>CM060846.1:119185097-119262597 GCA_030762175.1 Metallyticus violacea | reverse complement strand
ATCCAATTTTTAGGCTATGCAGAAAATGTTGCACCCTCTAGATAAGAGAGAAGCGTGACGGAAACTGATATTATCAACGAAATTATGAGCGAGAAACAAAGTCCAAACCTGGCTCTAGAAATGCTCCTAAACAATCAACAAGCGTACTTACCACTTCTACAGAAAGACGACAAAGCCCAAGTGTGACTCTAGAAATCCTCCTAAACAGCCAACAATTGTACATACAGAAACGACGACGAATGACAATAGGTATATCCTACATTTTTTGGTTTTGTCGCCATCCCCGGCCAAGGTGATTGTATTTGAACCCTATACAAATGTTGTGGATCAGGATATTGGTAAATACCCTGTAGATCCGTGCGTGCGGTTTCTTACGACAAGTTTCATTTATTGCAATCTGATAGTATCATAACGGGTGGGCCACACGTTAGTGCAAGCCATTGAATGTGTGACTGTAGAGTATGAAAAAGGTTACAAAGCCTGCAAAACGGTTGAAAAGTCCTTCTCTCCTCTTAATTGGGTACCTTTGATGCAACAGAGTTTTAAAATTGTAAACATAGATTTAAGAAACAGTTACAGCTATTTCTTGTCATTTGTAGCCGAACTTTCCTCTACAATAGTTCTAACGTTTCATCCAAACAGTAACCAAATATTATTTAATCAGACTGGAGTAGCATTAGACCATCGAGATTTTCTTTTGCATCGGGGCAAACGTTAACAAAAAGGTAGCGGCTTATTATCTGGTCTTGGTAGGCTTTTTAGAACTATGTTGCTATTTTACAACAGCGGTGTAAAAGCTGTCTGTAAAAAGGCGTTGAAAATGGGCGCCAATATACTTGCCGAAGTAGCTGGTTTGGAAATTTCCCCAGGATTTGTTAAAGACTAAATTGAAGGAGGTGACCTAATCTGGAGAGGAAAGTGGACTTAAAGGCAGACTCTAGAAACAAGTGCTCATTATATGTCCGAAAAGAAAGCAGAGCAATCAATCCAAGGCTAAATGCCGAAGACAAAGAGTGCAAGACTTGATTCCATAATGGTTAACAAAGATTCTGGTGATTTGGTGTTGCATATGAGTTCTGAACTAGACATCTTATGAGACTTGTGCGTTAAAATAAACGTGGAGGAGTAGCATTGCATTTCTCTAAATCCCCAAAATAAACTTATGATTAATGCTTCTATCACCTTTCATTACTCTGGCAATGCAGACGATTACCTTCACATGATTTATTTAGTATAAGAACTGTTCCTATGAATAGTCGATGAGGAGGGAAATGCCTTGAAAAATACCGAACAGTTTACCTTTGTCTACATGCTCTAAACCTGCTGTTTCAACAGCTAGAAGTATCACTCAACAACGTCACAGTTTCCATACCTCAGCCGGCTACCCATATAGAAGTACACTGAAACGCTGTTTAATTATTTTAAAAATGTTTTGAACACCAGACTACAGTCCACGCTCTCACAAAAGGACATAGAGGAAACATGTATGCGTATGTACACTATCAAGGAAATTAGTGGCGTGACAGCTATACAAAAGGAACCAACGTTTTACAGCTGACGGGAAATTTTTCCAATGCACTTTTAATCTAGAAAATCTGCTCTTGAACAACGTGAGCATCACCATTACACTCTCGCCTTCTTCATCGTATTTTCATCTCTTTTTGAAGATGAAGGACTGTAAAGGTTACACAGAAACTCAGTTTGCTGGACTGATTTTGACAACTGCAAGACTGTCGCAGCCATCAAGATTGTACATCAGGCAGTGTTAGCAGAGAGTAATGACAAGTACTATCTCAAAGATGTCGGATTTCATGCTATCAACGTTCAACGACTTTTTCATAGGCCAAATCCCGGAAGGGTGGTCGCGGACCAGCTATAAAACATTTTACACAATTTACACATTAAAATGAGTTCCTTTCAAACGTGTGTGAACTTTTCCTCATAATCTCTAAAGCCCAATTTTGATGACGGACATGTTCCCCAATATTTTCAAACTCTTCAAAATGACCTGGAATTCACCTTAAGGAAGAAGGATATTCCATTTCGGGGCACGGCTATACCATTATGGTTTTTATCGAACAGCCGATATGAATACCAAAGAGTCCTACATTTTGGGACAACGTTATGACACTATGCCGATAATTATAGGTTTAAAAGAACAAACTACAGAACCTATTAATCTGTGGATGCTAGCAGACATACATCGCACTATGGAAAATTATACAAATAGAACTATTTTGGAATACATTGCAAAAACATCAGTTTCTTCCTAAGTGCGCCTCTACGCGCGCACACTTTTAGGCATGTGCGCTTGTGATCGATTGTCTTCGATAAACTTACATAACAGACCGCTTCCTATAGCAGTTGTCAACACCGAGCCTAGCAAGAAACCAGGCAAATATTTTACCTGCATTTAAACGGAGGGGAGGGGAGAATATTTCAATATCAATTGAATTAATCCCCTTTCGCCTCATATTTTAAATTTTATCAATCAATGCTGTGGTACATGTTGGACTAACAACACGAGAAGGTTGCACGGCATGGCCAGCACTACCTGTGGTCATTACGTCATTGATTACCTATCTCATCGCCGCCGCAACTTGTACAAAAGTAAATTCTTTTCAAAATTCTGCATAAGTGATTTTAAGCACAATGGTGATGTCTTTCAAAAAACCTACAAGAATGCGTGTCTTGGCAATTGCTCGCAAACTACACATTGCAGCTGCAAATCGTTAAGGTTAGTATTGACACGAATTATGCATTTTATTTCTCGATGAATAACGCTGTTACATTTGTTTTGCTAATTCTGGTATTTTCACTTTTGGAAGGCGCATGTGGCAATATAAAAACTACACATTTTTACACCCCGTTCTATCAGTTGATTTAAGAAAGATGAACAGTTAAGTCGCCGTCGTCATCATGTGTGTGTGCCTAGTTGGCAAAGAACAGCGTGTTACAAATCGAAAATTCTTTTTTACATTGTCTTTGAGGATGTAAAACTCATCCCACAGCAACAGGACAACGGCCTACAGAATGACGGGCCAAAGGACAACGCACCCCGACACTTTGATGATGCATCATAGAAGGATGCTGCACAGCAAAGGGTCGAAGCGGCGCAGCCCGGACCTCTATTAGATATGTTCTTCTTGAATCGCAATCATATCAAATTTGTGTGCCTAAGTTTTTGCCTACGCCACGGTACAAATTTATGGGGACCGTAGGTGGATGACACAACGCGGTGGTCGTGGTTTCGACATAGTAGCAGAAACTAATTGAGGCAATACCTCAATTCAGAGTTTTACTCGTCATTTAAAAGAGTGGCAGCTAAAATAATTGTTTGTACGAATCTATTATTAATGATAGTGTAAGATATTATTGTAGGTGAAAAGTTTTAGAGAAAGTAGAATAAACCAAAATATCCAGCGATTTCGTCGTTTCATGCACCTCACCACACTCTCCAAAAGCAGCAACGACGAAGACAGTGATGATGGCGTAATGTTTAACAAAATGACATATTTTAAAACAGTTTTTGTGCGGTAAACTTTTTTTTGTGCGCGAGTGTTTTAACCATTGTGTTGAATAGCAAACCGACATTTTGTAATTAATGTGTATAAAATGTATTTATAATCAACTCCCCAGCACTTTGTAATTAATATTTTGCATAATCATGTGTATAACAACCATTTTGGAAGTTGTATAATAAATAAAATGACTTTTCTTAGCGTATCTTTCCCGCAAGAAGTAGGGTAGGTACCGTACTTGAAAAGTGCGCTAAGTCGGGGCAAAGCGCAAATCAACTTTTCAAAGGAAAAGTTTCCGTCATACCACAGATATCAGAACACATTAATAATTTAATAATACAGATTTATTTCATAATCGAATTAAACTATAAAAGGTACAAAGCAAAGTTGCATTTTATATAATACTTTTCTCCCAGATAGAGACGTAAGCATACTTATTAATCGGGTGATGAATAATCAAGTTATTACGGCAAAGGGGCGACCTAATCTAGCTCCATTTTCTATTTAATAAATGTAGTTAAGCAACACAGGTAAAACAGAGATAACATAATGGGGCTGCAAACACACATACTGCAGAAGCAATTAGACACAACATGTTCCGTCAAAGTGACAATCTCAAATAACTATAATTACACTTCTCCGCTGTTGCGCTGAATAATGTAGCAATACAGACTTTACAACCCCTTGTATACAAATGCCCTTCATATCATGTCACTCATGCTATGCAGGGATATTCCGTGTTCTCAATACTCGGCATATTATCTCCGTCAATGACAACTAGAACCCGGTTTGTATGTAATATTAAATTGAGAACTATGTAATTATATATAGATATACTTGCTTAAATATGTAGAAAACTATGTAATGAAGCGATTATATTTAACATAAAATATTTAATTGCTTTATTGTTTATACATAATGAAATATGTGCTTATTTTTTAATTATCTGTAGATCACAGCTAGACAGAGAGATCCGGGCCATTAATTTCAAAATAATTACTAACCAATTAGAAATTTCTTCTATAAATATGAAATTGTTTTACAATTATCAGAACAAATTTAGAAGTACTGAAGGATAGAAGTGCATAAGTACCAAAAGAAAAGAAAAGGGACGAGGCACCTCATTCATAGGTAAAAGGGGAGAAAAATTCCTTTTTGTTAGCCCCTAAGAAATTCCTGTCCCAACAGTAACAGACAAATGGAGAATTGCCAACCTACATTTAGTATAAACTTTACACTGACACCCCTAGAGGAGAAAAGCGGGCAACTCCAAACGTCTATCAGAGATCTAAGGGAAATGTGACCTTGAAAGAAATTGCAATGTGAATAAATGCATAGTCAATGTTTCCAATAAGTTAATTTATGATTAATAATAACTTACATTGTTGTGGTAGTTTTAAAACATTTATTTATCAAAATGATTTTCGTGTTTCAATGTTGATATGCTTGTTAGGGTGACGATTTTAGATTTTTCCTACAGGTAAGTTTATTGACATTGTGTTGTGAATGGCCTTTATTAGTCATACATCAGTTTGACATTACGCTTTAATGCACAGGGAAAACTGGGCACCGCATATTTATACAAAGAAAACATAATAATAACATTCTCGGGAGTTGTACAGTTTCATTATTAAATAAGCGACTCATATTCAGAAATTTGAGTATCCCGAGTTCTTATTCAGCACAACATGCATTTCAGTGGAAACTACGCCATCCACTTCATCTGGTATAATTTTAATCTACTGAACTGCATCTTTCATTATTCCAATGGTTTCTTGAATCTAATGTCTTCGTTTTTATGCTGTTTGCTACTGGAATTACATTTGATATAATGAACTGATTTGAGTAATTTAGATCTGCTGAATGCCGTTTCTGTCTCTCGTTGCAATGCATGAGCCAGGCAGGTAAAATGCTCTAACTTTGGATAGAAAAACATGATGTTATTTTGCTGCTTCTTACGTGTATGCATCTACATGTGTGTACACCACTAGACTATCCTCTTTTTTTAACGTCATCTGACATAACACCTTAAGTCCACCATTTATGGCGCAATTGTTCATTTATTTATTTCTTCCAAACTTTTGAAGTAATGTTTGGACTCACCTTCTAGGTGCAGCTTATCTATAAATAAATTCGCGATGGCTTAAAGTATCTATTACCTCACCAGTATATTTGAATATTTACGAATCTAGCCCATCAGTTATACTTTTTTCTTAGGTATCCACCAATGGAAATCGAAGTAATTTTTCCTCATAGTTGATTCAACCAGAATACTCGGTTTTTACAAGGGCGTGTATATTCCCTGCACGCTGCCATACGTATATCTTTGAAATACTCACTATTAAATTATGTAGGCTACCCCTGTAAACTGTAGCTTGATTATAACTACTTTCAGATATTCCATGGTGTCTTCATGTAAAGATATTGCTATTCTAACATAAATTTAAAAAAATGAAATATCTAATTAAACACAAACCGCCAATGCGCAAAAGTTTCTGCCTCTTTGAAAACATTTCTTATTTATTTCTAACATGTACATTGCTTTATAAATATTGTTCAAGTAGATATTTCTTGTATACACGATATGTTTGTCACAACATAGATACAACAATGTTTTTCCACCTGTTGTGAAAGCGATGTCAATGCAGTGGGCCGATAAAGAAGATACGTCTGGTGCTTCGCTTAACAATTGACTCTTACAAGTTCTGATGCAATTTGAGAACAGAACAAAAGAAATGTTTGAACAAGTCATTGTCGCTACACGAATATGTATAATTTCGTTTGTTTTTATATTTTTGAATGGTGTTTTTACTCTTAAGGTACCATAGGCGGTTTATAATTTCGCTTTGAATATAGTGACAATGAGAAATAAAGTAATGTTAAAATATGTGAAATTATGTGATATGATGTAAAAATATTTTTCCATATATTTAAAAATATGTAAAATGAAATTTATGAAATACATTTCAACTTGTGTATCCCGTAAACCTTTGCCCTTTCCTCATGCATAAACCCTTAGTATTAAAACATAAAATTACATAAAATCCGTTCTTTAATGATGACAAAATCCCTCTATTCCTTAAAGAAATAACTTTTTTCCACAGAGTTTGCTCTTAATAAAATATTAGTTGGGTAAATACAGGAAATTACCAAATTTAGCAGCTCATTGAAATGCTGCTATGGAAAAATAAAACAAATTGCTTCCAAACAAACAGTTATTGTTGTTTCAAAATTAGCTGTACATGGTATGATAAAGTTTTACAGGAGGTTGAACATCACATTCTGTTGTATTTGTATACTCAAATATTTCTAACTTTAACGAAATTCCCTTTAACTGACAAAAGAAAGTTTCACTTAATTTTTTAAAAACAGAGAAAATTCTAAACTGAAATTTGCTTCTTAATGAAAGTAAAGAATCTTCTTCGTGCTCTTCGTAGGTTTCATTTTCAGCATGTAATTTTGCTTATTGATTGAGGGAAAGTACCTCATCTTAATTTTGGTAGATTTAATTTTCAGTTGTGTGATCATTAACTTCTCCAGTAAAGAAGGTAATGCTATACTAAGTTTTACTTGAGCTTTCTTAAGTATTTCCTGGAAAATTGGCGCCTGAAGAAAACTAAGTATTATGAAATATTATGAAAATAATTTTTGTTGTATAAAGAAATTATTTAGAGAGGAATATCTCAAAACCGTGTGTTTAAAAAGTTCACGTTTACCATTATAACTTTTATGAATTTCGATATTTATATTTTATAGACATAACATACATTTCGCCACTTTATTTGCTTCTGGAAGTAACTATTGGATTCAGCAACACTTATTAGGTTTATTTTTTCAATTATCGTTTCTTCTGAGAAGTAAATTGTTTCTATTTTGAATGTGTGTGACATTGGTAGATAATTACTGGAGTAAATTACCAACTTAGGTCATATAACAGCCCTCAGTTCGTATGCTCTTTTTGTTTGATAATTACACAAAGAAAAAATTAAAACTTTTTCTGATCTCCAGAGTGAAATTACCTGTCTCCAATAAAAACGGGTGCGCTGAAATCGAGAATGAATAATAAATGCAAGAAAATATATACAATTATATATGGGGTGTGAAACGGCTCTACCTTAAATGAGCAGCCTCGCCGTTAAACAATGCAATTAATAGTGAAATGTTTATAAACATTCATAATCTATGTGTAAAAATAAAATTGAAAAAAATAAATACTTAAACGTACTTAAAAGATGCCAAAAAGGCTTCCCTTTCAACGACAGTCTGTTGTATGCACTTGTTTTCTCTTTGAGAGACCAGCATCGTCCCTGGTAAAAGCGTTTCATATCAGAAAAGTCCTAATGGAATCGTTTTTCCTCTCCATCGCTCACATCATCCATCGTAATATGCAAAGATGAGAGAGCAGAAGATGCCTCTTTAAGGACATGTAGCAATGATTTCTTTCTAGCACCGCAGTAGCTCAAATGTAGCATAGATATTTTGATTTCTATTTCCTAGAAATCCACTTCTCACTGCGTTTCATTCCACCCTGTGGAGCTTTGATTCAAAGTTGTTGTCTTTAATAATATTACTTATTTCGGATTCTACAAAATGTGTAATTTTGCCGATGTCATCAGTTCAGGAATATTTCTTGTAGGTAAAGAAATCCACTTGTCCGCTTTCATGCATTTTTTCATTAGCTTTAGTTTAATGTAAATATAGAGAGATGAATATTCTTTGGGTCTATCAGTGGCATATGTTTCAATTTTCTTTCTTCGGGTATATATTCTTTCCTTTTTCCACAATCTTAATAACTTAATTATTGTTTGTTTCTCAACTGTTCAAGAGACACAAAAAAGCATCAGATTGTAATCCTGAAAGCAATGCGTTAACCATAACATCGATACAGATTACTGATTTTATTCAATGTATGACTTTGGGAGTAAGCATTGTTTCATATGTTTCCTTGAATTCTTAGCAAGAAATGAAAGAATGTATTGTAAATCTTTGCCATTGTTAAACAATGCAACATTCAAATATCATTTTTAAGAGTCAATGAACAATTTCCAATTACTGACTTAGTTCAATACCAAACTCATTAATTTTCCTTAAACTCAAATATTAGTCCCAGTGTGAGGAATTTTAGCTGCGTTCTGAGGCCGGACCAACTGCATGGCGCAACTATGTCAACCTATTAAGAATAATAAACATGAAACCTAACCTAACCAGACCGTGTGGTTCATGTGCGTCATCATTACCTTTTCAGCCAAGGAAAAATTTCCATGCCATAACCGGGAATCGAAGCAGTGACCCCAGGATAATTTCAATTCTCTTGTTTACTCCTTTTCTTTTGACTGAAAAAATATTTTAACTTATTTAGCATTGCATTTTATATTATACAATACTTTTTGACACAAGTCTCAATAGTGGGGCACTTTACTGTATAAGTAAACTTTAACACGTGTATCATATACGTTAGAGATAATGAAGATGATATAATTATGATTTTCCAGGGGGGGAGTCTTTATATCTAGTTAAACCTGTACTAATCAGACCAAGGGCGACATGGATTATATATCCGGGAATCGAATCCGGAGTAGCAATCAGGAATTGACTATATCATGGGGTTGGTATTAAATATTGAAATTATTAAAAAAAAAAAAACTGTGGCGAGATGCAGAGTTTTGAGGATCATTTGCGCATTAAACCCCAAAATACATGAAAAACTTCTCGCCTCCCAATGGCGTTCAAACTCCTCTTTGGCCATGAACAGTGATGGAGGTGGTTCCTGTTCGTGTCCTGGAGATGACACAGGTAGTACTTAGAATCAGTTAATAGGTTGAAACAAGGTTTTCACTACATATCTTGCGTGTAAGGTTCTTGAAAAACTCCTTGATGTAGAATTTTATTGATATACTATAACAGCTAAGGTCTGTAACACACAACACAAAACACATTCTCAAGAATGAACCAGAAGAGCTTAGAATGGAACGTTGATACTTTATCCAAAGCGAAACAGAGTTAATACCCACAGTGACAATATTTAACATACATGTCTTCACTTTCATGGAAGCACAGCTCTCAGAAGACGTAGTGTTTCACTATTAACTCAAAGCATATACTTAGAAAAATACAGGCAAGCAGCTAGCGAAATCCTAGTAGGAATAAATACAATGTATGTTATTGATTTCCAAAAGCTAAAAGAAACGGGCACCTCCGAATATAAAAGTGACATCTTGAAGTTGAATGTGTGGAAAAAATACAATAAGTTTAAAATATATGCTTTCTACAGCTCACCTAACCACAAGTCTAATTTTCCGTTTTTTCACTGTACAAAAAGTTAATCCTATTAGCAGAATTTAACGTCCATAAACGCAGCTGGATATACAATTATGTAAATAGCGCAGAAAAGGAAATTAAAGACAGTTTCCAACATTGGTGCCAACAAAATTTCATTTATAAAAGTATGGGAACAAAATGCAGCGCAGAAAGGGGGGGGGGTGGGGAGAGAAAAGAAAGAGTGTGCAAAACAGTTAATGAAGAATTAATTTATAACGTCTTTTTATTCGGTTTCGTCGAAGTAAAAATATCACATTATTGGGCGCATCTGCTAGAAAAAGCCAAAGAAACTGCTAAACAATTGAACATAACCACGTTTTCAGGCAGTAATAACTGGTTTCAGATATTTGCTTTAAGGCATCATTTCCCTCTAGCTTGAACAATTTTTACTGAATTGTGGGTGTCTAGGTTAGAGAGTTTTCACTATACAGAGGGTCCAAAAAATGTATACACACTTCAAGCAAAGAAAAAACTGTGTTAACGTAACTAAACTGAATTCGCACAAATGGAAAATGATGAGCACTAATTATTTTAGACTTTAACAGTTACAGCAGTTGCTGAAAATGCCCACCATCGGCCTCGTTGAGTACGTTGAACTACTGATTGTGCAACGTTTGCGAAAGTGTCCTCAGCAATTGCAGCACATGTAGTTTCAATTTCTCCTGAAGTGCTGCCAGTGTAGTTGGTTTTCTACGGTATACGGTACCATGAGTCTCAAATTTGTCTCGAATGCGTGCAGTTGTTACTCGCGTTGGTGGTTCTCTCTGTACACACGTCTCTATTGCCTTTGAACTTCAATAACATCCTCGGTTTTCCAATATCCCTTCAAAATTGCTTTCCGCTGATCAAACCATAATCTTGGCTCCATTTTGCTGTAGCAATGCCTAGCATAACGTAATGTGAGTCACAAGTGTTTACAGAATATCATATGATAATATGGGCTTCATTTGTTCATTGTTGATTTACCTGTCACGTAGCAACGCTATCATTACGTATGTGAGTCGCATATGCTCATAGAACATCATACTACACATTGCTGTTGTTTTTCGGTTGAACTTTGAAATATATTAAATAGATATCTACTGTGAAAATGTATATATATTTTTGGCCCCCTCGGTATATATATATATGTCTGTTTACGAGTAAAGTAGTAAATGTGTAAAACAAAGAATTCAGTCCAAAATGCAAAATATTTGTATAAACAGTAGTAAATTATGCTGATAGAAACATGGGGCATGAGTCATCATTAATTACACGGTAGATCTACCGCAAGCCCTGAAACTCTGAACCAAAATGTACAATAAAACGCTTGATGAACGTAATGACAACAAATTTGGTATGCAATAGCATTTTCACAACATAAATCACACAGCTATTCCGCAACCTCCCCTCCATAGAGCAGCTTAAATGGTTCCCAGCAAAACTGCCCACCCATTTAAAGTCACCCCTTTTGTGTTCGTACACTCTTAGCATTCCAGAAACTCCAATACCATTTTGTTCTCCACAGTGGCAGTGTAAATTAACGATCGCCACCTCGAACCAGCAATTGATTCATCTCCAGTTTCTCAAAAGCAGAAAGCAATCGCTTGATCGTTCATTAAACCTTTTCTGTTAAGTGATCCCACTGAGATAAACAAAGGTCGCATCAATCTATGCCATATTATATTCCTTCCGTGCATACCTGATAAGGGAGCTAAAATCTCTGTTGTTTTAAATGTGAATAATTGGGCAATCATAAATTTTGATCTAAAACCACTGAAATGGGGCTAAAAATATATGCAATAGTCGAAAACCATGGCACCATAATATTTGTTCTTATAAGATCTTAACGTCCTGCCGGTTGCCAAGGTCTTGAATGGAACGAAGATGATGAATCCTTAGAGATTGAACTTTCCATTTCATTTTAAAGATCACAAGCATAAGCAATAGCGCCTGATATGCTTCTTCCTATGATGTATGCATACATTTGTACCTGCTATAATACCGCAGTAGTTCATTTAGCGTTTAAACATTAAGCAAAGTGTAGAAATGTGTAGCAAATTAACTAGTTGTCCGGCACATCTAAACAACCACACCTTCATTTACTAGGAACGCCTTTTGTAATACTCAATTATACAAAAATGATATAACATTTCAGTGTTACCAACTATGTAACGGGATATAAGTGACATTTTTCTAAGTTTTACATTAATTGGTTTCGAAATCAGGCCCTAGTGCACTTAGTGACATTGTATAATAAATAAATAAATTTATAATTTTTTGCACAAGTAACATACGTCCAACCCTGGAACCATATCTGGCTAGAAGAAGAATGAATAACAACTGAACCCTCGTTGTGCATGGCCAAGTGTATATTATAGCTTTTTAGCGCGAGAAAATACATTTTAAATTATAATTTATTAAAATATATATAGTTAAAACAAAATTTTTAGTTTGTATTTTAAGGCTTAAAACCAGAAATTTCCACTGCTGCTATGTTAGTAACATTAACTAGAAATTAAGGTAACGTTTCTATATGCTCCTGCTAGTCCTACGCGAACTAATTATTTGAAACAAGATACGTTTCAGAATGACTGAGATATATTTTATTAATATACAAATAATGATTGGTTAAAAAATATATGACAAGTGTTTAAAGTTTACTCATAAAATAAAATGCCGCTTTAGAGAATTGTGTGATAAATAACTATTGTATAAAAATGTAAAATAAAATTATGTTAAACTAAATTAAAATATTTATTTAGTCCAGAGAGATGAACCAAACAAGAAAAGTTCAGTTATCTTGGGGTTTCAATTTCGATTTCTGACTGTGTCTTGGGAGTTTTTCCTTAGCTAGGAAGGTAACAATGGCGCCCAGTCCGGTTAGGTTAGGTTTCATCATCGCTCTTATTGACTCGGTGCCTTACCTAGCCTAGCTTCAGAAGACTGACCGCCACACCAGTGGGGAAAATGCCAAAATTTCAAGTATTTAGGGGTGGACATTGGAAAAATTGCAAACACAAAACTGGCTAAAATATTTCAAAGGCATACCTCACGAAGGAACGTGGATTCTGTTTTAGATTTTATATCTAGAGAAGAAAGTGAACTAACACACACACAAAAAAAAAAAAAAACAAACAAACAAACAAAAAAACAAACAAACAAAATAAACATGGAAGGATCAATTTTAAGGACCTCTAAAGAACATGGTTCTAATGTACTAATCAAAAGAGGATATTAGGACCAGAAAGTCTCAAACATTTTAAAACAATGAACTAGGAAGATGTTGGGAGGTCGTTTCCTTTCTCGATCTTGTGAATAAGCGTCTTGTACTTTGAACTCAACGATAATAAAATGTAAAAAATAGGCTGATGTTGGAACTGCTGATTTTACGCTCTAATTGTGTGTACCGCAATAAGCACAAATGGATATCCTCAATTAAAAAAATCAAGTAAATATGAAAACTATATTATTGATATGTACTTTTAATCACAAAATTTTATGAAACAAAGTGAGGTTATTTGAAATACGGACCACCTGAGCGTGACTGCTTACTTGGGAAGTGCAGCCGCCACAATCCGAAAAAGGGAGATAAGGGTCTCCGCCTGCAAAGAACTTTTTAATAGTGGTATTAATATTTTACTGAAAGCTTAAAATTATAATGCATTTAAAATTGATAATGATAATAATAGTAATATTGATAATAATAATAATAATAATAATAATAATAATAATAATAATAATAATAATAATAATAATAATAATAATAAATAGTCGGTTTTATGATTGATCTTGAAAATGTTACTCTTCAGAGACAGTATCTGGATAGGAAATTCAAGAATTTCATCTAACTTTTCTTCCGTAATAACATGACGGTTCGAAACACGTTTTTTATCATTTAGGTACTCTGTCTCCGTGACTTTTTAACCACTTGGGGAAGAATGTCTCTACTTGCAACATGATTGCCAGGTTCTTTTCTTGCGAGTCGCCTTACCATTTCTCTGCAAGAATCCGTTTTCACATATGTATCATGCATAAAAACCCGTTTTTCCAGACTATGTTTATGCAGTGGCATAACTAACAAATAACAATTAGCACATAATTTACATACAACGAAAACACCGAGTAACATATGAATGCATAACTGTTCGCTGACACAGCTTCCTTCGAACTATTAGCTGATATCTGCACCATGCATTATAAGGCCTTGACGACTGCCTTCTTCCATTACACAGCCGCGCTCTATCGACCCATATCTCAAATAATCTCACTGTATACCTAATGCTGCTGTTTTGGTATAAGACTGGTTGTTTGTTTTTCAAGTTTGAAAGGAATAAAGTAAATATTATTATCAATTATCTAAAGACAGATAGCTAATATTAAGAGAAAATCGCAACACTTTCAATAAAGTAGCTGCATGTAATAAACTAAAATAAAAAGAAAAACAAAAAATAGAACAACGAAATAATATTTATTCCGTTAAGGTACAGACGTACTATTTTGCATTAAGTCTGACACTATGGCTTTTAGAAACACTGGCTATACCACTTTTTAAAGTATGCAGTGATAAAGTATATAAAGACCTGAGAGTATTTGGGTTTTGCAATGAGTTGTAGTGACTTTCTAAATGCTTCCTGTCCTACAGACATGTCAAAGAACCCAAATATTTCTAATGAGGTTCGGTTTTAATTGATTTGACTGCAGTTCAATCTAATACTGTCTGTCACTACCCGCTTAATATTGCTTTGTATATCACGGTGTTCCAAACGAATCATTGGATAGAAAATGTATTTGCACTATCCTCTGCAAGCCGAGATCAACTTGGAGTTGAACCAAGAAAGTATAAAAATAGATTAGTGTAGAAAAGAGTAAATGTCTCAGTTTCTAAGAGAAAGCAAAAATAAATAAATAAATAAATAAAAAATAAAAAATAAAAAAATAAAAAAATAAACAACTAACAGAGAGCTAATAAAGTCCCAGCTTGTTAGTTCATATTATGGCGCACCTATAGGTGCTTTAGCTTATCTTTTACTGATGTTTAAAAATAGCCATATAAACACTACATTCTATGCTTATACAAGCAATACTTTTCCTTAGTTTTATTCTGAACTTACTGAGGTTTGTGGTGTGGATGTAAAAATGTTATATTTGTAAGTTACACGTTACTGTACTTCAAGTATGTAGAAAATTTCACATCATGTACTTCTAATTGCACATTGTGCTCCGTTAACACAAATAGTGGAATAATGTTAAAAGGGAACATAATATCAAAATTATTATGGTAATAAATAAAAATCACAATATAGTTATTCTAGGTATCAATTTTATTAACCCTTTATTCATTATTAATATTGTATTAAAATACCTATTTCTATTATAGCAACTTAAAATAAATAAGCAATGTCACAAAAAGAACATATTTAGAAATTTTATCATTGTAATAGTTTAAGAAAATGTTATGTAATCATATATATATATATATATATATATATATATAGTGACGTTTCATTAAGCAGGAAAATGGTATCCTATGGTGAATAAAGGTCTTTAGTTAATTAATCATATAAATAAGCTAAATTGTAGCAATTAAAATGGCAATTCTTATAGTATTACAATGAACGTTAATTTCTAATTTAACTTCTGTTTATTAGAAAGATAAGCATAACTTGTGAAATTTTAAATTAAAGGAACTTAAAATGCGTTAAAAACGAGGATACTCTATAAAATTGCTTGGGAATTAATTCCAAACAGCTCGTGTTTGATAGATTTTCTGTATTCTTCGACTTCTCATTATTTGTTGGTTTGGGTGAATAAGTGATACTTTTATTTAGTAATGAGAAAGAACCATAGAACGAACTGATTAAATATTTAGCATATTATTAAATGCAAGTTATATATTTTTTTTGCACTCTAGAAAAATCAGTTGCTGAACATAAATGTTCTACTTAGAGGTATCGGAAAATAGGAAATAAGGTGATATCTTGCTATATAAATAATGGTGCATTAACATAACATTTGCATGGCTTAAATTAGAAAATCTCCAGGTTCAGGCAACTCGGTGTGTGTTCCCCCAGTTACCCCCGTAGATATCTAAACTCCACTCCTTTCACTCACAGCGAACAAGCCGTTGTACACGCATAGCATGTTTTGTTCTGGTAACCATCACAGCACGGACTGAAGTTTTTGTTGTGGCATCCTTTGCGTACTGTAGCATGTCTGTTGCTCTACTTAATACTAGCGCTAGGCTTGTCCTCGTACTATACACTGGAGCTCATGCGTATGAGCATGTAGCACACATCCGTCACACCATTGTTGTTGTGCAACTTGGTCTTGTAAGATGTAAACAATAACATTTTCCTCTATTTTTAATGAGATTTATTTCTTGATACCTCTAAGCGGAACACTCTGAACAGTGCTTTTACTTTGCTAGTTAACCAGATCACCACGCCATGCATGAGAAACCGCTGACGTTCAGCTGATCTATAACTCAGCTGTTAAATGGCAGGAGTGAGTGAGTGAGTGAGTGAGTGAGTGAGTGAGTGAGTGAGTGGGTATGTCAAACAACGGGTTAAATGCTAATTCCATTCAGTACGAGCTTTGTGCTAGAATATATGTATTTTAATGTAAATGTGAATTAACAAAAAAAATTGAATTCAGGGTATTTTCATCGACTATTTAGCCCATGAATCACTGACCAATACCCCATATGAAAATATCAGGAATTCCAACCAATCACAGTTGCCTATCGTCACAATTTTTTCGTTTCCGTTTTATTACTGTCATGTTATCGCACCTACGTGGAATGGTTTTTAAGCAAATTCATTAGAGTTATACACTGAAATTTACTTATATTATGTGTGGTCAAAACATCAGTGTGCTCTATAAGTTAACAATCAACATGGAGAGCAATTGAGCACTTTTTGCAGGATGTCAAATGCACAAATTGATGTTATAATTTATAGTTCTAAGCCAAAACATACAAAGTAAAATAAATATCGTCTGTGGAACTAGTTTAAGCAATGCCATGAGATTTTCAATTTGTGTTTTTAATAATTGTACATTTAATTAGTGTTGAAGGTTATTCTGCTACAGTTGTCTTCTATTTGTTACCAAATAGTTTAATGAAAAAATAAAACAATATATTCCATAAATTGTTTAAATTTCGACCATCTGATCGAGTGTTAGTGGCAATTATAATTCCGTACATTAATACATATAAGCTTATTTTATGGATATACTATTAACTTTTATAATTATTTTCGCTTTAATGTCGAAATAAATACAATTCGAGCTATCGATTTTCCCAAAATATATTTCTTTATATTAGTTCAGATAATACAATGAAATCATAAATACCTGTATTTACAGAGGTAAAACTTGACAAAAATTCCATTAGAGAATTCTTCTTTAAAGTCTTTATCATTATTAGCGCATCAAATGGGCGTATGTTTTGATAGTGTGCACAAAATAACTAATTCGTTTAATCCTATAAAATTACTGCGCTACCTGTAATAAAACTCGTGGACAATGCAAAAAGATCGTCGTTCTATGATTGGTTTTGTTCTCATGTGCATAAAAGATTTTTTTTTTTATTCTAATGTAGTCTTTTTCATGGATAAAGCTCATTTCAATCTCTCACATATTTGAATTCACAGAAAAACAGGCGTTGCATTAGTGAGAATTATGGTCGACTGATTTAAACTTTAGACCAAAGACCTTGAAAATAATGAAATGTATTTCACTTTAATTTTAAATTAATGGATGGTGAAGAGCTGAAAAATAAAACCTGTTGCACCATCAACAATTGTCATTTTTACACAGATATTACATATTAAGTTTTTGTTGAAAACAACATGCACAGTAATATTTAATTTATCGCTTATGGCAAATATATCTCGATAATGTGTAGTGATGTTGGTAATCTGCAGTGTATTATGAGCTTCATCGATTTTCTTAGGCGCGGTTAGTAAAATTTCCCTTCTAACCTCCAATATTTTCCGCGATCCTCTGGACATGGCACATATTCAAAAAAAAAAAAAAAAAAAAAAAAAAAAAAAAATACAGATTGGATTTTGCGATGGGATAGTTAAATTTTTCATGTATGTACTTACAAGAGGGATGATAATATATATACATACATACATACATAATACATACATACATACATACATACATATATATATATTCAGTGTGAATAATTCAGACTCTACATCGTTTCCATTGGTAAGCAGGTTAGGATTACTAGTGTCCTAAAGTTTAGAAATTTCCTTCACTTTTAAACCTATGCATTTTTATTATGCTGCTGTAACTGAGGAATTTCTAACTAAATACTAATTTAAAATATTGCAGATAGCACTAACATATATTAACTCATTTCTAGAAAAAATTCTGTTTGTCTTCAACTCAGTATTTACATTGCAAATTTTACAACTTGGCCCTCTATCCTAATTCTTTATTCCAGTGCGATTCAAAACATCTTTTAGTATAGTATTGACCTTTACCTCATTTTAATTTTTATATCACCATTTGTATATATATACACTTAAAACGGAGAAAAATGACATAAAAATAACAATTAAAATAAAACATACTTCACTATGATTATTCAACACTTTTAAAGGAAACAAACTGATAAAATACACTAAAAGGGCCAATATTTGAAGCCGAATCCCTTTTTTCAAGAATAAACACTTTTATAGTTGACCGTTAAGAAAATGGTGAAATGGGCAGCAATTATTACTAATTGGCCATACAAAACAGGAGAAATGACAAGTTTGAAAACTTTTGAAAGCCAAATATTTCCGAACACAATATTGGTACTCTTATCAGGAGAAGGAAGCACCAACAAATGTAGTGAAATTTGTGTGAATAGTAAATCGGAGATTTATTTACAGCTATAGAGGTAAATTGAAACCAGATGGAGTAGTGCTTTATTAAAATTATGGCAGCCATTTCTTTGCCTCAAATAATATTTTAAGTAGCCAAAAGAGCAGAGATTAATTAAAGTTAATAAAAACAATCATCAAAGTACGCATCATGGGATAAAGTATTTTGGGCTACCGGTAGTGGAGATTTAGTTTAACGGACCATGATTATTAATCCAAATAGAAACCACAGTTGAAGTGAAACCAATATAATAAAAACCTGACAAAATTTACAGTTTAACATGCACATCAACATTTTTAATGCCAGAGGAGCAAATTTTAAAATTAAGGTTAAAAATGGGGCTCCTGTAAGTGGTAAAATGGGATGGTGATGACTCAAGCGTAGCAAGATCTATTGAGCTCGATGCCTGGAAAAGAGGAAATAATGATGTTAAATACATTATTATCAGTGAGTGACTTTGGTGTATGTTGAAGTAAATCTCTTCTGAGAAGGATTAGTTCGTGAGTGTAGTAATGATTAAGGGTGGCATTTGAGTTGAATTATTGATATATTTATCTAAAGAAGCAGCGCCGTTACAAAGTTGGTGCCCGCGAATAGACCAGAAAAAGAAACGAATTTTTTGATGTGCCTAGCAAGGCAGCGGTTGATATTACTAAGTGTTGGTAGATATAATGTGAACTGACGTATTTTTGTTTGATATTCAGATCTAAAGGTGTAATAAAAGTGCGACAAATATTCCACGTGAATTTTACAAAATAATTTGAAATGGGTTTATGCATAAAACTATTGAATATGTCTGCACCATGTGCCTTAATTATAAAAAATATCATGATTAATCTCAATTGGAATATAGAGACATGAGAAACCGATTGTAAATTTCTTCCTCTAGACGTGCCATAAATTGACATACGAAGGGGCCATCATAGGGTCCATGGCTGTACCTTTAAATACATGCACATATATACATATATCCGGAGAAGGCGTATATTGCTACTACGTATGTAAAATACACACTGTGGAGATTAAAAAGTGACATTGCTTAGACTTTGAAAACTAATGACTAAGACACTTGCCTGTGGCTCTTAAAACTTAAAGCTTAAGAAATAAACAAAATTAGTAGTAGGAGTTTGAAACTATTTTAATGGTGTTTAACACTCCTTTTCACTACTGAGGCATCATAGCGAGGGAAATTGTGATGTATAAGATTAAATTAAAAATTGAGAAAGAAATTTTATGGGGAAAGAAACGTACCAGGTCTAAGAGCAGGCTAAATCTTTTAAGTTTAACCAAGAAACCATATTTTTCATAAACAGTCGGGCAATAAAATGTCAAATTCTGTATATTTAAACTTATCAAATAAATAATTCAAATATTAAACCTGCACTACATATTTAATCATTAATACATAAAATAAATTATTATTTTAAAATTTAATGTATCTCCCCGGAATTTGGCATTGATGAGAACTGAGGAAAACTTGTCAGGGAATCAAACCCAAGACCTCCCATTCACGAGTCCCTAATTTAACGACCTAGTACCCAACCTTGTCGGTTTGGAAATGATTAAAAATCAAATTTTCATTAGTAGTAAAAATAGAATTGACATGATTAAAACATGTGAATTATACCTAAAATGAAGACAAACAATTACTTTCAATAACAAAGAATGAAATATTTTTACTCGCTAGACTGTATTTATAAACATAAAGTTTTATAAGAAGGAATATGGAAGATAATGGCGTGCGAGTTCTTTTTCTCATATGATCACTTATAATAAGGTGCATTTCTGAAAAAGCTTAATCTTTGACCTACCTATTGTAAGACCCAGTTTCCTACGAAATCGCATTAATAACGTTTTTCTTGCAGATACTTTTCATTTTACTTCCTTTACTTGTCATGTTTCAATCTAGGCAATATGAAATATGAAGTAAAAACTCGAAGAGTCTTAGCAACGCATATAGAGTTGGAAGATCAAACAATTGCGACGTAATATTAGAAACTTGTACTTGCTCTTTTATGAACATTCTCTCTTTCATTAGTGAGGTTACAGCTACATAAATTGTGATAATTATTTCATTACACTGCACGCTTTCCCACTAACCGCATACATTTTGGGAGCTGCACAAATGTAATTTGTCTGCTTTACTTATATATGTTTATATAAATGTTACAAAAGTGTCTCTCTCTTTTGTCATTCCTTTCGCAAAGCCAAGCACCATATTTTTTCAGAATATGATTGGGAAAACCTCTAATGTACCACAGTACATTACTAATATTTTAAATGATTGCTATCATCATTGAAGAACATATGTCAAAGTACAACTTAATGCTTATAAAACTCAAAATGAATCTGTTTCATCTTTACCTTTAAATATATGGTAATAACCCCTTTTCACTGCGCCCATCGCACTTTCAGTTAACCATTACCAGCAATATTTCATACAAAGCATGCGGACATTTCATCTGCTGATAAAAACACTGGGGGGTTTCCTGCATTTTTCTAAAACTTATTCATATATATATATATATATATATATATATATATATATTTCTTTATACATACTTCTCTGGTATTTAAACACATATATCAGAAAACTGAAACCTTGTCAGTTTTTTTTATTGGTTTATATGCGGATGCTCTTTAATATCTCAGGTCATCAGCGTCCCATTCAACTCAGGGCGTGTAACGGCCGACAAATTTTGCTCAGAGGTTCTTTTTCGTGCCGTAAATGTAAGACACGGGACCCACGGCTTTACTTCCCTTCTGAAACCTTGTCAGTGATAATATGTATGTTGCATAAGGTGGCATCCTTTACTTCATTTTGGCGCCAGTATCTGGCCAGAACTTTATGCGTCGAGAATTATTTTCATTTTTTTCCCAAGGAGACGTAAATCTACTAGTGCCCGACCAGGACAGTGGATAGAATGGTACCTATCTAGTTCTGTATCAACTTTCATAAGCTGTACATAGTCAAAATACTTGGACATGTATTCTGGCTAGGAACGCAATACGTACTTTAACTGTTTTTAAGTGGTTTTTTATTTATGTTCTAGAGATAACATCATGGAGAAAATTAACCAAATAGGGGTGAGAAAAAGAGACACAATATTGAGCTCTATATCTCATACGATGGTGGAAGTACTGAGAGAGAGAGAGAGAGAGAGAGAGAGAGAGAATAAGAGTTTTTGATTTTTAAGGAAGAGAGCGTTCTAGGCTCAAGTTTTCGGTACCCCCATTTTTCCGTACATTTGCCATTTATAGGACAGAAAAACCCGGATAAACCTCCATCTGGTAGTACGATCCTGGTGGGAATTAAACCTCAGAGCTCCAGCTCACAAGTCTGGCCTTAACGACCTCGGCTACCCGTGGCGGTAATATAACATATGAATCCAGTTTGAATGTTCTATTCATAAATATTTTATATATTTCAAATGTTGGTAATAAGATTACTTTATTAAACAATTAGAAACAAACTGCTTGGCATTACCTTTAGTACAGAGTATTTAAGTACCCTGATAACACAGTAGTAAGTATTAGAAGCTCAATCTTTCCCTTATCATAATTACCTACTGTTCAAACTACATAAATGTATAGAAATCATATTTTCGGAAATCCAAAGAAGTCCAGTTGGATCTCACAAAAGGAAGACCTTGAAGTTACAATTGGACGGTTGTAGAAACGTTTGGTGATACTGACAAGACAGCCCTGCCGTTGCAGAGTGTAGTGCTCGACAGATACCACAAAAAAAAAAACAACCTCTTTCCTAATAACAAGATCGGAACTACAGCAAGCGAAATGGTGGTTCAAAAGGCTAGAAGAAAAAAAAAAGGGCAAGTTAAGAGGATTCCTTACCAAAAGCCAAAAACGAAATCTGGGGAACAATTTAATCCCTCACAGCCTATATTAAAGCTATAAATGAAGCCAAAAGCACCACCTGTGTAAGTCAATTACACATTTAGCCTAGTTAAGTCACCTTGGGGTGAGTGGATTCTTCCTATTGTTACTGAAAAACCCCGAATCTATTTATATAACCCTATCATCTCTTCGGTGCAAGCTATGTACCATAGACCCGGAGAAGCTTCAGAAAAAAAAATATTCCTAAGCTCTGTCGCACTAATAATACCGATGCTAAAGCATTTAGATGCAACATATCCTACTCCTTATGAAGGACAATAGAAAGATCGGAGGAGTTCAGTGTACTGGAAAGCACATCTTCACCGGATCCAACATCTTACCTATCTAGGATATCCTGGTATTCAGCACTATACCATTTTGTGATTGATACTAGTGGTACTTCAGCAAAGAAAGAGATTGCCTTAGTTGCATTTATGGAAAGCGTTTTATAACATCTCCTGTAAGCCTACGATTAGAACAACACCTAAGAAATGTATTGAAATTACCTTCTGTATTCATTCTGCATCACAAACGCATTCAAGGAAACTTTTTCGAGAGGACCCAAGAGATCGTCATCATTGGGACTGTACGCGGGGAGGAATTTTATATCCCTTGCTATGCATTTTTGTAGGATATTATTACAAGGTTATTTAAGAAGATTGTTTGAGTAGTGTTTAACGCCCGTTTTTACTACTGAGGCACCACAGGCAGTGGACACTGATGCTACATGAAATGATATGTTGTGAAAGGATCTTTTTAAAGGAAGGAAGCGTTTCAGGCCTGAGTTTAGGGTACCTCTCCAGCATTTGCCAGCTATGAGGATTGAAGAAAACCTGGAAAAAAACCCAGTCAGGAAGGACGGTCCTGGCGGGATTCGAACCCCAGACCTCCAGCTCACGAGTCCGCGCCTTAACGACCTCGGCCACCCGTGGCGGTATTTATGGAGATGATGTGACCTTTGTGAATATGGATATATTTCTTGACAGGCTTACAGACATCAAGATTGTTAGACTGGAACGAATGTGTAACTGGTGTAAGGAAAAAGAACTTCAATGCTTTCAGCAACTAAAGTTGCATAGGTATACATTTGCTGATATCTGAATTTGCTAAATTTTGGGAGATACTTTAGACATGAACTAGAACTAACAAACTGAGTAGCCTGTAGGGCGAGATGGTTGCTTATAACATGCCAACGCTTGATTGGGATAGCTTAAAGCCACAGCTTCTGGATATAAGTAACATTTATATACTAAGGGCTTTTGATATGATGGCCGAGGGCCTTACAAAGCACAGTGACAATAATGGTGGATCGTGCCCAAGGAGACTTGATTGCTTATGCACTGTGGAGACCCTAATAATTACTCCTACGGCTACATTAGAAGTTCTGCTTGATCTTCCACAACTAGCAGTTTTCCTTATAGCAAAGGCTAGAATGATAGCTTGCAGACTAATTTACACAGACAACAGGAGGAGTTGTGGATCTAGCCACTCCCTGATCCAGGATGTCATGTCAAAAGAACTAATTTTAGAAACGGGACAAGATCTCACGACAATATAATATTGCTTTAATACATCTTTCAAGATTCTATTAGGCCCCCGAGAGGATTTATCGAACGAGTAGAAACTAAAAATGCTCGAAACCATTTTACCTAGTGTACAAATGGCTAAAGTGTGATGACCCAATTCAAAGCTGGGGGTATATAGTACAACCCATATAAAACTTAGCTCTATCTTGGAAAATACTGTACTGTTTTTCAGGCAGAGTTGTTGGGATTCTTACCTGCGCTCAAAGAGAAATTGGGGAATGCTATATAAGGATGCGCATTCTCAACTTGGCAGATAGTCGAACTACTCTTAAAGTACAAATTTAAATCTAAACTTTTTATGGAACGTCCTAAAATCGTGCTGATATTGTCACAGCACAACCCTGTAGAGTAGTAATGGGTGCCAGGTCATTAGAGCATAATAGAGAATGAAGTATATAAACACTCCAAGTAGGGAACAAATAATCCCTTTAAGTATATAAACTTGTTTGTCCGATTAATATATCGTTTGCAAAATCTGCAATCAATGCATGAACAAGAGAATATGACAATAAACTGAATACCATGGTCAAAATTTTGGCAAAGTTCTTGTCGAAGTCCCTAGCCTAAGCTCTAATTAGATGACTTATACATTGGGAGAGGAAGAAACTAAGAACAGCGGTTACTGGACATTGGCCATTTGGGAAAAATCAAAAACCGTATGACTCCTATAAGAAACTAGATTGGGATATTGTGTAAGCAGCACGTTGAAAATGTTAAACTCATTGCTTGAATATGAGGTCCTGGAGAGGAGATATTTCGTCACTGACAGTATGAAAGGTTCTTCCATAGCTTCTGAAACGTGTTGAGAATGCAGAACTTTCTCGGAGTAGCGCAATTAGCCTTAGGTTGACGTTCGAGGACTTGACTCGTAATAATCCGCATTACTATGACGACCGAAACCCTTACCTTACAACTACTACTGTTAACACACTTGCCTTTGTTACATTCCAGATTCCTTGGCATGGAAAGCTGCGAGTAAAATAGAAAGCTCAAAGATGTACCTGGAATACCTAACATTACTCTCCCAGACTCACGCAATGCGTTTTTTTGACGTTGTGCAGTATTAGTTTGTAAATGATGCACTTTCCATGTGTCTATAACAACTTTTTCAACCGTACTGTTTCAGTTTGTCGTCCTGTGCATGCAAGACTTAAAACAATGCTGTTGTTTCAATAATACCCAAGATTAGTGTGATAAATATATTGAAAAAATATTTTTGTACTATATGTAGACTGAACCATAGCTATTGGGTTCTATTGTTTAAAACACCCTTACTCAGAGGCTGTTTATGTTAGATCTTCAATACTACAAGAGAAACTGACCAAATAATGATGACGAGTATTATTTTAGGGCGCAAAACAGCTTAGGCCATTAAAGCTCGAAACCGTAGAAGAAATTGTTGAATTACGGCAATAAAGTGATTGAGGAGAATGTAACTATTTTAGTGAAATTGATTAAAACTACATGCCATATGATGATAATGATCATGATAAAGATGATCACGGAAATTTAGCTGGCGAAGTAAATGATATACATGAAGTTGAAAACACTTCCAATATCGGAAAGATGCTGCAATGGTGCCGAGTAGAAACGGCATGCCCTAGGGAAGAAATGATTTTTGTCAAAAATAAAAACCTGCCAGATAAATTCAAAACGCAAAAGCACGATATAATAACGCAAAAACAATTTATTCTCAAAGAGTTCTTACCAAGAGGAGGCGGAAAAGAAGAAAGAAACCAGACTTTCGTTTCACGCAGGACCATAATTTAGTGTCCTATGTACCCAAGAGAGGTAAATATGTAGTGTTACTTTTTACCTATGCACAACACATCAGGTCAGTCCTGGTGGTGTAGTGGTTACCATACTTGCCTCCTAAACCCAAGATCGCGGGTTCGAACCCGGCCAGGACCGATGGATTTTTTTCGGGGCGTAAAAATCCTAAGTATGGCTTCCTTCGGAAGGGAAGTAAAGCCGTGGGTCCCGTGTCGTACATTTACGGGACGAAAAAGAACCTCAAGCCTGAAAGAGAGGTCTCTGAGCAAAATTTGTCGGCCGTTTCACGCCCTGAGTTGAATGGGACGCTGGTGACCTGAGCTGTTAAAGAGCATCCATAAATAAATCATTAAAAAAAAAAAAAAACAAAAAAAAACAACACATCAGTTGTCAATGTATAATTGCAAATAAGCGTAAGATTAAGGAATGTTATAATTTATAATAAAACCAAAGATGAAATGGGCTCTTTGTAGCAGATGATCCATACTGCTGCACAAGGAAGACAAAAAGATGCCATTGGCATTATTGTTCTTGGTGAAAAATCCAACCTGGAACATATCTAAGAAAAAGAGCAGATGCCACATTTTTCTTGTCTGATTGACTGGAAATTTTGAACAGCCCCACAAAAATCACGCCCAAAATTAGGACTACACAAATGAAAAATTCAGTAATTGGAAATTGATATTAGTGCAAACAATGCCCACATCCTACAATGTTTCAAACTTCGGGTGCCCTAAAGAAGAAGCGATGCTATTTATATTATTATTATATAGGTTGAAGGAAACTGCATGTGCCAAATCTGTAAACATACATGTGTTGAGCAATATGGTCAACAACTGTGAAATGCAAAAACGACTTACAATGAAAAAATGTAGGCGAAAGAGTAATCAGGATTCGCAAGCAGACCCCCTTACCAAAGTGATATCAATATGTTTGACAATAAAAGGAAATACAGGTGCAGCCCTTTTTAAATTATAAGTATGATTGACAGTAGGAATTTTTCTAAGATTTTATGTCTATGCAAAAAGGATACCTTTAACACAATTTAAGTCCTCTATAAAGTAGGTATATGTTTGAGAAAAATATGATTTGTGTAGGAGTTTATGTTAAATTCGTTTTCAATAACTTACAACACAAATGATGCAATAATTAGCAATATAAAACTGTTCATATGTTAAATGTGCTTTATGTTTAAATAAATAAAGAAATACTTGAAATAAATATTTTTATAGAGACATATTTTTCAAGATACCATTGTCCATTATTAAAAACTTTGCATACAAATACATTAAGTCTGATAAACTAATCTTAGTGTTTATAGTAACAAAAGAGCTTAGGTATGCTAGAGTTAAAGAATTTCAACATTATTTCCCTATCCATGGCCATGGCTACTTGTCTACAGATAGTCTTTTTGGCCTTATTGAAAAGCAATTAAGAGAATATGAATAAATTTACTCTGCCCCCAGAATGTTATAACATTTTGGGAATATTTGGGGAGGCTAATGTTTGGGATAAGGACTGGTAAACTTATGATTTGAAATCAATTTCCAAAGTCATAATGAAAATCAAATTGCCGTTTAAAATGTCAGAGGCAAGATTTCTTTACTATATAAGAAAACGTACTTCAGTAAACCTCTTTCTTCACCAGTAGATGTTGAAGTGCTGAAATCTGGTTAAGGAAAGGGCTTGAACGATATTTAAAGTGACTCAACATCCATCGTGAGTCAAGTAAGAAAAGCACATCTAATCACGTAAATATATTGATATCTTACTTTGATAATAAATGAAATCGTAGCAAAGAACATTATTCAAAAGTCGTACAAGAAAATTACAATAATAATGGATATATCATCATTTTGTTGTCCGTTTCACGACAGTTAGAGAGTCGGCGGCCAGAACTATAACTCCCTACGATAATATCTGCACAAATGACTCTAGTTTCAATGACAATGAATATAAATATATAATTTATGACGGCGAACCAAAATGTGCTAATTACATTCACTTATTTCTGACACCATTTTAAGAAATTGTCATTTAAACGCATGAGCTCAACTTTCGAAACCAAGTCAATTTCTCTCCTGAAACATTCTATCAGATTTTTTAACGTATTGAAAGTTTGTTCCAAGCACTTTATTTTTCAACTTACAAAACAAATATCACAAAATGTCAATACGTCATTCCTGTATCTTTTCGCATTTATGCCATTCTCAAAAGACAGGTCCTATTACTCTGTATGGGACTACTGCACAGCATACAGTCTTGAAAGGGGGTATAAAATATAAAATCGGGTTTCTTTGTAATCCACTACCTGCTATTTTGCATCTCAACATAATCAAATAAAACCATACTTCATCAGTAAAGAATATTAAAAATGCGTAAATTATTCCATAACTAACGTTCCGTGTAACCCAATTGCAGAAATGTAACCGAAAATTAGGATCACTTTCTTGGAATTCGTAAACAACAGTGATCTTGTACGCTTTTAAGCATAAATTGACTCAATTTCGGAAAATAATCTGATGCGTGTAATGACGGTTTCAAAAATGGTGCCAGAAATGTATGGATGTAGTAGGACAACATTTTAAACATTTTCTGTCATAAGGTACTTGCTTATTTTGATTGTAATTGTAGGTGAAATGGCAAGAAGTTTAATCGGTTGCGAGGATATTACGTACACTTCGCCAGGAGCTACAGCTGTGACTGACGACCCGTCAGTTGCCATGAAACGGGAGGCAAAACCATAAAAGTCACGTATTAAAGGGCAAATTTATTATTAAAAATAACCAAAGCATTAATGTTTAAAGTACTGAGGTATTTTTGTTTCCTGATTGGGATTTCATATTCAGGGAAATGAACTAAATTTATTATTTTTTTTTTTTTTTTTGCATTCTTTGTACAGAATTGTTGTAATTGTCACATTTAAGAGGAGCGTAGCGGTAGGAGCACTCACAGGTATAATTAGAAGTGTTACTGCCATTACTACTTCTTTTGTTGTACATATGAGTTATAAGATGTACACATTAAAGTCTCCTCGATTGCTAAAGGCTTACGTTAGTACATAGCGTTTTGATAGTTAAAAGTCAGGCCATTGAGGCCGACAAGGCCCTTACTTTAGGGGTGATGCCACGGAGAGCCGAGAGTGCAGGGCGGCCAGCAGCAGCACAGTTTAGCACAGGCGATGAGTCAAGGAATAGACGCGAAGGCTCTGCAACCTCCTAATATAGGTTCACAACCTAGGGGGTCTTTACATTATGTGGTACCACTCATCAATTATGGTATTTTGTTTGAATTATAGTGAGGAATGAAAAAAGAGCATATAGAAGTTAGGAAAAACCTCAGTTTAGCACAATTCTGCTTATTGCTAAGTAAACGATTGTGTCACGGTAAAATCCTCTAAGTCCTCAACGGAAATGGTAAACCAAATGGATTTAAATAAGTTAGCATTTTCTGATTGAATTAAGCTATTTAAAAGTATGAAATATTCAAGCAAATAAAATTAACTCTTTTCATAATAATTTTGGCTATTTACTGAATTAATGCAGACCTCGGCCTACATGCCACAGAATACATTGTGAATTGTAAAGCAATTTATACCTATTTTTAACAGTGTTTAACGCCCATTTTTACTACTGAGGCACCACAGGCGGTGGACACTGATGATATAAGAGATGAAATGATATATTGGGAAAGGATTGTTTAAGGAAGGAAACGTTTAAGGCCTATGTTTAGGGTACCTCCTCGGCATTTGCCATTTATGAGGACTGAGGAAAACCTGGAAAAACCTCATTCAGGGAGGACGGTCCGAGTGGATTCGAGCCCCAAACTCCCGCTCACGATTCCGCGCCTTAATGACCTCGGCCACCCTGGCGGTAATTTACCCTGAATAATGCAGGATAAGCCTTGATCGTCTTATTTCCTGGAACTGAGATTACAGTTATTAGATACTCATTTATGTTACCTGATATGATACGGTTGAATAGCGTGTATCAGAATTTTCTCAGGATAACAACGATGTCTCTTCTCTACAATCTCTTTCAGTGTGTTTAGTGCTAACAGAGTTTGCATGTTGAAGTGAGTGTAATTACTTGTTTATGTATTTATTAAGACACCGTAAGATATTCTTACTTACACGAGAAAAGAGAAATAATCAAAGCTCCTGCTCCATCTTTGGTGTACTGATAAGTGACAACGCTGGAGAATTACTGGTTTTCTCGTGTCAGTATACTACTGTTCAGACTAAAGCAAAACTCGAAACTCCATTGGATGGGAAGAGACTATTAAGGCTTCTTCTATACTTTACAAAATATACTTTTTATTCTTTGCTATTATGTCAGCTTATGCTGTGTGTTTATTTAGATGAAATGTTGATTTACTAATCTTCCATTTCATTGTTAACTTTTTAGTGACATGCTTGATGTAGTTTAATAAATTTAACACTTATTTAATTTCACAAATATCTAAAGTAGTTTTACGTAAAAGATGGCTCAAAATAAACAGAAGAAAGTTATATATTAATTGAAGAGGTTGAGATTTGTAAACTCTTGTAGGTTTCTTGTATATTTTTGCAAATAAAGGAAGTAAATAATGTCTATACCCATTCCTAAATGTGGCATTTGTACAGTTCTGTTTAAACTGTCCTCGATCCTGCTTCCATGCAAAGGTGATCTAAGTTTTTTTCTCAATAATATTACTCCCACTGTACGCAGTACTCACGCACATAAATAAGAAGTTATACATTCTGATTTCCACTCCTAATACTTTTGAAATAACATGCTAATCTATAAGCAATTCTTCTTCTTCTTCTGATTTGACACTACAGCCCGCGGCGACCCTTGGTCTGCCGCGGCGACCTCTGCAACCTGTACCTCCGTCTTACGACTTCATTGATAGAGGGCAGTATTGCAGGGGGTATGTGGTCAGCATGGTGGCACTCCGCAGGTCGCCTATCATGCTAGTTTTGCATGAAGAACGCCACCTCTCCATTTGGCAGAATCTATAAGCAATTAAGTAATAAAAAACCCCATTGCATGCATGGGTTTTTTCCGACCTTAGTAAATAGAGTAAAGAAAACATAGGCAACAATATCTCACGTTTTTCACTAAAACACTTTAACAGGTTTCCAAAATTTTAAACACAACCATATATAGTGTTTAGAATCACGGGCAAACCAATATGAACAAAGGAATTTGCGTGTACTATTCTTTCTTTTAAAAAGTAATGTTTAAAGGCAGTTTTGTTTCTATTTTCTACAATAGCGTTAAATTAAGCACGTTCAGGAACTTAGTATTTATCACTTTTTATAGAAGAATAGATGTGCAGAATTCATATTTGTTGCACAATGCATTTCAAAATTTATTTAGCTTAATTACTGGTAGTCGACCATATCCACGATGGTCTTAATTTAAAGCAGTGGCTGCAGAAGGTGCGATTCAGTTATATATGTAGATGCATTTTGCAAACAGTTATTTCAGTTTCTTTTTACTGAGTCAAGCTTTAAAAGTTATCTACTTCCTGGTCGCTTATCTGTGTTTATCGGCTGGTAAATTAATTATTCTTTCATTGAAGATAGCTTTAATACGCAATATTATAAAAATTTTCAGCCCAGAATTTACTGCCACTCTGAAATCAAGAGCGAGGCTAGCGTAGTATTAGTTCAAATAAAACAGCAGATAGTGAAGACCAAATTTAGTGCATATCCGCCATTACGAATTAGTAAGAATCATTTCGCTGATTAATGCGGCCAAAGTAAGTTCAATATTAAGTACGTTACTTGAGATTTGCCACAACATTTGTCTTTGTTGTGAACAATGCACTTATAGTAGCTTGTATTTTATGTGTTTTAAGACTAGAATATCATAGAAGAGAAACACAGAACTATACGCCCATCCAGCTCAAGCGGGTGAAACACCGATCAAGAGCGCGTCAGTCAAAGTGGAGACAGTTACCTCTCCAGCAAGGAAATTGTCTTTCCTGAAATTCTTCTAGCAAAACGAAAGGAACGCTAAGTAGAAAGGAAGGGTTGACAGCCCTAAAGCAACTAAAACAGAACTAAAAGAGAGAGAGTTATCCATCATTGTCACCTGCCTCATCTTGCTGCTAGTTGTACAGTCCACTTCAGACAATTTAACTTCTCCATTGTAAAATATGAAAAATCTGCAATCAGTTAAGGCAGGTAGCCCAAGAGTTGTAAATGTAGTTATATATACTCGAGAATCATACAGAGCATTATGAGTAACATTTTTATATAAATTACAACCAATTAATTACTCAGACAGCTTATACAAATGGATGAAATTGATGTTTGGTTACGTCAGCGTGCTGCAATTGAATTTCTAGTTAAAAAGGAGATCTCAGCTGCAGAAATTCTCCATAGATTTCAGCGTGAATACGGATATGTGTGAAGAGGCAGTAGCAGTGCCAAAAAGTGAATAAAACGTTTTAAAGATGGAAAAACAACCATCTAAGCTGGCCTCGAAGCGTTTGTCAGCAGACTACCTAAAGAACTCAACAAGGAAAGAGTGGATTTTAAGGAAGACCGACTTGTAACTTTTAATGAAATTGCTGCTAAATGTTGAATAGAACACAGTGCAGTCAAGCACATGATTAAGAGTTCAGGAAACTCGGTGTCCTCTTAGTTCCTCGTTTACTGACCCACGACAGCAAAACTCGAAAGAAATGAATGAATAGTGTTTAACGCCCGTTTTTACTACTGAGGCACCACAGGCGGTGGATACTGATGATATATGAGATGATAATAATATATTGGGAAAGGGTTTATTTTTAAGGAATGAATAGTTCCAGGCCTAAGTTAACGGCATTTGCCATTTATGAGGACCGATGAAAACCTGGGTAAAAACCTTAGTCCTGGCGGGATTCGATCCCCAGACCACTCGCTCAAGAGTCCACACCTTAACGACCTCGGCCATCCGAGGTGGTGCCAAACTCGGAGAAAAACTATCGATCAAGAATTTCACCAGAGATATGAACATGAATAAGAAAACTTTTTCTGAGTATTGCGACAGGTGATGAAAGCTGCTTCCACTATAATGCACCCGAAGCAATGTTATGGAACGATGGAGGACGTTCACGAACACGGGTCGCCGAGGTCGTTAAGGCGCTGATTCGTAAGCTACAGGTCTGGGGTTCCGTTCACTCCAGGACCGTCCTCCCTGACTGAGCTTTTTTCTAGGTTTTCCTCGTCCTCATAACTGATAAATGTTGGAGAAGTACCCTAAACTTAGGCCTGGAACGTTTCCTTTCTTAAAAAAAAAACCCTTCCCCAATGTATCATTTCATCTCATGTATCATCAGTGTTCACCGCCTTTGGTGCCTCAGTAGTAAAAACGGGCGTTAAACACCATTAAAAACAAACAAACAAAAAACGAAAGCAGTGTGTCACATTCTTCTCTGTGGTGGAAAAGAGTTCTATTGTAAAGAGATTATGAAGATCTTACATCGGTGAGAATTTCGTATGCAAAAAGTGGATACTGTGTTGAAAAGCATACATTTTTCAAGAGTAAGTCGGTGTATTTGTTTTCCCAAAATAAATAAATCTGAGTAACAAAAATGATTACTCATGCCTTTCAATATGACCCTCCTATACCGTATTTAGTAGAGTTTGACGCCTCTTATGTATTGATCAGGCATCACAGGCGTTGCATACCGGTGATAAATGAGAGGAAATGAAAAACTTGAAAAACATTTATTTGTACTAAAATAAGAAAGCGTTCCATTCGAAAGTACTTTCCCGGCTTTTGCCGTTTATAATAACTGAGGAAAACCTGGAAAAATCTCAATCATACAGGACGGTCCTGGAGGAAATCAAACCCCAGACCCCCCCGCTCACAAGTCCGTGCCTTAAAGAGCTCGGCCATCCGTGTTCTTCGTATAATAATGCCAAATAGTTCTAAGGTAATGAAATCGACAATGAAATTAAGAAAAAAATTATTTGAAAGAACAAAAAGACGCAAAATGCCAATAAATAAAACAAGAATGAAGTAATTGTTAAAACTTTTTAGTTTTGGGATATACATGAATCAACTCAGGAAAAATCCTAAAAGTGATTTTTATCTACCGATTTCTCACGTAGAAATTGGAGATAAGGGTTCTTCCTTTATCTTTAATTGAAGAAAGCTTCTTTAGTCGACATATTGGACATCTGTTCCCGAATTAAAGTATTTTCCTGCTTATCCACACTTGTCTTTGCAATCGGAGACGTTTAAGCAATGTGAGAATTTTCATTTTCTTGCAGTTTCTTTACTTCCTTAGAAACGATTTACCAAAAATAATTCTCATTTTAAGTGCTCTCTTTGAGTTTTCATATTCATATAGCTTATTTATGCGTAGTGTTTGGACCAAGATAATGACAAAATGCATCAAACAGAGTCAGCTCATGCTTTTTGTGGCTTGTTAGAAACTTGGATGGCAATGCAAGTGTTTGACTATGTTACAAAGAAATCCACCTTGGAAATAATTGAACGCGACAATATGCCTCGTCATATCGGGTATTTGTTTTGTTTTCCCTTGCAACGGATCGGGCCGGCAGACGGAAGCAAACGCTATAGTTGCCTACACCCAGTTCGCCGCACAAAGTACTCAAAACATGCTTACCTTTCTCACAGAAGATCATTTTTTCCATCCCGATTCTGTAGTCTGTAAGGAATGCACTTCAGTAACGTAGTAGGGATGAACTTTTAGTAATTTTATAACCGAATGTGCTGATGTAGGGCTGACACCTGCTTGTTGAGCTGATTTATCAAGGTGATTGTTCTAATAGAGCAGCGATATCATCCAATTTTACTCTGGTGGCACATGACTCCTGCGCTTTATTTTCTTGTTTAGCACTGATCCTGTTGTTTTAAACTTAAGCATCATTTTACAAACTATAGATCTGTCACGTGGATGAACCATATTATTATTATTATTATTATTATTATTATTATTATTATTGTTGTTGTTGTTGTTGTGTAGTTGTTGTCCAACATTTTATTTATGTTTCTATGCAGTTTCCGAGAGCGTGACTTTAAATGTATTTAATTTTACTACTTTTTGATATTAACGTCTCTCGTCATTTCAGCAAAATCCTTTCGCATTATTCCTGAAACATCTAATAAAGTTTGGCATATGTACAAACCTAATTTAAAAACAATTTAACCAATTTTTAGTAATGCAAGATCCAAAATATTCCCCTAATATCTAGTGCGGGATAGATGATATAATGTTATAAACATTTACATTTTGCAATATAAGTATGCACTTATTGGAGTATGATTTCAACTTGATGTTATCCTAAGAAGCTTCTTTTGGTCATTTTTATTACCTCAAACATAGGATTAAACATACTATACAATTGCGCGAAGCTTCAACAATCTCTTTTAAAACAACGTATGAAACATTTTTTATGCAAGTTAACCAGGCCAGTAACGCACATAGTTATTCAAGAGAGAAGAGGGAGGTAAAAGAAAACAAATGATCTATTTCTGTTAAGAGAATTAATGTCAAAATGTTAACAAGAATTCGCAGAGATTTGAAAATATTTTCAGCGGTATTTGAACCCATTCTTACAAATGCGGCCCGCTTCCAGAGTTGTCCAACTTCGGGTAGCACTCAGTAAAGCTGGATTCAAAGTAGGGCGAATTTGTTTTCGTTCGCTAGGCTTCCAGTGAATGTCGTGCACATTTCATACGAAGGTGTTACATCTCAGCAAACAATAGTTCTATTTATTTAATTCCGTACAAAAGAGTAGCATTAACGAGATCCTATTCACATGTAATACCTGTATGCCCTGCATAATTGACTATTTTTAAAAACATAAACACCAACAGTTTTATGTATTTGATCATATACAGTCAGAACAAAATAGAAACTAAGTCTCCGTACTGTTGGTGTATAATGGTCATATGAGTTAATGTCAAACTAGACACATTGAATGTAAGATGCAAACTATAGTGGTATATACGTTATAATCAGCTTTAGATTAAGAAACTAGTAACTTTTAAGATGCGAGTGCCAACCGTAGAAATGATAGTTTTTGGGAACGGATCTAGGCATTTGGTGTAAGATTGAAATACACTGCTGGCCATTAAAATTGCAAGTCATTATGAACGTGCAAATTAGCCACGCGCGAATGAGTGTCTTCTCGTTCAGTTAATTGAAATGGTCGTTGGAATCCTTTACGTATGTGTGTTCGTCCTACCTAGATCCACTGATCGCCTACTCGTTTTGTGTGTGTGTGTGTGTGTGTGTGTGTGTGTGTGTGTGTGTGTGGAAGCATTTCATCCAACAATGAGTACCAATTTTTAGGAATGACATTCCACAATCTCGGCATGCCACAATTATCTCACAATACAATTTAGACACCTGCTGGGATTGCTGCCGTATTTTCGACGAGTCATTCTCGTTCCTTCTAAGAAAATGTGGGATCGACTTAACGCGTGTCTTATGGGCGATGCAGTTTTAATGGTCAGCAGAGTATTAAATATGTACAGATTATAACTACTTTTTAAATGAAGAAATAAGAAATTTGTAGTAAAATACAAATCCGGTTGAAAAAATGTTTAGTCAGATTTTAGTACATAGTATTTTGTTGTAAGTTATAAATAATACTTTTTACACATTTTATCTAGATTTTATATTTAGAAACTGGTAATTTTAAGGGCACTATCTAAGCATATTCTTGTAACACTTTCAAGCAAATTAATCATAAATCTTAAGTTTCTTAACATAAGTACTGCTTTAAGATTATATACTTGGAACCAATGTAAAACTAAAACGTGCAGCATTATGCCAATATCTTAATGAAAATAAAACACGCACACATGCATATACATACTGGTGCTCATCAAAGCTTTCATAACATACTACAGCTGAAAAGTCGAGTGGTTAACGAGATGTATTTTTATCTGGTTCCTGTGATCATCCTGTTATCTGTGGTCATAATAGGGAAAATGGCACAAAAACAGAACACCACCCTCTTCGTATACAAAGTTGGAATAGGTTTTGAAATACACGAAGATGAACAAGTAAAATCTATCAAGCGTTTAACATAAAAGTGAAACATAGAAAGAATAAAATAAGGATTTTAAAACAAGGAAAAATATCAGGAGGTAGTTGAATCTAAGATCTCTGGCACTAGTCTGTACGATACTGCTCAGATAACTTCATGTACGAATGATATAAGCATAGGGACACCAAATATGACTTATTATCAACATACAAAACTTCCGGGCTATTGTGCCGTGGACTAAGATTTGCTCCAATACCAAAGTTTTTACTGATATCTGTGGTCGGCATTATCAGAAACTTATTATGTAAATTTTGGTCATATGAACGCCGGTCGTGAAAGACATAGATATATTACAGCTCTAGGTTACTGGACAGAAAACAGTTGGAACAACGCCGAGGTGGACTAAAGACATATTCATACTTCAAGAATTTAACAATTATGTATTAAACTGTACATCTCGTTTGAGCATGGATGGAGATTATCTTACAGTAATCTAGTAATTTTTCTAGGGACCGTATAAAAATCTTTAGAAATGTTCGATACTTGTACATTGATCTGTTTTGTTAAAAATAAAACATTATTTATGTTGTTGATATATCTTCTAATTTATTATCCTTGCAATCGTCCACCATTAGATTCCTAAGTTTGAAAATCAAGGTCCTCTTTGATTCCAAAGGTTGTATTCTCTCGTCTATCCTTGCTGTTTTGCTCTCAACATCAGTTTTTAGATAAAACAAATCCACTGCCGTTGCTAAATAGAAGATCTGGCCCAAATATATGCTATGCATCTCCGAGATATGCCTGTGTAGCTTCACTTAAGCTCTTGTGGTGATTCATTTAATCTGTTAGAGCAATATTTCCCAAGCTGTGGGCCGCGTTTTCCAAGGGCTAGCGAAATTTTATAATATTGTTAATACAATTAACCTTATGAGAGTTGCATTCTCAATTCAAATGATCAATTCTCTGAAGACCTATATATACGCTAATTCGTAGTCGATCAGAAATTTAATGATAATGTTTTTATCAATTTTTTGTCTTTTATAAGATAGTATTTTGACTGGAAACTTGGATGCACGTATACCACAACGAAACGGGATTTGCTTGTGTAGTGTTCGACATAGTACAAATAATTAGATCATTTTGATGGGACGTCTTGAACGCTTGTAGCTCTTCTTTTTATTTAATTCAATACTTTCCCGTATGTACTTTTTAAAGCGTTTTAGAGCCTGCTGTGTATATTATTACATGCATAAAAAATTATATGCAGTAAATGAGAAATGATGTTTTTCTTTCCCTATGTTGTTAATTTGTCATGATTTGTTTTATATTAGGTGTTATTTTCTGCCTAATTGTGTCTGTAACAGTTAGTTTTCTGGAATTAACGGTTCGCACTTGCTTTGGATGGATCTCGCTTGGAATAAGATTCCGTAACAAACTCCACAACTATACAATTCTTCTCGTATACACTATCATTATCTAACGATTCACACACTGCACCGGAAATGCCATTTCATATTTCTCGTTTACTAGGTCTAAAACATCATTCGCAAATGACACATCTTCAGCTCATTGTTCATTAATTTCAAATACCTTTTCAATTTCTTATTTCAAAATGAACACAGTATAACAGAGTTAATTAATTTCACATTTAAAATGTAGTAGCAGTGTTAGTAGTGTATTTATGTAAAAAATATATTTTTTCCAATCTAATTTGTCCATGTAGCACGGGTCCTGGGTCTGCTTGGTTTCTCACTACACTAGAAAATTCACGAAACAGCCCAACATCAACGTTAACGATTAAGAGACAATCAACATATATAAAATTAAATAAATAAAAATAAATGGTAAAATAAGTCATATATAATACATTTTGAATGCCTAATAAAATAAGCTGAAAAGAAAACAATACGAAAGTAAATAACTTGCACTCCCTCACATATATGTACAAATAATTAAAAAAAAATTAAATGAATTGTCAAAGAAGTCATATATAAAACATTTTAAATGCCTAATAAAATAAAATGAAAAGAAAACAATTCGACAGTAAATAACATGCACTCCCTTACATATATGTACAAATAATTAAAAAAAGAGCAAAAAGTTGTGCCCCATGTTCCCTTACCATCCTTGCCGGTTGTCTGCCTTTTCTGATCTAAACTGTTTTCACTTTGTTTAAAAATTTACTTACTCCCTCCTCCTTCCTATCTGCAAGCAAAAGTCCAGCACTTGCCACTGTCCCCGCCTCTCCGGTAGGTATCTTTTCTCCATTTTTCAGTCCCCTTGCAGTACACCAGAATATGTTCCAACGATTCTTTCTCTGAAAATATAGTGCAGATTCTCGTACCGCCAATGTCTGTTACTTTAATCATCCGCCAAGCGACTAACCTAAACCAAGCGAGCCCCTGATTGAAGAGTTTGACTCCTCTTTGGATACAACGCTCTATCCCCGTCCGTTTTCAGCTCCGATTGTATCTCCAGCGAAACGCATTCTGCACACTTCGAAAGAGTCAACTGCCTATTAATGTCTCTCATTGTTTCTTCCTCCTGTTTCCAAACTCTGCAATCCAAATGTTTCCAAATTCATATATTTTCTAGATCCCTTCTTAATTTTGAAACCCACGTCATATTCCCCCCCCCCCCATTCTCAGCTGCTCCCGGTAGCAGATCACTCTAATTAGTGTGCGACCTCCGTGAACAGTTCGTAGCAAGTACTTCCTTGCTCGGATCCTGCATTCTATAATCTCGTTATAGGTACACAATTCCCCAATACCTTTCAGAAAACCCGTCTTCACTCGACCCAATTTCTCTGTTTGTCCCCAACCTCAAATTTCGGCCCCGTAAGTCATTGTAAATCGTACTACTGCCCCATGTTTTGTCTCTAACAGCCCTTACGGCGCATCCGGGATTATGCGGCTTTTATGTTTGCTTTAAGTTTCGCCCCATCAGTGTGTTTCCCCCATCTTCCATTCATCTATTAAGTCCAAGGTAAATGAAGTTCTTCACTTATCTAATGATCTTGTATATGTTCATAACTCTGCTTTGCAAGAAGTAGTTCCGTTCTTGAAGGTCATAATCTTCGTTTTACTTGTATTCACCGCATATAATCGAGTATTACAATAGGTCTGTAGTCTGATTAGTCCACGCTGTAGGCCTTCTATCGTATTAGAAACAATTGTGTTGTCGTCCGCATATAACAGTGCTGGTGTCTGCTTCCACCGTAGATGACCCCGTATTTGCTTGTTGTAATGTCTCAATTATGACGCCAATAAAAGGATTAAAGAGTAGGAATGAAAGAATGCAACCCTGCCTTACAGCTATCCGACTAGAGAAACTCCCAGATACTCTGTTCCTGCCATATTTAACGCAGAATTTCACCTTTATATATATTGCCTGTAGCGCCATCTTTGTTGACATTCCTTTCATTCGTAATTTGTGCCATAACGCTTCCGGATGAAAGGAATCAAATGCTTTTTTGAGAAATGTTTCAACCTCAATGCGTTCAGAATAAACACATTGTCATTAATACTGTATATCTCCTTGAATCCCGGCTGAAGTTGTCAAATTTTGTGAAATTCCGCCCTCCCCCTCCAGATTTTTATTCTTTCATACAAAATTCTGCCATACATTTTTCCCATAATTGGAAGCAGCGTGAACCTTCTGTAGTTATCCGGACTCCACTTGAACCCCTCCCCTTACATATCGGATGAATAATTCAAGGTTAAGTATTCTCCTTTATTAAATATATTGTTAAATATTCGAAGCAATACCAAACCTCTCAATACATGAGAACGCTTTAAACAACTCCGGCGGTAGCCCAACTCGCTCCGGAGCGTTGGCCGTCATTAGATATCTTATTGCTTTGGTTATTTTCTCTTTAGAATTCACAGTATATATCATTGGCCTTCCTAGCTCTTCTGTCCTCTATGTCACCCTGATCACCGCCAGATCTCTGTGGTATTCTTCCTCCCCACCGCCTGCTGAATTCCCCATATTCTAAATTTACTGTATGAAGAGATTGAAAATACCACAGAACGGATGAAACATGGATATTCCACAATGAAGTAAATAGGACAATACATTTAAATAACTCCATCAATAACAGGAGTACGAAATAACATTGTTTTTAGTAGGGCACTCAGTAAATACATAGTAAAACCTGGAGATTTTACTTATTTATTCGATTTATTTACGGACTTTCTTTCAATATTTCAGGTCATCAGTATCTCATTCAATTCAGGGCGTGAAACGGCCGATAAATTTTGCTTGGGACCTCTTCTTTTAGACGTCAGGTTTTCTTATATGCCGTTCATCTACGGCACGGGACCCACGGCTTTACTTACCGTCCGAAGGAAGCCATACTTAGGATTTTTACTCCCGAAATAATTCATTCAACCTGGCGGGTAATGAAACCGCAATCTTGGGTCTATGAGACAAGTATGCTTACCTCTAAACCATAAGGACCGGCAATCAGAAGAGGAACGTTGCATCATCCCCTTACTCTGTAGTATTCGGTGAGCTTAGTGCAATATATGGGCATAAGTGTTTATGTATTAGGAGCAAAAAGTAGCGTATACACACGTTTTCAGAGTAATCAACATTCGGAGTAGAGGTTCCTAGTTAGACTATGTGGTTTAAGAAACGGAACGCCGATGTGATGCGATGATAGGACAAATAGCCACATGTTACTATACAAACCACTGTTTCGCTCTTCAGTAAGATTAATGTTTAAATAATCCATTAAACTTGAAACCAATTACCTAAAATATAAATAAAATAACTTAATTACCTTAAAATTTTGATGGCCTTAAAGGTCTGAAAATTTATGTATAAAATTACTTAAATATGTCAAAAAAAAACCTAAAGTGGCTTTTAAAGCCTATTAAATTAATTTTAGAGTATGACAGTGCAGCATAGTTCTTGCCTTTGTAAGGTTGAAACAAAAATTAAAACTTAAACACTAATTAATTAATTTTCGAAGAGTTGTCAATTTCTAGCTAGAATGTCCAAAATGCAGTTCCAGTGAGTTAAAAAAAATTAACAGTGTCCGAAACGGAAACTAGAGCTTAACAGAACTGTAATTGTTTGCCATTTATTGATACACTTTGTTGTATTAAAATTCCGTGGATTTATTCATACTTGTAAGTCGCACTATCCGAAATGCCTATCGCGACCCACGTGTTGCTGCATTGGGAACTTTCAGCCGCTACCTTTGTTTCGCACATTTTACAAAACACCGTACATAGAAAAAGCACCATCTCAGAATTCCGTCATATTCCGTCACAAATGGTATTATTCAGATGGTTATAGATGGCATGGCTGAATGAAACTACTGGAACAGAAAATCCAAAATTTCCTCTACGAAGATCATTGACTAATTAAAAGTATAACAGAGGAAATAAATCAGAATCGTGCAGCAACAATAGGTAGTAAAACACAGACTTTCAACATGTACTTTGTCTAGGGTTATGTTGCTTTGCTCCTGCAGACTCGTCGTAGTAGAAGTACCTATTTTGGTTTTCATTGTTACCGATATCAAAACGATGAATATCGATAAATACAACTGACTAAAATGTGTGAGTGAAACGAAATTTAATAATTTTATTAATTGCATTATTAAATATAATAATTGCAAAGATGATCAGAAGAGGACCTAAAACGCAAAGAATAATCAACAAGGGACATAAAACTTCTAAAAGTTGAAAAATAAAAAATTTGACGAAAATTTGCAAAATAAATTTTACATTTTGATAACCAGAATATCGTATTCAGGAGTTGGATGTTGCAGCAGTGCCTGGTAGTGCAAGGTTGGATAAGTGATTTCTGATATCGTGCTCACTCCGAGTTTGATATAAGGGAGTGAGCTCGCAATGTACAATGAACACTTGCACATTTTAACACAGAGATTGATCATTCAGTTACAGTTTCACTTTTACATATGCGCAATAATCGTTGAAACATTCACAGAATGCTTGAAGAATTAGTTTATATATATATATTGATTTCTCTAAATTATTAAACAAAACATTTTCGCTTTTATTTCGCCTTATTGAATGATTGTGCAAAACATGACTGATTTATTTTCTTTTACTGGTAGTTCAACTAAAAAATATTGTATTTATTTGGAGTTCCCTTTAAGTACGTATTATTAAACGTTTTAATGACAAATATTTGTTATCTTTAGCTCTTTCATTCAAAACTAAAACATGTGTGTTTCGTTTTTAGATGGTTGCTAAAGTCTCTTATTTCAAATACGTTTTTCTGCAGATCTATAAAAGATAGAAGAAAAGTGATCGTAACCTATTTCACTGTCCTCATCAAGATCTATACCTGATTAAAATAACATCTATGCTCCTTCCACCCGGTATTGCTTATGCGCCAGATGTCATTACGCTGTAAACGGCTAGCAATGTGCATTCAATTGAAAACGGTACTTGCCGTCTAAAGGAAATACCGCATACAGAAACACACGTTTTCACAGAAATCAAGATATTATCTGTTTCAAAGGGGAGCCGCATATATTGCAGAAACGTGCTTTATCGCAATAATCTAGTGAAAGGCAGATATCTCTGACTTTGGTAGCGTGGGAATAGAAAATATATATTTCCTGGTAAAACCCAGAAAATTTAACAAATCAATACGTTTAAAAACCCCGATGAATAAAAGCAAACTTGTAATAAGTCATGCACTTGCGTGATCCAATAATATTCTAGAAGGAATCAAATTCAGTTTATTTACAGGAATTAAATTTTCACGAGGGAGGAGCGAATTCACATAAGATATTTAATATTAACTATAAGAAGTTAAGTTTTAAGCAACCGCGAGAGGAAGCAGTCTTAACAGTAACAGTAAGAGTCATGACAGCAGTAACGGTAGTAGCAAGAGTGGCGATCAGTCTGTATCTGCATTAGTAAGTGTCATAGTAGAATAGTTAAACTGTCAGAGGTAAATCGTCCGGTCAGGGAGAGTCAGTCAGGCTGTGCAAGCGTAATAGCAAGAATAGTCACAATTGTGTTAAAGTGAATAAATGTGCGAGTGCATACACCGAATTATAGTCCGACGAAGCACAGCATCTTCCAGAACTTTCCAAGTTGTCAAATAAATTAAGTGTCCAACCAGTGCCAAACTTCATTATTACAGTGAACAATCCCCTTCCTTCCTAATGCTATTACATCATTAAAAACCGCCCAAAAGTCCCCTAAGATCCCTATCCTCTGCATTGGAATCAGAGTGTTATGAAACATCGAACTCATGACTCCAAGAGCCGAGGCAAGACAAGAAGAGCATCTAATTATCCCATTTAAATAAATAAATAACAATTTTCCAACCATAACAAAATAACCCACCCACAATAATTCCGGTTCCAAGGTTAAACTAAGTGCACGGTGCTTTATTCAAGAAAACTTTAATTGTTGTTCTTATTTTCCTGAAAATGTACTGATTTGAATGGAACATTAATACATTCTTGCAGTAAAATTAAAGAGGGCGCAGCAGAAACGACAAGAAAATATTGTAAATATGATAATTATTTGCATATCGATTTCAAATCGACAGACTGATGTTAACGAGAGGAGAAACAGTGTGAACTTGTTTTGGGTGCTATATATTCTTCGAAGTTAAGTTAACGTGTTATTTGGAAACAAACCAAATTAACGCCAGATTTGGTTAATAGAGCTCATTACTTTATTACCAGAAATTTAAGGTAAATTTTACTAATTAAGTGAATTAAAACAATAAAAATATTTTACTCAGCTGTTGTAAACACCAACAATTCTTACCTAGAGTTATAAAAGATTTTATATACAGTTGGACGTGTAAAAAGATCTCTATCATCATGGAACATTTAATTCTACCACCTGCTGTTGATTCGGTGACAATATGTTCGATGAGTTTGAGGAGAAACAGCTTTCAAAGATGCGTTTGCTTAACGACACTATTCAGTATATGGCAGACCATCTCAATTATATAAAAAAGAGACGTAATTTGGATTGCAGCTGTACGAGGACACGGGCCGTGATAAGGATGAACATTTGCTTTGCCGTGTGCGATTCGTAGCTGGTAATGACTGTGTGAAAGAAAATCTATTTTGTAAAATAGTACTGTCAGTACAAAGACTCAATCGAAACACATTTACCGAACTTTTTAATTTAAAGTTGACAATATTACTGACTGTTTTTTTAACTAAAAGCCACAAACCTGGTTTTCAGGATTTTGCATTCATTCATACCGTTATAATCGTTCTTTAGTAATTTAGCGCTCATTTATTTCCTTTATTGATTATCGATCCCCCTTAACCATATCTTCCTCACTTTACTTAAGTTATTTTCAATTTCTTTACATTTTCTCTCCGTGATTACATTCTTTATGTCATTTCCAACTACTCCTGTTTGAATATTTCTTTATTTCCCAAAATTGATTTCTTTCTCTCGATAATCTAGTTTCTTTGCATTCTAATCACTATGCCAGACATTTTCCTTCTCTCCACACATTAAACATATTTCTATATTGAACCTTTCATCTACTCCTTTCAACTTGACAACTTCAGTTCTGACCCATGAAAATGCTTTTCTTTCGTTCTTGTTAACAACATTCAACACATTTTTAACTATCCCCATGTATTTTTATGCATATATAGAACTTGTGGATTTTTTAAAGCCACCAAAGATTTATTTCACTCTATATCTAAAATCTTTATTTTAATTTCTTTCCGAAAAAATTAATAGCCTTATAAAATGTAATAATGAAATACAAGATAGTACAGCGTGATTGTATATTTTTGTATATTGTATTTTACTTTGTGTTTATTATACTGAGCATTATTTTGTTATATACGAATAATATACCCTATCTTAATTAAGTCAAAATAATGAAAACATTTGAATAACAAAACACATAAAGCCCTGAATAAGTTCATTTAAGTGGACAAAGTGCGTTGTTACTTGCAGTGATGATCATATTGTTTTGAAGGACAAACCTAAAACACTTTTTATACAATTTGACTGTTAGTAGGTTTACTATCTGATTGTATGAGACGTAGAAAAATCGTATAAGAACCGGAGCCACTGTCCATAGAAAGATTAATGGTTTGATTTCGACAGTTATCTTTCAATGCTCTCTAAAACGAACATCTCATAGGGTCAAATTCGGAGATAGCAGTGGCCAACTTCATAGCTTCGGTTGCTTTTCCCTTGACATCAAAAGTTATGTTGGCATTTATATACTAACATTTGCCGTGTGGAGAGTGGTGGAATACGGTGGAAACAAAGAGTTCTTCCGCTCTTCGGTAAATGTTTCTAAAGAGCAGTTAAATTATTGTTCATTGCAGTGCTTAAAGTTAGTCTTTTTCATAAAACAAATAGTACCAGCTTCTAAACACTAACTACTAACTTCCTACTAACATTCCCACTAATGACTTGATAATCACTACCTTTCTTTTAAGTTTGTCATTATTTATCCCTCATAAATACTGAGAGAAAAGAATGCGCAAAAGTAGCTTCAGTCGCCAAGCAGACGGACATCGCTTTTAGTATATTTGAAGGTTATGGTTCAGATAGTTGTTATAAGTACTGACCGATGATTGAATGAACGTTTTTATGGTTAAACAATGCGCTAGTCGACCTTAAACCATTCCCCTTACGTGCGTGGGAGATTTTAACACTATTTGAATCTAACTAGAGTGTGAGAGAGAAAGAGATATCTCTTTGTAGTTGTTTCATAGCTGAAAGAGAAATGCCCGGTAATTTGAAGTCCTCTTGGCACCTACATCAAAACAATCCAGTACTCATTTATTCTTCTGATTCAACGAGTTTAGTATGTTATCTGTGGTAAATGACTAAATTGAAGATGAGACGATAGTGACTTTTTTAAGTTCTGATCTCTCTCTATATAAATATAAAATTTCGGAAGTGCAACACAGGGTTCAAGTTACATTGAATTTCCTTATCTACCCCAAGAGTTTACAATTGAAGCCAATTGGGAAAATGTTGCCTGATGGAGAGTATTTGGGGTAAAAAGTCAGGTAACTTCAACCCCAGTTTGGTGTTTTTATAAGTTTCGGTGAAAAGTATATATAATGAATATACAGTTTGTGTTTTAATTATACCATTATTGCTTAGATTTAAAAAAAACACGTTTATTAGATTCAGCATTATAAGTTCACCAAATTCGAAGCGGATTTCACATTCCAAAAGCACATGCACCGATTTCCTAGTTTGCATTTATTGAAACATTAACAAATGAAAACAGTAAATAAACACCCATTTCAAATCAGGTAGAATTTGTTGTAGAAGAATAGGCCGTGAATAGCAAATCATTTTATATTCAATTAAAATTTTAATACTTTAGGTTATCGACAAACTCTAGGCGGTAGTGCATAACTGGGTTTTGTAATAGTTTTACGTTCCATATAAATTGCCAAAATCTTCCAAATAGCAATTCCGTCAGTTACTTAAAAAGTCCACCCAAGCAACAACAGAGCAATCAATGATGCTTTCCTCGCTGCGCGGGGTTTTGCTGTTGACATGACCTTACTACTACTAATACTTGTTGACCTTACTGACTGTCGCGTCGCAGTGGAGACGCAGTTGTTCCCGGATGTGCGTTGTGTCGTCCATTTCTTAATTCGACAGTACACATAAAGTATTATGCCTCCTGCGTTTATAACGGCATAGCGTGTCTTTATGTACGATTCATATGTTAAATCAGTTGTAAAATAATCATAGGACCAATTTTTTGGGTATACAGTTGATTCTATTAGTTACTAAGTAAATTAAAAAATGACATGCACAAGACGAGCCCGCACCCCATGCAAGGACTCAAAGATAATATTCGTAAGGAAATGGTACGGGTTTCTCAAAATAAACTACAGCAAGTGACGAATAATTTCCTAAACAGATGCCACAAATGTGTGTTGAATAAAGGCGGGCATTTTCAACACCTCATTTGATAATTAGGTATGTAATGAGCCTCCTAAATTGATTTGTGTTTTGGTGTACGGTTGGTTTGTTTTATTGTTTTACACTGCCGCCAAAACCGCCTGTGGCGCCCCACTAGTAAAACTGGGCGTTAAATATTATTAAAGAAAAAAATACCCCGCTAATCACCCGGCTGGCCAGCTAACCGCCTTACGAGCGATGCGCTCGCCCATGGGCGACATACTCTGGGGAAAACAAAACTGATCGCACGGTAATTCCAAAAAGGATTTCAACCGGAGCTCTCCGCACTTGCAACTGGTTAAGCACCAGTGCTCAAGTCACCTGAATCATCAAGTGATATTTGGTTAGTTTTGTTCAACATTTATTTTTTCGTCCCCTAAAGCTTTGACACCTGGCAAGGGATCAATGTACATATGTAATATTAGCATATAAAGTGATACCGGCGTGTTTCTCAATAGTTGCGTGAAAAATTCATACTTATGATATCTAAAGTGGCATACACTCAGAAAAACGAGCCCTTCTAATTCTGCGAACAAGAACGTTTTACTTCTCCTGCCTGTCCCAGCTATATATTGTTAAGTAATTCCTTTTTAAACCAATGAATGAAATTATCTTCATGCGCGATTACTTTACTTCCTAGTATCGTATTTACACAAAGTAAGTAAACGAATCCTGTAGTGATGAACAAAGAGTCAGCATGCATACTCGATATCTAGTTCCAGTATCGAAACCGCTAGCAAATATGCATACCTTCATAGTGAAGTTGAACTCTGGACTGAACACTCGCTATGACGTCACTAGCAAAACTGGTAAGCTTAACCCTATGTCATGTTCCTATTAGTACACTGTGCCTGTCGGTGTAAGAATGAGGGATTCATTTTAAAATATCAAGGAAAAAGTTCACTTAATATGATCCTCCATTTGTAAAAGTAAACGGAAAAAAGAAGGTGTGGAGTTGATTTGCTCTTACTTGCAGTCTGTTGTTTCTGAGTAAGGGAATGCTATTATAGATAAGACATATAAAATATATGAGGGTATTACAGTATTGTTTACTAAATTAAAATAAACATAAATAAATTATAACAACACTTTTGTACTTTTTATAAAAAACAAAACTAAAATGGGTATTTTAATGCTAATGCTAAATTAAAATTTTTACAAAATTATGTTTTTTCATTTATAACATCAACTTTTATAAAGGTGTAAATATACTTAATTATCTATTTATTAAATTTATTTTCATTTAATAAACAATACTCTAATACACATTTAATTATTTATCACTAGATTGCAGAACTCGCGCAAGGCTTGGTAACATATGGGCTTGCACATAACTCCGAGTAATTGGCAATAATGTATTGAAAGTACTTGTTTTGATTAATAAATTATAAAAGATAATTGCATACTAATCAGCAGCTAGGTTCAGTTTTCAATATTATTTCATTGTCCGCACCTCTAAATGTCTACACTATTTAGGGTCGCACTGAAATAAGAAAAACCCAGAATGTGGACATGGAAAGACCAGTATGCACAATATGACGGAAGAAACAATACGCTATACAAAGTTGTACTTTAAATTTACTTTAGTAAAACCTACATAAAATATTGTGATTTATGCAAATAGTTAGACATTCTAGAAAAGGAGACACCTATTGGAATCATAACCACAATGACATTTTAAACTTGAAAAACATTGCAATTTAAACTACAATAATGTAAAACATTTAAAATAAGTACACATTCCTCATAACATTAAAAAAGATAAGCACCCTAAATAAATAACTAATATCGAGTCTCAAAGCAAATATAGGTATTTCCTTGGTAACCCAATTTTTATTAAGATTTCCCAGGTTAGAAAATTCTACAACATACCTGATCGATGGGTCGATAAATTCATGGTTCATGGCCTAACCAATTTAGTGATTACCCCAAACAGGAGGGGTTGTTCCCATGGAATGGTTAAAATGAATTAATAGCGAGTCACGTGCTGCGACCACTGAACCGTAATCACGGTTCTAGAAACCAATCCATAAAAAGAACGCGCTAAAAACTGGAAAAAAGTGTGGGAGAAAGGAAGGGAGCGGTTAGATGACAGTGCGTGGCATGTTATGTCATACATCTTAAATAAAATTTCTCTAGAAACTAAGATAATCACTGCTAGGTCAGTTACAAAATACAGCCAAAACTATGAAGCTTTAAGCTCTCAAATCATATAAAAGATGACTGACTCTAAAGCGGAAATAATTGGTTGAGACACTCTCGTAATAAATAATACGGAATAAATTAATTATTGCCAAGTGAAAATATATATATATACCAATCTTATTTGTAAGGTTCTAGTTATCTCATGTACCATAATTGTAAGGTTATTATTATTCCAAGTATTAAAACTGAAAATTTTATATGTGTTCCGTGTAATATTATTGTAGTGTAATATTAGTTCCAGGAAAATGTGTCTCAATATTATGAGTCACAAAGTTGTCTTCTTAAAAACATGCGGGCAGACCCATAAGGCCATCAAGTTGACCTGAGCTAAGAAATGGAAACCTGTTATGTGTTTTGTAAACAAATCCAACCTTGGATATTTCCTGGAGGAATGAAGACTGTGTCCTTCATAAGAGGAGTTCCTTTTGAATACAATCAGAGTTCGTTTTGCTTTTGTTACATTAGGTAAGGGTAAATGTCATAAACACGTTATGCGATACGGGGTGAAGAGACAGGCCGATAACCTCTGAAGGCTTTAGTTGATATAGACGCGCAGAAAATCACGTACACATGATAGCCAATAAGAAACATGAGGACATTATGCGAGTCCAGTATCCAATAGATATTCTTAGATGAAAGGAAATATTCTAGATCTTTCTAAAGTCACATTTTGAGGGAATAAAGATAGCGTCGGAAAGAATGACAGGCTTCAAGGTTTATTTAAGCCTATAATTTTGGGGCTTAGAATCAGTTGTTAGTTGTGGGTGAGTACAAGCACTCAATTGTTGCTGTATCAGTATTAGTGGTCAGTTGCGTCAGTTCAGCTCAGTTCGTAGGAGGCAACGTCAGTTTTTATCGTCAGTGAGTCAGATAGATAGCCAGGCATTCCATGCCAGTGATTCGAGTTTAAGTATGTGGAGTTTAAAACTGTTCATCACGCAATACAACAAATCTATTTATTCCACTATCAGCATCCTGGTAATATCCGTTTTCCTGTTATTTATGGATAACATAAATTCCAGCTAGAAGAGTTTTGCCGGAGCAACTGTAAGACAACGGGAGATAATCGCCGAAGGAGAATAAAACATAATCGTTGAGATGGGAACCAAGATACAATCACAAATATTTGATTATTCCATATCTTCTCCTCCATATTTAATAATTAATTATACATTAATTAAAATAATTAATCTTTAATCATCCAATAACTAATTCCCGCTGAAAATCTTAGGAGTAGTACTAGGGTGTCACTCAAATAAAAGATACCCGAAAATCACAGAAATTCCAGAAGAAGCGAAAGATATTGATTTATTCATCCTGTCAATGGTTAGAAGTCTGTTATTAATCGACTGGAAATCTATTCATTATTGCACATAACATATAATTGCAGTGAAGATACTTCTTTGCTGTCAACACATAACAGAAGGTCATTAAGGGAATACAAAGTAGAACACAGCGGACATTCTACTTTTACACAGGTCAAAGAGAAGTGTTTATAAAATGCTTTACTCGTTGCGCTTCTTTTGTAGAAGGATCGGAGGAGACTGAAAAGCAGTAAACATACTCATACATTTTTCTTAGTAGTAAGCTGCCATGTGACCGGAATCCGAAATTAGCAACTTAAGGAGGTTTGCCAAGGGGGAAAAAATCATTGGGTATTTTACATATATAAAATACAGTTAAAGAGAAGTTCCCTTTACCTCCGTCGTCTATCAGTATAACACGTATTTTCTTTATTTGAAATAATGTAAAAAATTAATTTTTAAAAATATATTAATATAAGATCAAATTATTTCTGTACGAATTTGTTACTGCTTACTCAAAATATTTCGCTTATACAGAATTAGACTATTGAAAAAATCGTTTACACAATTTATCTAAATATATTTAATATATGAACGTAAACTAATGAATCTGTTTCATTATGAACAAAATTGCAAATTTATAACAGGAGTTTGAATATTTTACAAATATCTTCATGTAATCCATTAGATAAACCTTTAGTAAAACCTTCATACCTAATGAAGAAAAGAAGATAAACATGGATTCACTGAAAACAGTTCAAATAGTGCAAAATATCAAGTATTTTATAGTAACAATCTGTTTTGGTATAGTAAATACAAAATTGCACACGTATTGCATATTTACACTCTGTCTTAAATGAAGAAAATTCGAAGTAAACAGAATAAGAAATTATAAGGTATTCATTAGCTAATTTCTTTTCAGAGAAACTTCAAAATAAACATATATTAACGCTTACTCATTATTTCACATTTAGCCAAAGGAAAATTTAAACGTTTAAGTTGATTGTGTTCAATAATAATACAAATTTGAAATGTCTCATTTAAAGATTTTATTGGAGTTTCCTACGCTTCCTAAAATTCCTCACCTCCTCAGACATAAAAGTATATTTCATTAAGTTTCTAACAGCCCCAATATCGCGTCGAACGATATATATTTTAAAGAAAGGCAGTGAAAGTAAGGGTTTTAACAAAGAGTAAATAAAAAAAAAAAACAATTCTAGATTAACTTTTACGAACTGATGTGGTTATGAAGTTTTGGCTTATGTAACAAGAAGAGTAAAATTAGTTTAAGATTACAAGGAAATAATACAATATAGGTAACATAAAAATATTTGGACGGTTGAAGGGGAAGGCAATGTTCAACAGCCAGGTATTGCATCCTCCTTTAGGAAAACAAAGCAATAAATACTGATAATGGAAAAACACAAATATCTCCTAATAACTCCATATATCTGCAGAAAGCTAGTGAAATGCATGACATTTATAAAGGAGACTTAGTTTACTGCGTGACAGAAAATATTGCATAACACTATTCAAAATGGTGAAACATTAAGGATTTAAATAATTTTGCCATGTGTTTATACATGAGATATTTAAATAAAGGACATTTAATCTATTTCTATCTCTGAATGAGTTTCATGTGTTGGTAACTAAAGTTATGCAATAATATAATATATTAGTTGTGATTGCGGCATGCGGCAGAGGAGCTCAGGACAGGAATATTTCAACTTAAGTTATTTTAAAAATCTTTTTAGGAGATTTATAAAACGGCTTTACTAACGTTTAATAAGTTCCACATTTATGAAAATGCTGCTTATGTTTTCAGAGAATAACATGTAAAAGTTATACACTTTTAAAACTCTTTGTAGCAGCCGTGTTGGTGGTAGATGAGCATTGCAGTTAAACCTTTAAAATTATTAATAGTTTTAGTCTTTTTTCCCCTTTCACTTGGGCACAATATTTATTTATAGCACTAGCTGTAATGTTTGTCCCGTATTGCTATTCTTAGCAACATGTTTGCAAATTCAGAGAAAGTCGGCAAAATATCTTTATATCAGCCTTGTAATCAACCGTAGTAATAATAGAATAATAATGTTGTTTAGTTTAAGTTTGAAATTAAATATGACATTCGATTATATCTTATGGTGACAGTTTCATTTTCACGCCAGATAAAAAATGCATTTGTACTTGTAAGACCTTTCCTGACATTTTAATGTTAATCAAGTACATTACCATTCGTTAATTTTAAACATCTGCACATTTACCTGAAATCCGCGTTATAATAACTGGGTATTGATTACTATACAGTTGATTGTGTTTAATTACTAAATAGTTATTTCACATTAGCCGTGTGTAGGACCTCCTTTCAAATAAATAGCATATTATTTTAGAATGTCATACAACGCTATGTGTGTTTTTTTAAATGCGTATGATTAACCGTTAAAAACAAAGTATAAAAATCTGGAACTGTATATTTCATTAGCTGGGTCAAATATACACATCAGTGTATGTAAGTTAGACATTAATGCTGTCTCCTGTACTACTATTAATCACACAGCGCGCAACAAGGTCTGGAGCTAGATAAGCTTGCAGGATACAAATTAGTTTGTTGTTGTCACATAAAATGATTATATGAAGTCTATCGCTGCAAAGGTGAACACTTCATTTGAAAAACGTTCTGCAATCATAGCACTGAGGAGAGTAAATTTGTCAAGTTGTTAATTAATATGTCTATCTATTGCGGATGTGCAATATACTCTTGCCAGCCACACAAATACAATTGGCAACCAAGACTTGCTATGACCAGAACAAACTTATTAAGCTGTGAAAAATAAATGTATATTCATTAAAATCACATTAAAGGACATACATTTAAAACAGTAACAACAATATGTGCAGAACTAGTAGAAGTGTAGATGAAAACAGTTTGTTTCACAGTAAAAAGATTTTCAGGAAATGATCTGAAGGTTTATAAGGCAATAAGAAAGTTCTTACTGAAAACTATCAATATAAGAAAGAAACACAAGCGTACTAGACATCACCACTGGACACATACTGATCGGTCTAAGTATTTCAAGGAAGAATTAAAATATTAGCGCTTTTGTTCTAGGAGAAGAATGTATGCTCGCCAACATAAAGACTAGAAAGTTTCTCACCAAGTGAGGAGTCTAATATAGTGATGTTATATACGGGAATAAAGTTGGGGTTATTGTGAAAATTGAATAAGAAATTTATCAGAAACAGCACCATAAAATCTTCAGTATCATGGAATATCATTTGGATCGCGCCTATGGGAAAATGTTCACCTTGCATTAAGATAACGATTCTAAACCCTGATCTGTATATATCATCCTAAGGATGGTTTGGCTATCCCAAAGTCTGCACTACAACCCTACAGAATTGTTATGGAACAAGGTGGCTAGAGGAACTTGGAAAGTGCATTTAAGAAGCTTAAACTATTCATATGAAGTTATGCAGCAAGAATGAAAGACTATTGAATGAGAATATTTCCAAGGGGTTACAAAGAAAATGCATACTCCTATATAGTTTATTCCCATTATTATTTCCAAGGGCGGATACCTGGATGAAAATAAAATTTAAAATTGTTCCTTGTAACGGATATATTTTTGTTGTAATAAATATATTTCTCTGTTTATCTATTTGATTATTTGGAAATTATATAGTGTACTGATAATAATGGGCGATAGTGTACACGATTACTCTGTAACATACTTAAACAACTAACAAAAAGTATATTTTAATTCTAATGAAACTATGACCATATGTCATGTGTAATTCAAACTTATTTTCAAAGCTTAGACTGTAGTTGAAAATGAACATGTTTTCTATGAATATGTAGACAATATATGCTTACTACTCACTCATTGAAGTAACACGAACCAGTTGTTTAGAATTTCATGAAGCTCACCTGAAAAAACGTCACTGTGTACAGTCATGTCAGAAGTAATATTAATTTTCTTTAAGTGGCAACATATAATACTTGTTTTAAATGATATTGACAGTAAATGCTAAATGATGAAGCTTACAGAAATAATACAAATATAAGTGCAGAGAACGAATCAAACTGTACATACATTACACCATATGTAATAGTTAAATGCAACGGTTTTAGCATTGTAGGCCTTTGATAGGAAGTGGTCCATGTGTGGTTTGTAAAAAAGTGTTGGTAGTCCAGTGCACTCATTTTCGACACTGGAAACTTCCCAGAGTAGCTAATGCTCGTGTTATTTCAGTAAATTTCTTCACAACAAGACTTTAATTTACTTATAACTGGGGATGAACGCTTAGATTTGATAACCCCACCGAAATCTACTCTGACAACTCTTTATCACTTTCAGAGTATCTTTAACATGGACGAAGGTACGGGTAACCCACAATAAGTGAAATCGTATATTATTTTAAACATATCTTCCTTTCAAAAATGTTTATGAGCGATATAATAAAGCTGTTCCCATTACTCTAAATACTGGGAACAGCAATTAACAGTCTCCCCGTTATTTATAACTTATAATTATTTCATTTTTTTATGTGGCAATATCTTCCCAAATATGAATTTTGGTTTATTATAGTTTAATCCAGTTATAAGTGTTTTTCTATTCATTCTATATTGATTAGTTGATAGTATTAATGTCCAGTCACATATAATAATTCAAGTATAATTTTAATTGATTGTTAACTGAATTAAAATATTGAGATGAGCAGATGTGGAAGTACTAAGAGGTGGCCAAGGATAGCAAGACACGTGTTTTCAATGACCATGCTTTGAGCGGAGGGCAATTATCGCGTGAATCCTGATTGCATAAGTACGCTGATATTTCGAGCCTTATAGTGTATTTTAGTTAGATGTGGACCATTCCGAGCCTTAAATTTCAAAATTTTAAGTTGTTGAGGTTCTGCACATAAGTTTGTGATTCTCGTGTATGGCATCTAAAATCCTTGCGCGTGTGTTTGTGAAACCTGTATAGCATCTAAAAACGACGCAACGTTTAATTTTGGGAGGGCTCGTAAGGTGAGTATGAAGACACAGGACTAATTTACTACTTAACAGCGCCGGTCTCTCCACCTCACTCGTCCGGCCATACACGCAAGTCTGTACATGTCGATAAGATAGTTGATGTTGAAACGATCATTTATCTACTTCTTACTCATGATCGGCAACTTCATTTTCGTAGAGTCGATGAATAGTGTCGTATGCGAAATAAACCGCAGTAGATGTAGGTATCGTAATAATGGTGCTGCTGACCTACATTTCGGGAGATTCAAGGGCATTAGTCAGACGTCACAGACATTGACGGTTAAATTCACGCTTACTTGCTCCCCCCCTCTTAGCGGCAAGATGACGAAAGGAAGCTACTGACAGTGAAGATCATATGATATCTCCCTCCTGGTGTTTATTGATCGATAATAGATTTTGTTGATTTCCTTTATTTACGGACGCTCTTTAACATCTCAGATCATCAACATCCCATTCAATTCAGGTACGTGAAACGGCTGATAAATTTCTTCCTTCATGTTCATTGGTAGTCGTCATATTCCACATCCTACTATGAGTAAAGCCAACAATTGTAATTTTTTATGGGATCTTCAATACAAGGACCAGTAGGCACATTACCGGCTGGAATTGTGCCCGTTTTACAGGAACCATAGTGATCGGACATGCTGCTGGACAGCGGATTAGATCTCAGATATGTTATTACTCTTTAGGAAAGGAATTCAGTTACAGTTTTTATCACGCATATACCATGATCCAGGCTATTCCTTACGTAACAAAGTGGCTTTTCTGACAGTTTTCTTCAGTACTATGATGTATTTTTACTATATTTGTAAAACTACAAACTATATAAACTTTTAGTAAAATATTTCCAGTCGAATAAGTACATTAAACCTTTCATATCTCTCTTTGACTGCTCATTTCTTGAGCTTGCCTTAGGTACCTACACACTGAAAAGCTGAGTGAAAGATATAATAGATTTTGATAATTTTCATATTTGTGTATTCAACAGCGTTGTTTACTGCACAGGAACATGGTAGTTTCGAAGAGCCCACCAAGTGTCTCTGGAGCAATCACCTTGGTTCAATAAAGTACAATGGAATTTGTCATTTTATTAAACATTCCAAGAAAAGGGTTGTTAGTCTCAAATTATATGACAAATATATAATTGCAAATTCATACTATATAAGAAAGTGAAATATGAAAATTAAGAACTTTTAATGATTTAAGTCCATTTGAAATTAAGAATATACTTTGGTATATTTATAATTAAGCTTGAAAGCAACTACTTAAAGAGAATCAAATACGAACTTAAAGAAGCAAAAATGCTTATAAGAGCCCAAAATAAAAGTTGCTATAAATAAATGTAACCAAAGCAAATAATACTATAAAATACCTGTATGTGTAATTAAGAGAGAAAAAAACAATAAAATGTGAGTTATGTACAAATTATTTAAACTATATCATATTAGTAAACATTTTTTATAATCGGTTTCGTCTCACTACTAAAAAGAAAAATGTATTGCATTGCTATCTATGCTACTGGTGTCAGACATATACTACCTTGCGTCCGTCAGTAAGAATAATGAATTTTTTAACAATGCGTAAAAGTACCTTAATAAAGTCTAATGATATAAATAAAAAATAAAATGTTCTATACTATTTTGCAAGAAGGGGAAAACGTTATTCCGTAATATCCTATCATAAGAGCTTTTTACTCGGTGAAACCCAGCATGTAAATGTTTTACATGTATCTTAAGGTACTAAGTGTTAATGCATTCACAAAAAAGCATGAGTTAATTCTAATGAATTATAAGCTTTATTAAATCATCTACCACTACTACTACCACTACCACTACTAACTAGTGGTGCGCTAACATATTTAATAAGGCTTATAATACATTGCAATTCATTCATGTATTTTCGTGAGTGCATTAACACTTATTTGCTGAAAATACATGTAAGCATTTCCATTATGGGCTAAATGAGTATAAGTATCATTATGATATACCGTTCAGGAATAACGTTTCCCTCCTCAAAAAATGTATAGAACTTTTTATTGTTTATTTCTATCATGAGACTTTATTAAGCTACTGTGTACGCTGTATTAAAACTATTATTTCATTATTCCTAATGACGGACGAAAGACACCTGACGCCTGTAACAGAATGATAACAATGCAACACACTTTCTTTTTAATAATGAGACGATACCTATAATAAATTTTTGACTACTATGTTACAGTTAAGTTAATGTGTAATATTTGCTGAACGTTTTATTTTAGTTAATTACATATATACCTATATGTTGGTTATGTTGATTTACAGTAACTTTTATTTTGAGTTCTTATAAATATTTTTGCTTCGTTACCTTCATAATTCATAATCTTTAAGTAGTTGTTTTCCAGCTTAATTATTAATATACCCAAGTATGTTCTTAATTTCAAATGGAATTAAGTCAGGATAAATTGTTATTTTTCATAGTTCGCTTTCTTATATAGCAAGAATTTGCAATTATATACTTGTTAACCACTTAGGGATGAACACCCCTTTTCGAGGAAAATTTAAGTAAATGATACATTCTGCTTTACTTTATATTATTAGATGTTTGCTAATATGATTAAGTTAAAAATGTGTAATATGTCCAAAATTTTTACATTTGTCTTAATTACACTTATAGGTATTTTATAGTATTATTTACGTTGGTTACGGTTATTTACAGTTACTTTTATTTTGGGTTCTCTTAAATATTTATACTCATTACGTTCATTTTTGATTATCATTAAGTAGTAATTTTTAAGCTAAATTATAAACATACCCAACTAAATTCTTATTTTCAAATGGAATTAAGTCAGGAAAAATTATTAATTTTAATAGTTCACTTTCTTATAGCACGAATTTGTAATTATACACTTGTTACCTACTTAGAGACTAACATCCCTTTCTTGAAATATTTACGTAAATGACAAATTCTGTTTTACTTTAATGGGATTGCGCCAGAGACACTAGGTAGGTTCTCTGAGGCTATCATCATTAAAACGAATCCAGCAGTCACACCGCAAGAATTATAGGAACTTATCTATATCAAAATTCCAGAATAATTACATGATGCGTATATTAAACTAGGTACAAAATTTAGTACACTCATACATTTATTTACATAATTAGATCGGGTCACGGCCTTTCGTCCTGGTCAAGCGGTTATTGTGTTTGTCCGTCCTTCCGATGTCTAAACGACACGAGTCCAGCTGACATTATGCACATTACCCTTCCCTTTCTACACATTAACAAACGCCACGCGACAGCTTCACACTTGTCCTCTCGCGGCACTTTGCCTAGTTGCGTTAAACCGGTTCTCGAATGATGCAATCTTAGGAATGGCCTTTTGTTCACACACTTTCACTTATGTCACATAGACGTTTGTATGAATAGCAATCTTGTTATTTTAACTCCACTGGCCTTACATTAGTACTAACATGACCATCGGATGACCAATTCGCAAATTCGCAAATATAGTATAAGACATATAAACAAGAAGCCTATTCAGGTCAGCCAGGAACTTTGGTACTAGTTCGCGGCTCCAGCGCCTCAAAAGCTGCTTATGTTACAGGCTCAACGTGTCACATTTATTATCTACTACTTCAACGGTATCCTGACCAAGCTTGCCTATAATTGGACAGGACCCCTTACAAGTACTAAATTAGTTATTTTCTATTCCTCTTTAATTTTCACGTTAACATTATATTTTCCATACACTTCATTTCCTTATAATCTTCTTACATTTTTCCTTCTTTCAACACCCTTATTCATACTTTTGAAAATACGTTCTACTTCCAAATATCGGCTCAAAACTCTTACATATATTCTACAAGAATTGTATCTTCAGTTTCGTCGGTCCTGATGTTCTAGTGGTAACCATACTTTCCTCGCAGACCCAAGATCACGAGTTCAATCCCGGCCAGGGTAGATGGATTTTTCTCGGACATAAAAATCCTAAGTATGACTTGCCTTCGAAAGGGAAGTAAAGCCGTGGGTCCTGTGTCGTAGACTTACGGCACGAGAAAGAACCTCAAGCCTGAAGAAGAGGCTTCAGAGCAAAATTTGTCGGCCGTTTCACGTCCTGAATTGAATGGGACTCTAATGACCTGAGGTGTTAAAGAACGTCCGTAAATAAATCAAATCATCAGCTTCTACATTGTATATCTTTATTTTTCCTTATTAGCACTTTTGTCTCTTGTTAATAATTCCACATGTGTATTTTATAACAATTGTTTAACCTCCATATTTTATAGTAGTTATACTACCAATATTTATCTTATTTTTCATCAGCCAGACTTTATCTATTTTTAATTATCCAAGATCTTCAAATCATTTTAACTCTCCAAAATATGCATCTCATTTTCAAGATCGGAAATTTTATCTATTTTTAGTAACTAACATTCTCATTCTATAGCAGTTATTTAACATGCTCATTTTGTAGTAACTGTGCTGCATTTTTTATCTTATTTCCAACTATTCATAGCATATATTTTATTTTATATCATCAGCACTACTTCAATGTATTATCACGCAAATACCTACAACATTATTTTATTATAATTCAGAAACATATCATATTTATTATATTTTTCCCAAATCTCCGGGGTGTTTTAATTCATCAGCACTATTTTAATACATCATCAAGCAAGAATCCAACATCTTAGTTTTAATAATAATTCTTGAGCATCGCATTTTTATTATAATTTTCCCAAAACCAAAACCTTCCTCTTGTTTTATAATTATGGTGCATTTTTAAATTTATTTAACTATCGAAAATTTCTATTTATTTTCCATTAGTAGCACTATTTCAATACATGAAAACATACTTATTCAACATGATTATTTTTACATAATTTTTAGTATCTCCATTTTATTATTACTTTTCTAAATCTAAAACTTATTTTAATTTATCTTCTCTGGAATTTAATAAATCATCACGTCTATTGTTATTCTTATCCATTGTACCTTCTTTCCTTTTCTTATTTTAGCTATATGTTTATTTAATTTTATTTTTTATATGGTGTTTAACGCCCTTTTTACTGCTCAGGTACCACAGGCGGCGGACACTAATGATAAATGAGATGAAATGATAAATCGAAAAAGTATATTTTAAGGAAGGAAACGCACTAGGCTTAAGTTTAGGGTATCTCCCCGGCATTTGGAATTTATGAGGACTAAGGAAACCCTGGAAAAAAACCTAGTCAGGGAGGCGGTCCTGGTGGGAATCGAATTCCAGACCTCCCGCTCACGATTCCGCGCCTTAACGACCGTGGCGATATAGTTATATCTTGAATATCGCCCCTCGTGATCCTGGGATATTTATAGCGAGCTTTTCTGGTCTTTATTGGGGTCTCGAAGGATAGGGAATGAAGTTTTCCAGCTGACTGCTAGTCTCACTTCCTACGTCCTGACTATCTACTTAAACAGTGTGCACCACCATAGGTAGCCGAGATCGTTGAGACGCGGACTCGTGAGCGGGAGGTCTGGGGCTCGAATCCCGCTAGGACCGTCCTCCCTGACTGAAGTTTTTTCCAGGATTTTCTTAGTCCTCATAAATGGCAAATGCTGGGGAGGTACCCTAAACTTAGTCCTGGAACGTTTCTTTCCTTAAATAAATCCTTTCCCAATACGTCATTTCATTTCATGTATTATCAGTGTTCATCGCCTGTGGTGCCTTAGTAGCAAAAACGGGCGTTAAACACTGTTCATTTAAAGATTTTGGCTTCTGCTACTGGAGTTTAAGCGTTCCTGCATGTCGCTACTATTATGCCTTCTCACGGGCGGTGTCCAAAATTTCTCGCGGGATGCCATAGCGGCGCCGATCTGCGGTACCAGTTTTTCTTCTTACTCCCTTATGTTACAACACCGGAATTTAAATAATTAATGCGTGGGCTGCGGTCGGAGTAATTATTCAGCGATTTACGCCAATTTAGAGAGGGTTGTGTCCCACCCTAAAATAATTCTGATTAATTCGTCTAACTCTATTGTGGATTGAATATCTGTGAACCTGAAGGTTCTCTGGTCTGAAACAGTCCTTCAATTCCTAGATGAATTCAATGTGATTTGTCGCCTTCTTCTCTGCAGAATATTGGAGGCGTCAGTTCGTTTAAAAGGTGGCTCGACAAAGCACCGTTTGACAGCCCGGAGTGACCACTTTAGAGTCCTCATTACCAACGGGTCTCTCTAACCTGGAGGCTTCGGCAAACTTATCATCATTTGCACATGCACTATTTCTTACAAAATTTACCTCTGCTACCCTCCTTTTCTTGGTCCCATTTTTCCTATCTAAGCTTTTGTTGATTTTCTAAACTCTGTACTATTTCATCATTACCTCCCATCATATATATTTTCTTGTTCCTAAGCAGCATGAACACAAATTACTAAATAACTATTAACCATTTCAAATGTTACAAATTTTTACATTCAGTGTCGCTTTATACTGTTTTTTTTTTCTTCTTCTTCCTTTGTCCAACCTTAGCTCCTCTTGGGTGTACCTATTTCCATCGCTCCTGATCTTCCCACGTTCGCGGTTGTAGCTAAGTCCGTGTTCCTCCTTCTACTTGGCTTCCCGTGTTGCTCCGCTTCCGTATACAGAATCATTTCCTCCAGGGGGCGTCCTTTTACATTCGTCCGCGTCGTAGCCTCTTCGTTAGTCCTATTCGTCGACAGCGACGATACCTCGTGTTGCTTTTCCTCCTCCACAGCGTCGAAGATTCGTGTCGTCCGTACTCCTCGATAGCGCCAAAGCCCCCGCGTTGGGCGCCAAATTTTTAAACGTTTTATAATGGTGTGTTGATAAAGGCACTCGGAGGGACAATATTTGAAATGTTTTTGTTGTGTGGCCAAGCAACTGGGATAAATACCACTTTGCCTCGGCTAGCGCTCAGTATTTCTCCGGCCACTTACTTTCGCTGTTTTCTGCTAACAATTGAGCAGGGATCGGAAGATACTTGGAAACATAACGTACGTACTATTTAGAAGTTGTACTTAGCAAGTCATGGTTTTGACTATGCGGAAATACGGCTGACCTTCGAGAACAGGTTAACTGCTGGCTTTGCACTTGGCACTGACCTAATTACTATGGGTATTGCCGTGGCTCGACATTAATCATCGTATAACAGGTGAGGACTTTCGCACTTGCACTTTCGTTCGCATTGGGAAACCTTCCGCGGAACAGGTTTGTATTGATTTCTCGCTCACGTTAAATGGGAGTGCAAAACTCAATCTAACATACCAAGCTGCCACGACTATTCCTTAAGAACTCACTCAAATTACAACACTTAGTCGATACACTTTCTAATTAGCCTCATAACTACTGGTTACTTAGCTTCTTCGTTCACTTTCTCTAATTTACGCCGTCACTTGCCTTGTCTCCGAATGAATGTTCCCACGCGTGTAATCTCAGAGTTATAAATTCTGAATGCCGCGAATTGCCTAGGTATGCTTGCTGAGTGCCCACTACATAAACACGATTTTCAAATGTCCTTCCTCTTGCGTTTTGTATCCGGAGTAACAAATAACAAACAAACAAAAACGCAGCACCCATCGCGATCTCAGCTTCATCATACAGCATAGTACGCACCCGTTCATATCGGATGTGATAATAAATTACAATATCGTGAATTTTATTGACCATTTCTTCAGAAAAAACTCAATTTGGTTTCCGGAACTTGCAGCATCTGCAGTGCGCGAACGGTCATGTTTAAATTTATTTATCCAGTAATAAATGGTCTACAATACTGGTGCATATACCCACTTCCTTCAGCTCAGTTAGTATCACTTTTTTAAATGAAAACGATATTTTACGCAACAGGTTACAGCGATCTGCCATCAGTAAGTGAAGGCAAATACAGTGTCCAAATCTGCCATCCAGGAACTGCGCGTTACGTATGCGTGAAAATTTGAACTAAACTGTTACAAATACAGTGCTTATCAACAGTATCACCGCTTAACAAAATTTACTGCCACTTCATTGAAATTTGCAAAACTTATCAATCCGTCCTCGTATTTCTGTTGCTCGTTTTTAATGATATTTCCACCTTTGAAGCATTAGCAATGATGTAATCACTTTTAGCCATCACCACCAAAATTATCTGCATACAGAAGGTTTACCTAGCAGTGAGACCTTGATGCACACTCTTTGCTTGATAGTTTGAGGGCTGTTCAATAAAGAATTATCAGAGGTACTTTTTAGAAGTATAATTTCTCATGCTAAAGTTTAACTTTACAATATTTCGTTAGCTTAACGCGTAATGTACACATGAAACTAGTTTAATTGTTGTCACTTCCTATAAGAGCGTGCAAGTTGAAACATGTTCAGTTCCATTTACTGCAAAATGTAGATCACATTCTACAATTTACTGCTTCGAAATTCTGCTTTCTTCTGAACAAATCTTCAGTTGAGGCCTATGCAATGTTACAGGAGGTATATGGAGCGTTTGTTCTTCCCTCTGACAAAGCTCTAGGGAACGCAATCAATTTCAAAGGAAGGTGCACCTGGTTCTACATTTTGTGCTCTTACGGAAGAAATTATGAATACTTCTGCTATCGTTGTGAGAAAGGATGATCGAGCAACATTTAAAATATTTACAGAAGCTCTCAAAATTACACTGGGTGTCTCCCACACGTTGGTAACTGAAAAGTTGCACATGCTACGTGTTTGTGAACAGTGGATTACAAGATTACTGATTACCGAACAAAAGTGTATTCGCATGCAGTTGAAGATGATGCTACAGGAAGTTTCTTTCAAAGTAATCCATGCTGATGAAACTTGGCTACAATACCAGCATGTGGTACCTGTACACACAATTGTAGCTTGGCAATACTACAGAGATACCCTGGAAACACTGCAAGACCATATCACACGCAAAAGCCCACAAAATGGATGCATGGCCGCATATCGCAAATGTTGCTGAATATCTCAAAAAAATCAATTGGTAGTGCACCCCTTACCCTCCCTATAGTTCATGATTAGCCCCGTGAGCTTTTATTTTCTCAAAATTGAAGAAATTCCATCATTGGAGGCATTTTCCATCACCAGAAGCAGTGGTGACGGCAGCGGAGGCGATGTTGAAGAACCTGACAAAAATGGTTTCCAGCATGTCTTTGACGGGGACTACTTTGAGCAAGATTGTCAAAATTATAACTATTCTTTATTGAACTAACCTTGTAGTACAGAGAACAACTCCAATGTCTTAAGTTACAAGGTATGATATGTACATTTTACCCGGGAAATGAAACATACAACTCCAGAATTGTGTAGTTTGTTTCTCTAACATGAAAACAACACTCTTTTATTAAAATAGTTATAAAGTGATATTTTAAAATAATGTGCTATTTTATAGTAATTACAAATATTAACCAATGAGTATAATGAATTTCATTTGATTTAAGTGCTAATGTTGTGAATATTGAAATGAATGAGCGGTACTGTATGCCCTTACAAAAAGAAAGCTTTTACTCGCACTGTGAGTTCCTTTAATGAACTGACTTAATCATATTTAATATTTAGACCAGCACATCGATTCTTTTTCATTCTTTATTCCATAGCTAATGTTTCGTTAAAAATCGTTCACAAAGCGCACATTATTTTTGAATACTTCAAGAAGTAAGTTTATTTAATTTTTTTTTTAATTGAGGCTCCAAAAATTACTGATCGCAAAGGTTTGGTATCATGTATGGTCATCATTACTTAGATTAGTGACGTTCCTCTATATTTACTAGAGTAATTTCGGAATTGCCTTTGAAGTATAGGTTTTCTATGAATGAGGCAGTGAAGCTGTATGATGTGTGTTGATGAGCGAAATAGTTTAATTTCACGATACTGAAACTGAAAGTTATGGCCGCAGCATTAGAAAGAAACTATTTCCATGGATTTATCATTACAGTGCTGCACATTATTTTTTATTTGTCCATAAAACCGCTAGTCAAAGAAAATATTTGTCACACTGTTATACAAACGAACAAACATAAAGACATTACGATGGAACGCCAAATCAATTAGCAGAAGTTCTACAGTGGCGCAGGAAAAACAGGTCAGCTAATCGCCACTACAAACTAAAGGACATTAGTTTCATGTTCATTATGACCTGTTTACCAAAGTGTTAGCTGCACCTTGCATACAGTAAAATAATTACTGTTTAGCGCGCTAATTGATTGTATTTAAATCACAAATGGAACAATTCCTACTGCCCACATCATGATATTTAATTATTTAAGTATTTGTTAAATGCATTTTCAATCGTTTCAGATTGGGACTAACTGGTGAATTAATAATTATTAGGTAAATATTAAGTATAAACAAACTTTTACAAAGAAAGCTGCTGCTCTGGAATTGTAGTTACAAGCGAAGAGGGCAGGTTATGTAGTTTTTGAAGCTATTAACTTGAGTAAACGCTTTTCTGTCTATTTTGCTAAGGTTTATACCGAAAATCTCCAGATATCACTGCACTGTCAGTGGTTCACAGTAACAAATTCACATACTTGATATGAATACATCCTAACATTAATTGATACATTTCACTACAAGCTTCATTCTTACATTTTATCAGTCATTTCTTAATTCTGATTTTGTTCTGTATGAATATTTGGGATGCTGTCCTATTAACTTTGGGGGCGGAATTAGAGTTTCTGGACTACTGCCTTATGTTTGTAATTTATTTAGACCGATTTATATGGCACCTAACCGAATGATGTGCAGCCTAACTTTAGTAATCAAGGCACCACCTGCAATGTCTCAGTTGTTAAAATGGGTTTCAAACAAAATTGGAAATTGACCAAGTTCGCGGGCTCAAAACAAACCAGGGTTGAAGAATTTTTAAGGACGTAAAAATCCTAAATATGGCTTCCATCGGATGGGATAGAAAATAATACCGTGTTGTAGATTTACTGAACCTAAAACAATATCAAGGCTTAGAGAACAGACTTCTGAGCAAAACTTTCGTCCATTTTACGCCCTAAATTGAATGGGATGCTCATGCCCAAAGATTTTAAAGAGCGACCTTAAATAAATTAAATAAATAAGTATAAACCTAACCTTACTACTTATATAACATTTATTCATTTTGAAACTATTATCTACTTGAGATTTACGCGCTAAAAACACTGTACGTGTTCTTTTTAAATGTAGATTTTGAATTTTCGTCTAAAGTGGAAATTGAAAATATTTAGGATTTTGTAAATTAGTTAAAAATAAAAAGTTTCATTAAAAAGCAAAACATATTTTACAACAAAATAGGGCACTTTCATGATGAAAATTTGCTTTAAACTTCAAATGTGCCTCTTTTTTTTAATTGCTTAGGTAGATGGGTGTACGTTGACACCTCTGTGTAATTGAAAATGTGGTTCACCCATATCTATTTATTCTGGATCATTTGAATTTTTGCTATTTTGTTGACATGAATTATTTGGTTGGTTCCTGAAGATCAAAAAATGTCAATGTTAGCTGCTTTCTGCAAACACCACTTTATTTAATAATTTATCTCTGTCACCTAGAATATTGATTCGCACGGCACCTCCTGATTCGTGCCCATATTTTCAACATCTTCTGAAACCATAGTGGAATTTACTTCTTTTTCTATTGCTTTTGTCTTGTGAACTTCTTTAGTCTGCTAAGAGCTATTTAATATTGTAACGTATGGGCCAGTTTGGGTTAAAGTACTTTCTAAATTCATAACTTCGACTATAAAGCCAATTGAAATAACTTTTTCCGACTCTCCAGAAAACCTTATAATACCTAACACTAGGAACGCATCCTTCGCACGACCATTCGTAGACCCACGTCACATTTATGGGAAACCGGACCACGATGTTTTCAGGTACCTGCAACATTTCGAAATTGTTACCAAAGCAAATGCATGGGAGGAGGAGCATAAGAAGCAGTACCTCCTTTGTTATCTGATTTTTTAAATGGTGTATAACGCCCGTTTTTACTGCTGAGGCACTACAGGCGGTGAACACTGGTGATACATGAAATGAAATCATATTTCATTTTCATTCATATATTATTATATATTTATATATAAATATATACGAAATATCATATATATGAAATATATATGATATTTCATTTTTCAAATGATATTATACATGAAATTGGGAAATGATGTTTTTTAAGGAAGGAAATGTTGCAGGCCTAAGTTTAGGGTACCTTCCCGGTATTTGCCAGTTATGAAGACGCGGAAAATCTGTGAAAAACCTCAGACAGGGAGGACGGTCCTGGAGGGATTCGAACCCCAGACCTACTGCTCACAAGTCCACGCCTTAACGACATCGGCCACCCGTGGCAGTCCTGTTATCTGATGGATGCCGCGGCAACGAGGGACCAAACCATTTTGCACAGACAAGCTGATCACTCCTGGAAACAGCTCAGGGATGGTCTAGAGAGTCCATTTAGACTAGCAGCACAGGAATGAAGTTAATTTCGCATTCTACAGCGAATTCAGGAATGTTCGGAGCCTACCGAAAATTATATCTATGATATTTTGGCACCCACAGATATCAGAAAACAAATAAATCCGTCACTTAATGCGGAGATTGAAATCCTCACTGATGAAGCATATCTTGCCCGCTAATCCTCAAACGGTGCAGGAATTATTACAATACGCTCGTCGTATTGAGACGGCTAGATATTTGGATGGACAAAGATTAGACCGGGCGCGGTTTACTCTACCCGCCCTAGTAAACTAGTATAAGGCTTTCTCTATTGATCAAAAGATTGATAGATTAGCGGAATACCTTACTGTCTTAACAGATGAAACAGTTAAACCAGGACGCTTTATGCGTCAAAATAATTTTGTGACCGCGCCGACATGTTTTAGGGCTAGCAGAAATTTAGAACGTGGCCGAGCAGGGAATAGGATTGATAGCCATGTTAATGGGGATTGTCCAAGGCTTGAACGTACAATTGACGGGCGCTCAATTTGTTTTAACCACAATAAGCCGGGGCATGTAACTCTAAATTGTACACTTTCACAGAATCACCCAAACGCCAAAGGCGAGTCACGGACATAGGATTCTTGACTCGAAATTCGGAACCAAGCTTCGAGATGCGCAGTATTACCGTTCAACCTGCAAATGTTTTGCTAGCAGATGACATCATACATAATAAGGATATAGACATTTTGTTAATACACCGGAAGTGCGGTGAGCATTGTAAGTCAAAGCCGTGTACATACTCCTCTAATACCATTAAAGCAAAGTAGTCTTATAATAAGCTCATTGATGTTGCGTTCTCCACTAAGTGCATCTTTAGACCCGTTTTCAGAACACCTGGGTTATTCCGGGATTCCCTCGTGAGTTATTATTGGAAATTGACTTTCTTCTGCGATATAAGCCTGTTATCAACATGGTGGACCCCAAAATTGTTTTACAAATGGCACAGATTGATCGGGAGGAAATTTCATGCAATGAAAAGTTAGGTTGCCTTTAGCTCAGATTACTCTAGAACCGGATGCTGCTAATAACGCACGAGGATCTGGGAAGGCCGCGTCTGCGCAAGATGTAACGCTTCCGCTCCTTAGCAAGACGTAAGCGCTTGTAATAATTCCATTGCCCTAGCCAGGCTCATTTTTACTCGAACCAACAAAATCCATTATACAAAGGAAAGAGTTTGTTTACCATTTGTGTTATGTACTAATGAATCCGAAATCACCATTCGTCTGTAAGCTATAATTCGTCTTCAAGCTATACTTGAATTATTTTTCGCTCACGTATATGAAGTGGCCCTGGTTCAGGCCACAAATTGGAACAAACAAGACACATATGATATCACTATCAAATATGCTAACTTTCACCTTAACTCTGACATGACCGATAGCCAGCGCGGCCAATTGGAATCCCTTTTATACAAACACAGAAATGTGTTTGCAACCACATTAGAAATGAATGAATGAATGAATAGTGTTTAATGCCCATTTTTGCTACAGAGACATCACAGGTGGTGTACACTGATAATACATGAGATGATATGATAAATTGGGAAAGGATTTATTTTTAAGGAAGGAATCGTTCCAGGCCTAAGTTTACGGTACCTCCCCGGCATTTACCATTTATGAGGACTGAGTAAAACCTGGAAAAAACCTCAGTCAGGGAGGACGGTCCTGGCGGTATTCGAACCCAGACCTCCCGCTCACGAGTCCGCGCCTTAACGACCTCGGCCACCCGTGGCGGTTCCACACTAGAAGACTTGGGCTCTACTGATCTAGGGGAATTTGAAATTATGCTTATGGACTGCCGACTGATTAGACAACGACCTTATCACGTTTCGCAGAAACAGCGTGACACAATTAATACTCAAGTAAGAGAAATGAAGGATGCCCGCATTATTCGAGATTCATCTGATCCTTTTACATCTCCAGTGGTCCTTTTTGGAAAGAAAGATGGAAATTTACGTTTTTGTGTAGATAACAGAAAGTTAAATGGTTACGGACGCCTCATCATTCCCACTTTTCCTTATTGATGATCTCTTAAGTTATTTGAGGAATTCAAAATGGTATTGTACCTTGGATTTGCTAAGCGCTTATTTTCAGGTCCCTATTGCAAAAACCAGTAAAAAGTATGCAGCATTTGTTACACCGAATGGTGCTTATGAATTTGGGAAATTAAGTTTTGGATTGAAAAATGTTCCTCATCATTTTATTTATTTAGACCATCAACTATATGGGGATTTGAAATATAAAAAGGCTATCGTACATTTGCATGACATAGTTGTGTTTGCCAGTGATATCAATCAGTTGCTGCTCCACTTATAGGAACTATTTCATAAATTGGAACAGCACAATTTTAAACTCAGGGTTGAGAAGTGTTTCTTAGCTATATCTCAGATTAAATTATAATAGTTTGAAGTGCCAAAGTATTGCCAGTTCCTAAGAATGTACGCGAACTGCGACGAGTTTTAGGGCTTTGTGGATTTTACCGTAGATTTATCTCTAACTTTGCATCTGTTGCTGAGCCCCTATATACACTCACAAAGAAAAATCAGGAATTTATCTGGACTAATGAACATCGAAAAGCTTTTAAAACACTCAAACTCGCGTTAATTCCGCCACCAGTTTTGGCACATTATACGCCAGCAGCCCCCCCCCCCCAAGAATACATTCGGACGCTTCCGGTATAGGCATCGGCTCATGTTTACTATAAGAGACCGCTCCGAAGCCCACATCATGGGACTATGGAAATGAACGACCCGGGTCAAGTATTTCTGTCTACCACCGCAGTTTTGGAAGCAATTAATCATTCAACAATTTGTCGACTGTTCCACCACTCCGTGCCTCTATAGTGGTCCGAGGGAATTCGACATTACGAGATCCCACTATTTGTTACTGATGTATCAACATGGTAAAATTTGCTAAAGCTATTTAAGACATTTTTATTCATAGATTGTACATCTGTTATGAGCACCTTTTGTACAAGATTGCGGAAAAAGTTCGCGCCCGCTTTTCTATTTAAAACATATGCTTTTAAAAATACTAGAAACTTACATTCAATAAAATAATGATAAACGCTAACCTACATTGTTTATCATGCATTTTCTAGTGCACAGATATGCAATTTTTATTCATTTTTAAATAAGTTTAAATCTATATTATATGTAATTTTTAGTACATAAATATCCGGGTCCCAGTAATAACCTCGGACCGCAGCAAGATTAACTGACCGTGCTTACTACGTACAGTATTTCAGGATAATCGCTGCGGCAGGCCATGACCCGAACTTGGGTTGTAGTGCCTTAGAAGAACAAGATAAAAGAGGAAGGAGGACACGCCTATCTTCGTGTAGATCACACGCGGATTCCCCTTTCTCCACCGGTTATTTTATTTATTTGTTTAAGGGCGCTCTTTTAACATTTCTTGTGATTAGCGTCCAATTCAATGAAATGCTGATAAATTTTGCCCCGAGGCCTCTTCTTTCCTGTTTGAGGTTTTTTCCCGTGGCGTAAATCTACGCAAGAGATCAACGGCTTTACTTCTCTTCCGAAGAAAGTCATATTTGGGATATATAAGCCGGTTTTGAACCTACGACCTTAGGTCTACGAAGCAAGTATTGTTAGCACTAGACCTCCAGAACCGACCTACGACTAGCTCACTTTCTATTTTATTGTCATAACTGATCTTCGATGCTTGGTTTAGAGTATGTGGGTCAGATTTGCAAGAAGTGTGCTGAAAAGCTGCAGTGAATCTTTTCAATGATAAGAGACTAAAAGTTATTTTGTTCCAGAATAAAAAAACATTTGTAGATAATTGTAATAACGTTATATTTCCACAACGTTCTGCAAATCTTTAAAGTCATTTCGATTGAATGTTTCTCGTTTCTGTGACATTGTATATACAAACATGTGACTGAGGGTAACGAAGGATAAAAAGACAATGAGGCACAAGAGCGGGCGCAACACATCTCATAGGTACTTCGCTTGATAATAAAACAAACATAACATGCAGCTGATCAATAACGAACAAAGAAGTGCTAGAATGTGTTTAAAGGAGCTACAGGGCTTTCAGAATATATCTATTCCAATCGCTCGAGGTTTTTGCGTCTAGGCAGCTGGATGCCTGGCACGCCTGTAATCTGACATCCCTTCTTAAAACTGTGATAAAAATTTGTCTTATAGCAAATGCTGGAAAAGTCGTTTTCACTCAATTAAACGGGCATTCTGATTGATAAGGTTTAGTTCGGCAATTATAATAGTTGTGTCTTCATTTCGTATGTTTTTCTTAAGTTCTTCCAATGTGTGAGAATTTGGTTTATGCACTTCGTTCTCCAGGCTATCCCACAAACAAAAAGCCCAGACTGTTAAACCCAGGGAGCGAGAAGATCATACATCAGTACTAATCACTCTATCTTCATACACTTCCCTAATTTTACACATGCACTTCTTTTGCTAGAGCAGTGGCGGAATCTTGTTGAAACCACCCATATGATTTCTCTTCCTCCCAGGTGATTACCATACTTGCCTCCTAAACCCAAGATCGCGGGTTCGAACCCGGCCAGGACCGATGGATTTTTTCGGGCGTAAAAATCGTAAGTATGGCTTCCTTCGGAAGGGCGGTAAAGCCGTGGGTCTCGTGTCGTACATTTACGGCACGAAAAAGAACCTCAAGCCTGAAAGAGAGGCCTCAGAGCAAAATTTGTCGGCCGTTTCACGCCCTGAATTGAATGGGACGCTGATGACCTGAGCCGTTAAAGAGCGTCCATAAATAAATCAATCAAAAATCAATCAGGTGATTAAAAAGAGGTTTAGAATGTTATTATGGTACAATTTACTGTCTGCTAGATAAAAAAAAAAAAACAAAAAAAGTATGCGTATTGCACTAATCGCACACCAATCTCCAATGTTCCTATATTAAAGAGGCGTTTCTTGTATACAGTTTGGATTTTAGACCGCCAATAGCGAGTGTTGTTAGTGTTCACGTGACCTTTTTGGTGCAACCAGATCTGTCTAGAATGAACACAAATTGATAGTCGATTAACCTTTCAGTCACTGGTGACAGAAAACACTCACAATAATGCACACGTGCTACGGGATCATCTCGTCGTAGACAACAGACATGTGTAAACGTGTAAGGTTTGACTTTCAGCATTTATGATACTGTATGTTTTGCACTACATCAAATCTAAAGCTTCTGTGTTTACTTTGTCAAACGCTTAAAAATAGCTCTAAGTTTCTTTTTCCAACTATTTATTATTTATGGACTTGTTATACTGTCTATATCTCCCTTGTGTTTTATTTACTCTCAAGAAAGTACACTGAGAGCTGTTCAAATGATTGGAACATTGTGACTTAAAAGGTTTAACTTTCCAAACAGGGCGCATGTTCGTGGAAATTGAAACAGCCGTAGTTACTACCGACCAATCTATTTGGCAGTCTGTTAACACGTGATTCTGTTGTTTCCACCTCAGACAAAATTGGTGGAGAAAAATGTAGTTTTTAAGGTTGTGAAATGGTTTTATATTTTATTCGGAAAGTGGCAAATAATTAAAATGCCTTCAACCTACTGATTACGTTGAGAATTGTTTCGTTGAAGATTCGATGTCAATCCAACCACCTGATGAAAAAAATTACATTTTCATATAATATCTGCGACACACACACATTGAGAGAGAGAAAGAGAGGGTGGCAAAATATTTGCACACTTTCACAGTATATATTTATTTAATATGTAATATATTCCAAAGTTGGGCCAAAAAACAGCATTTAATGTGTAGTATGATGTTCTGTAAACAGGTGTGATTACGTTAATCTAGCGTTGCTACAACAAAATGGATAATCTTCAAGATTATCTTTTGAACAGCGGAAAGCAATTTGAAGTGTTATTGGAAAACCGAGAATGTTGTTGAATTTCAAATGCAATGGAGACGCGTTTACAGAACAGAACCGCCATTGGACTTCTACCTATGAGGAACTATTAAGGAATTTGTATACGTGGAAAACCAGTCACACTGGCAGCATTTCGGGAATAAATTGAAACGGCACGTGCTTAAATAGCTGAGGACACTTTCGCAAACGTTGCTTAATCAGTAATTCAACGTACTCAGAAGTGAGCAGTTTTGAAAATAGACGATTAGGATGAATATTTTACTATATTTATCACTGCATACAGTTAACTGAAAATGTTATAAATATGTACATTAATCACTATTATTGTGTAAAGAAACACTGTCACAATAATTGCCGTGACAATAATTAAAAAGAATTTGACGCTTTCATTTTAAATATAACTTTCCACAAAAGTACCAAAACGTTCCAAACTATATATATATAGGAAAGTAAAATTTATTAACTCATAAATTAACCATTTGTTCCAGGATTAGAAGCACGTTTTCTTTGATATTTTAAGAATAATTTTATTAAGCAGACAGTTTATATACCCCAAAAAGACTTTCAACAACATATTATAATATGTATGTATATATTATCACGACAACAACATTGGGGGTGCAGAAATGCGAATACATGCCTTGCTGAGCTTGGATAAGTGCACAGCCAGACCGTAACATGTGGCATTCTCTTTGGATTTAGCGGTCTGCACTTGAAATCACGCTATGGGTTAGTCAAATCTCTTCCATTTTTTCACACTCCGTCACACCGCTTCTTTCACCACCGTCCTAATACACTCGAGTTGAGTGAACGCGGATGTGAATGACTTTGATCGTGTCCAGTTTTCTTTGAACCGTGAACTCCATTCCATGGCTCTTCCATTCGTCACACCTCTCCCTTCCCTTCCTCTCATTCGCTAACCCTGCTTTTGTCGTATATTCGTTTCGCTTTTCCTATCATCAGCGTAAATGAATTCTGTCCTTCTATTACATCAAACCAACTTTCTCTAGTCTATATCACAGCCAGCTGTCACCAACATCACATGTTTTTGTTTTGAATTATCATGCCACTCTCACGCTATAGCAGGATTTCCGAGAATAATGCGTTTCAAAGTTTGAATCTGGTAAGTTTACACTGCACATAATAGTTCTTCCAATATTGTCATTTAATTTTGAATGCGAATTTTCTTACATATATTTTCCTTAATTTTCTTCCATATTTTCATTTCATATTTGCCAGCAGTAGGGATCGAATTTTTAGGTTTCTGCCAAAAAAAATGTTTTTTAGAATAATCATTTAAATATATCTTAGATTTTTATACATAAACTTGCACAGCTGAAGTTTTTCCTGTATTTTAATGCATATATATTTTACTATAATACAGTTCATATTTTTTACATTCTAAATTGGATGTCAAGCCTTATCCACGTCAATTTGAGTATTAAACAGGCGTAGAAATTACAAGAAAACACAAATATGTCTCTTTAAGAAATGTAAAAAGTGAAAATTTTAATGCATACATAATGAAGTTTTATGTTCCCAATGCATCTTATTATTACAATGCACACAACTATTTATTTGACATTGAATTAGAAGAAACATACAAAATAGGACAATTTTACTTTCTCACCTCTTGACTGCAGTAAATTACTCAATATTTCTGCGAGATTTCTGCAACAAATATCGTCCCGTAACCATTAACAGTAAAGCAAAAAATAGCAAATATTGGTTTCGCTTCACGTGATGTCATGGTGCATATTTTATCGCTGTAAACTACTGCATCTTACCAAGCTAATCTGCAACACTCCTGGATTTTCTTCTGTAACACATTTCAATTTTCCTTACATTGAATTCCTTTTAATAATGTAAACGCTTCTTGATTCCAGTTGCCTCTCTTTTAGTCTTAGAGAGACATGTAGTCTTACAAGTGCTCATTTTTGGAAAACCACTGAGATGAGCCTTAAATATTATTAGATAACAGATATTCTTGTTATGAAGAAAGGACTTTGCCTGTTGGATTCGTAGGTGTCATCTAAGTCTACGGTTTCACTGAAAATTTGATAGCAATGCCAAACAGCACTAACGCGACTGAGACTATGGAGAGAGTGAACCATCTCGTAGCACTTTTTTAAAGTTTCAACAAAGCGGTTTTTTAAGAAAAATTATTTTACGGAGGAGAATAAGTTTGTTTCATTTGGTAAATTTTTCAGTAATATTCTCGACCACACGATGCAGACCGTGCTTTAGGCAGATAACACGATGTTTGGGATGTAAGCCTCATAAATTTTAAGCACGTACTTAGCATGGTCTGTGATTGGTAGAGTTCTGCGTCTGATCACTTTGAATAAATATTAAGAGTTCGTCACTAGTACCTTTGCTTTGAATGGAGCATCTGGGGGTCAAAACAGTTAAAATTAAAGTGAATCTGTATCCCTGGTACTACACAGTAGAGCGCCGAGTTTCAACACTGCCTTTCTGCGTACCGTCAAGTAAATCCACATGCTAGCGGATTGCTTGGAGCTTCCCCGTGTCCCAATGCAGAACTCTTAGTCATTAGCAACAAACATTTTTCATCTTGGGCTTCTCCAGGCCATAAACTCTCATAGCACCTTGAACGGTGCGCAGCAATATGACTTGATTATTCTTTTTTCAACCATAGCAGAACATTAGGAGGGAACTTTCGCTTTGTTTCAGTTTAACGAACCAAAAATATGATTTGCCAGAAAGTAGCCA
>CM060846.1:118927597-119182597 GCA_030762175.1 Metallyticus violacea | reverse complement strand
AATGTCACGTATATAAAAATCGTCTTAAGACTATATTTATGTAGTGGCATAATAAATGAAGATCAATTAGCACACACTTCATACAAAACGAAATAGAGTAACATAGGAACACAACCACTCGCTCCACCTGTCTCCATAGTCTACCTGAAATAACTGCAAGCTGTTACCTGAACATGCACTACATAGCCTTGACAACTGTCTTCTCCCAATATACAGCCATACCCTGCCGGTTTTGTATATAAAACTGACACAATTGTTTAAAAATGAATGACGACCCTCAAATGTAGATTATCTTTGGGAGATTATTAACCTCTATAGAAAATGTTCAAAATGTCCTTACTCCCGCATATAAGGGTTACACAACACGACGTTTATTGTGAAAAATTCTGGTATATTGTCCATCACATGGTTCACAAATGAATCATGGTTCCATTTATGCGTCTATGCCAACTCATAGAACTCACGCTATTAGGCTGTCCAAAATCCACGTGTCATTCATGAAGCACCCAGTTAAAGCCCAGGTTTGTTGCCGAATATCCGCAAAGATAATATTGAGATTTTTTGGACCAAATGTGGATATGGCAAAGTGCCGTCGGATTTTCATAGTGTTTGTTGAGCAACTGGATGATGTAGAACTGGAGAATGGGTATTTTCAACAAAATGGCGCTACATGCCATACATCAAAACAATCCATGGCGCCAATTGATAGTTTCTTTAAAGACTGGATAATCTCCAAGATCCTGTGGCCACTGAGATCTCCAGATTTAACAATACCGGACTTCTTCCTGTGGGGTAACTTAAAGACATAGTTTACGCCACGAGCCCCCAGATATTGGACGATCTGAGGCATAACATTACATTGGAGATAATGGTATTGACAACACAGTGTTCCAACAAGTGGCCAATAACATGGAACGATGTGTTGAGCTATGCCTTGTGCAGGAGGGAAGTCAATCTTTTCTATAGAGGTTAACAATCTACCAAAGATACTCTACATTGAGATATAATAACTTGTGGCTAGCATCATTCGATTAAAAATATATAAGGAAAGAAGTGTGTTAGTTCTATATACATCATTGTGTATAAAAGGGAGTAGTAAAATTAATGGAAAGTTGGCACAGAAGCAGTATCATACTTAAGAAATCAGTTGTTCACCTACTAATAATAGTTACATGACAGATATTCTAATAACCAAGCGAAACAGATGGCGATGAAGAAAATAATTGACATTAAAGACATGGCAATTACAGAACGCAAAGTAGGTGTATGTACAAACAGCAAGAGTACTCTCGATTCATTGAAAAACAATGACAAGCATGAATACACAATAACATAAATCATGCAGGCAGTGAAACTAGTCCATAATCAACAACAGGAAGCTAATAATAATAATAATAATAATAATAATAATAATAATAATAATAACTTTGCCGTAAATCCAATTAAGAGAAAATATATAAATCCTCCCCCTGGCGCAACAGTCCTTGTAGGGCCCTAGCCGATCGCTGCGTCCTCTACTTCCGTCTTGCGATGTAACCGGTGGAAGGCAATACTGCAGGGGGGCATTTAATCAGCATAGTAATATTCTGCCAGTCATCTATAATGAGGCTTCCGAGATTAAAGAACACCCTCTCTATATCAGTCAGCTCCCCAAATGTCCTCACGATACTGGGTGACACCCGTTCCAGACCTCCATAATTTAGAACAGTTTAAGCAAGTACCGAAGATCAAACCCGAAACCTTCTGACAAGCAGCCCGCAACGTAAACTTTATATATAATTGGTGAAAAAAAACAGTAGACAGATGACTTGAGGCGATACGCACATATAACATGTGGTTTTATGACTTCGCCTGTGCCAATATAGTGAGTAGTTAACAATTGAACTAAAGGTACAAATACAGTGTATGAAACTAATACGAGACCCATTTAGAAAATTTTACAAAAACGTGTTATTCATCACTAAAAGTTTGCGACCATTCTTGAAAAGGTCATGGAAGAAGTACTACAGCGTTTTGGATTAAATCATGCAGAATACATGACATTTCACTGATGGAAATTATTAGAAATTTCAAAAGGGCTATAGGAATACTTATGTAGCAGAAAGAAATAAGACGGAAATAAAATAGAAGGGAATTTCGGTACTTTCACATTTCTACAGAACTGCATTAAATGACTAGATATATTACGGGGCTATGATGCAGAAACATACAGATATAGAACTTTAGGGGCAAAGCGCTTAAATCATTTCCACACATTCTTAAAAGCAATACGGGTTTTTATTCTTTATAATGAATGTGAAGTGTGAAGGCTTATCCTGTTTACATTATTAGATCAGTAAATAAACGAGTTAAAAGTTTTTATTAGTTTTAAACAAGAAAGCATTACTCAACTTGTACTCTTTTATACTTATGGGTGTCGCGGTCCATGTTGTAAACGCAGGATGTGCCATTGAAATCCACCGCAACCATATTACTCATTTTAATACGTATGTGTTATCTGACGGCAACATTAATCACTAGAGTTAAATTTGGGACGAGTTAATTGATAACTGGACCTAGTTTGATTGACATCAAATAGTTCCTTTGTCAGCGGCGCCTGTTGTAGCAACCATAGCCCTTATTTCTGTGGATCTGTTGTTTTGGATTCATTTTATCACTATTTAAGGACGCTCTTTAACATTTCTCATCATTAGCGTCCCATTCAGTCAGGACGTGAAACAGGCAATACATCTTTTTCAGAGGCTTCTACTTTCAGGTTTAAGGTTATTTTACTTGCCGTAAATCTACGACACCGGACCTAAGTCTTTACTGCCCTTCCGAAGGAAGCCATACGTCCAAAATTTTACGTGCAAACAATCCATCTGCCATGGGGCCGAGTTTGCATTCCCGGCCTTGGGTCTAATGGTTACCACTGGGGCATTAAGACCGACGTGTCTGTTGTGACCCATATTATTATCGTTCCTTATGATCGTCTAAATTTAAGCCACACGTGTTTAATAACTTTTTTTAACTAAGACCCTCTGTTGATTCTTCTATGACATACTCCTCAGACCCTGACGAGGAAAAAGGCGCAGTACGGTTCATTTGTTGATCTGTTTTATTTACGGACGCTCTTTAACATTTAAGGTCATTAGAGTCCCTTTCAATTCAGAGCCTGAAACGGCTGATAAATTTTGCTCTAAGGTCTGTTCTTTCAGGTTTGAGTTTCTTTTTCACGCCATAAATCTACGACACGGTATCCACGACTTTACTTCCCTTCCGAAGAAAGCCCCATACTTACGATTTTTACGCTCCAAAAAATCCATTGATTCTGATCGGGATTGAACCCGAGATCTTGGGTTTGAGGCAAGTATGGTTATCACTACACCAGGACCGACACGCAGTACGGTAGAGGAGTTTATTTCTGGAATATGTACTACGTTATATGTGTTTGTTCCATGCACTAGTTTCGTAGGGAACTAGACCCGAAAATTTTGAGATTAAATACTGCATTTTACTTTCAGTTCAGGACAACGCTACAGGATTTTGAGTAGGCTTTGCAGTATTTATTTACTAGTCTCGTTTCATAGCGCAAACCTGTAAATATAACTCATGAAGTTCCTGCGTCAGGTAAATATTTCAGTTTTTCTGTAATGGAGAATGAAGGGTAAGATGCGATTCAAATAGATTCAGTTGTCCATAGCAATTTACCGTCGTCTTAATACACGCCTTTGCTAGTTTATATTAGATGCATAAGCAAAAAATAAAAGTTTAATAGCTCCTGAACTTCATAGCGACTACTAACCTTGAACATGAGTATAAGGTGCTCACAAAATTAAACTTTCCACCTTTTATAAATGAATATATCTAGAAGACACAATTTTTAAAGATATAATCGGGGAAATTCATTATTTCAATTTAAGATCTAGCGCATACTTTGCGTTCAATTGCATGCTTTTATCTCGAAGAATTTGTCGGGAAAGACTTCACTCCGGATCTATAATGCGGACACTCGTAAGAAAGTTGACAAGCTCCCAGAGGCAATCGGCATAACATTCTCGTTATAACGTTAGCAAACTCTACTACCAGCGATAAGTAGTACGTAACTAGTCAAATGAATGGTAGAGTGCATCTTGAAGGCAGTGATATTCGTGTAGGCTTCAGCGATCAATTGACCGCTGAGGCACAATCAGTGAACATGCTAACGATCCGAGTCCATGCTACCGTTGCAAAAGCATTTTTAAATAATTGCTTATTTTATTTCACCTATCCCTTTATATTCAGACGAACTCACTGTATTTAAATGTCTTCATTTTAAGAATGTTTAAGTTATAGAATAGTTTTCCAAGCGAGTATTCTCGGAAATGAAATTTGCATAATACGTTGTAGTAGCGCAAATATTTGCGGTATATAAAAAAAAAAGTTACAAATCTGAAGAATATCGAAAGAAAACATAAATGAGCGACTAAGTTTTGTCTTCTATGTGCTTAATTTCACAACACAGTCCATTTGTAGAATATATCACTCAACAAAATGCATGTCATGAAGGAGAAAGGATACTATCACATTGCTATTCTTCGGAATTTATAAAATATTTACCAAAACTTCTGTGCTCTTGATTATTGCTACAGCTTTACATATATTTTTATTTATTGTGGTGTAGCTAAGGCTATCAGGCCTTCTCTTCCGCTTCAACAATTTAAGAATAATTACATGAAAATCTATAATTATACTATATAAGCAGTACTCAAAAGTGGGAGGATATTGCTCATACATGTAAAGAGGAAATAAATGCAATAGTAAAAGAATAAACAAAATTAATAATGCGGAAGTATGAACATGAATATGAGTACATGAGTAACAATAACAACAATGACATTATAAATTCTAAAACAAAAGAAATATTTGTATTGTATGTAACATAAGGAACCCAAGTTTACCTTTATCTATTATTTCTAATTGCATTAAACAATTTCTTATGAAATACTCCTGAAGTTTGGCAGTCCTTGACAGCCTACGGGAATGCAGTTCATAGGTGAATAATAAGTAAAGTTATGTTTAGTACAAATTGAGGATAATATGTGCAATATTTCAGAACGTGCATTAAGATTATGATGAAAATTTGATTTTAAAACGAGAAGATAGATATATGGGGAAGATGTGTGAACAAGTTTGAGAAGCAGTGCAAGGGTGATTTTACGATCTTTCAGGGAGAAATAGATTGAGGCTGTTACATCGTCGAGCAAGCGCACATTGCAGGAATCACCAACATTTGTATCAACGTCTTTTTGAGGTTCTGGGTAAGGGCGCATTTGTTCTTTTAAACGTGTGGTTTACAGAGCCTGGTTCTCTACAGATTTTCTCAACAGAGGGTGCTATCTACAATGACTTCAATGTTTTTGGCAGAATTGGCGAAGGGAATTACAGTTTGAGTGATTTAAATGAGAGGAACATTTATCTTGTCTATGGTGCTATGCAATCGCTGGTGTCCTACAACCGTTACCTGCGATTTTAAAATCCTCATTATGTTCGTTATTAAGTAATGAATGTAGTTAGTATGAGAGTGCATGTAAAGCTATCGTCAGCGTAGAAGTAGTATTTATTGTGGCTAATAATACAAGAAATGTTGATATACGGTGTACGCAAGGAACCCAGAACACTCTCCTGAAGAATCCCTGCCCTTGCAAACTACCACGAGGAAAATAACCGAGGAAACACACTGCTGAATCACAGGACAACACTGTTAAACATATCCAACGTCTTAAATTTTGATAAGAAGCGAGTCCGTGCCTACGGAATCAAAAGCTTTTGTCATGCCCAGGGCCCGTTTTTTTTTTTTTTTTTTTTTTTTTAACAATTTCGTAAAAATTAACAAAACATCGTAATTGTGGTTACGTAACAGTAATTCATAATATTTTCACCGTCTTAATTGGCAATAATAATTTTGCACGGCGTTATATTTGCAACATTGATGATAAAATAAAACTGATAATAATAAACTAATAATTTCATATTTTAAAATTAACCTTATATTTAAGTATCTCAGTTTTATACAAAAGTGCTATTTAAAAACATTGGATGTAAAATAATCAATCTCTCAGTTAATTTTAATCATATTAATCGAACATAAGCATACAACATATGACTAATTTCTGCTTCTTCATACTTTTCATATCTGAAAATATGAGATTGCATTTAAAAAGAATCACTCTTTGCGTTTGAAACTGGAAAACATAAGTACTTAATATATTTACCAACACATTGTTTAAATTAATCTCCCTTTTACTTTTAACGCCTGTAATGTATCAAATACGTTGAGCTCAGAATTTTCTACATCATTAAATACACACACTCCTAGCTAAATTGCATAACTCTACATAACATAGCAGCAAATCACCTTGTTCACTAACATTTACAAACTCTGGCAGTTTACTGAAAATCGCATTTAGTCCATCAAATTATTATCTTTAAAAGCAAATTTGTTTCCTCCAAAAGATACTCTAAGGCTTTAAATATAACAATGTTACATTCGTTTACAATAGCAGAGCTTATTGTTTACTAAGCGTTAAATCAGTACACCTTTTAATGAGTGTTGAAGTTAAACTACATATAGCCTTGAATAAATTGTATAATATGTAAAATAAACTTAAAATAACTTTAAAATATTCTTTTTTCAACATTTATACAGAAGTTTTTTTTTTTCGTTCGTTCGTTCGTTCGTTCGTTTTTTTTCCTTCTTCTTCTTCTTCCTTTTTTTTTTTTTTTTTTTTTTTGTTTTGCGAAACAGCCAATTCTCGATAACTTTCTTGACAAATTTAATGTTATTAATGACTCACATTTATGATACAACCTGTTTATATATTTTGGTGCTTACCTCTATTATATTTCGCTTTTATCGCCAATAACAAAAATACCCCGCGCTGATCATGTCAAGCAAAAGAAGTAACGTCAGTTTCTATTCAATGCAGACAGCAGGTCTATCTTCACGAAAATGTTTAACAATGCTTTACTGTGCGGTAACCCAGTCTGAACTTAAACTGAAAACGTTCAAGCAGTTCATAAGTAGTCTGTCAGCTGCTAGTGTTTGGATTGTTATTGGTATGCAGTTTTCAGGACATTTCGGTCGTTTTGATTTTAGGAAGAGGTTTTTCAAATACTCGTTTCCATTTCTTGGAATAAACTTACGTCATAAGTGGGGCGTTGACGATGTGAGTTAGGGTTAGCATTATTATCTGGATTAATTAGCTTATTAGCGTTACATTAATACTGCCTGGACCATGTGCCTTGGTTTATAGACGCTTTAAGGCTTTCATAACGTCAGTTTCCGTGGAATTCGTAATTTGTCATATTACAGAAATTCATCATGTTAGGTTTCTTCTCTTTATAGGATCATCAAAGTGCATATATGACAACACCAAATATGAGCCTTACGAATAAACGGGCTCGCTGTTACTCAGGCATAGTTTCACAGTCACACACACTAACAGGTACCACTGTGGTGCCTCAGTAGTAAAAAGGGCGATAAACACTATTAAAACTCCCTAACAGGTTATTATTAGTTTGTAAGCCAGCCAAGTGCAAGGCAGCAGATATGCGTCTTTGGTGTTGTTTACATATGGATGCGTTTCTCGTGCTGCAGTTTACTACAAAACAAAAAGTTTTTATTTGTTGCAAATTTATGAAACATGAATCTCCTTATCTTTGCCTTATAGCATATCGGGAACGCTTTTCTGAAATTCATCCGCCTAAAAGAAATTACAATTCATAAAGTAGTCAACAAATTCAAAATTCGGAAAAAATGGAAGATAGTGGTGATGTAGGTGCTCGATTCGAAAGATCGCCACAGAGGTCTTTCTCTAAGTGAGCACAGCAAGCAGGAGTAAGCTATGCCAGTATATAAAGCGACAAAATTACTGAATTTTTGACTACAAAAACAACAGAAGTGAAAGACTCAAAGGACAGGACCCGCAAAGGAAAATTAGCTGCGAAAATTTCTGTCATAAATTAAAGATATCGATAGAAATGTACATCTGTTTTCGCTCACAGCACGGTTCAAATTCAATTCTCTTACAATTACCGCACATTTACAGCAAATTGTCTCTGGACCATGTAAAATATTCACACATGCACAAATCAAATAAAAATCTTGTTTCAACAAAATGTGTCTCTTTAGCTCCTTTCCTTAGAAAAAGTACAAAGAATTTCTCGAAAAATATTTATGCCTCTAAAAATTACATAACATATTTTCATTCAAGAATAAGTTCAGATTATCTATTTCATTTTCACACGAGTTTAATTTTTGGATCCAGGTAAATGTGTGATAACATTGCAAGACCATATTTTAACATTTATTGTAAATATACGTTTCTTTAATTAGTGATTCCATCTTTTCCTAAGTAAACCACATCTTCATGAGCTACTTGCTTCTCTGATTCTAATACATCATTTTTGATACTTCTTACTCAGTCCTTGAATCATGACAACTTTTCTGTGCACAACCCTCTTCCTCTGAGTCAACTTTATCACTGATCGTTCAGCGCACAACACCATTATAATTGTATAGTTTTTCCTGGTTTCTTTCATCTGTAGCACATTCTTTAAACGCTAAGAGTAAGAAAGAATAAATAAGCCTAAAATTTATATGTACATCTTGATTTAATCTAGTAAGGAAATAAAATACATATATTCCAATTGCAACGAAATACACAGTCGATTGTAACGAAGAATGCGACTCACATTACTTAAAAATCATCAACAAGCCTCGATGGAAAAATACTGACAACGAACAACATCAAAATTCAATCATGTGCATTTTATTTGCATAATGTCCACTGGGTGGGAAGCGGCCGTTCTATTACCCGAGTTTAAATAGTAAATTCTTCCAAACTACGTAAATAATCACAAAGATTGTTGTGGAAAGACTTTTCGATGCACCCTGTGCTTCAACAGTCTCTTAAACTCATTTGCAGTTGAAGACAGCTGCCAATCTTCCACTCTGTGCTCATGACCTTAATCTCTGGTTGTCCGTCCTTTCGTCCTCTATTGCTGCCGCTAGAATTGTATTGATCATACTAGAACGATCTAGGTTTCTCTTTATAAATACAAATACAAACTTATTGTTTGAAAAAGATATAATTATTTAAATAAATAGTACGATATTCATATTATCATAATATTTTGTTGCTATATCATCAAACATGTCTTTATAACTCTGCTTTCATTAAAATGAAGCAGTAGATTTCAACAATATGTTGTCTTTTTGTGGCGCTGATAGAATTGTTATTTTTGCCATTATTTACTTTCACATTATTAAAACGATCATACATACAGTGAAAGGGGATTTGTACCTTACTTCTTAAAGTGAGAAACAGATTGTTATTTTGAGCATTTACCCATAACCGTTACCCTTTCCTGAGACGTGTCGTACATTCTGCAGATGCCATGACAACGATCAAAAGGTAGTTAACAGGTCCTCCCAGCATACGATACATTTTAGAGTATTATCCACAATGAAAATTATGCATTACACGATGTAAACATAAGAGATTGAAATTGGATTATTTAATAAAACTATTGACTATTCAAAATTATTAAAACCACTATAAATTATTTGTCTTGAACCTACACAATTGAAATACTGTTACGCTATAAACGACGCAAATATTCACAACAAACAAAGGCAACAGGCTTTGCAAGACTTTTAATCAAAAGAGTGTGAAAATTGTCGCGAACTAGGTTTTAGCGTATAGAGAAGGTTATCTTCTCATTTTCTATGGGAAATATCTCCAAATTTAATGGAATATGTAAACGGTGTGTATAACAATTAATCAGTTAACAAAATTTTCTCAAAAAATTAAAAAAATACAAAATGGCACAAATAACACTAGTTAACAAATTTCAACGTTTTCTGTATTTGGTTTGAAATATAATGCTCCTTCGTAAATTTTTGATGTTGAGTTCAATGTGGTAAAACAGTTATTCTCTATCGCGTCACATTTCTAGATACACAATACTAATACAAGCATGCAATACAATGCGGATGCACGTTAATGATTTTAAATGTATCAAAAAATTACAATTAGAATTAATAAACATGTGGATTTACCTAATTTTGAGTTGCAGAATTGAAATGAAAAATCAGCTTTTCCCTTTGAGGTCACAGCACACAGATACACAGCATTATTTTAAAAAATCTACTGACGAACATTAACATAATTAAATACAAACAAGAAATGCAGACTCAGAACGAAATAATGCTTTTATCAGGTTCGATATACACTACGACATAATGCACAAAATTCTAAAATTTAACTCACAATATAGTTGCAAATTTACTCTTTGTTTTGCTTTGAAAAGTGCGTAAACCTGCAGTAGTGCAACCACTTTTAAACCGCAGCTGATATTCGTGGTATTTATATTTGATTGTATCTGACAGCAAAGCCATGCTTTCAAAAGTTTCTCTCACGTCTAGTGCATAAACCAAAGGTACAGATGGTAATTTGTCATTACAAGTAGTTCTGCTTTCAAGCTGGTTTTACTGAAGACAGTAAACATTCGCCACTCCTATGAGTAATGCTGTACACCGAACTGCACCATCAAACGATTGATATCTCTACATATACATAATCAATTTTGCATGTCAAAATATTCAGCGAAAGAGATACTTCTTGATCGAGGGAATTTTTTGTCCCTGGAGCTAGAAGGTTCCTATGTTACAATCTCGATCCCAAGAGTTCAGATTGCTGTTTAGAAAGTTACAGATAGCGCACCAAATCGTTCAGTTACTTCTGTTCTATAAGATGAGAAGAAATGTGCTGCGATTGAGGGTTGTACCCTTATACAGGCTCCATTTCTGATTTACTCGGTACTTTTAAGTCTGATGAAATGTTTTGCAAGTTATAGACAGGAGCAAGCAAGCCTTCACCATGGGAAAAGGGAGATATACTGAAGATACATCTGGGTAATATATTTTATGTCTAGCTTTGTTGTGCATTTTTTTTTTTTTTTTTTTTTTTGAGGCAGAAATAACAGTCTGATGGTCCTTAGACTTACGTCAGACATTGGAACAGCGAATGACATGGCTCGGTGCTTTCCTTTTAACCATTTTGCTAAAGTAGAGGTACAGGTTATGCAGGCAGCATTAGGTGCAAAACTATTTTTTTTTTTTTTTTTTGATCATCAAGAGGGCAATCAAAATATAGTTGATACGCCTACTTAACTAAATCATTGATTGGTTTTATTTCGTTTTTGGAGTGAATTTCCCGCATACGAGTGGTTTACATAACAAGAAAGTTTATTAGTTGCCATTTCTAAGTTCCACAAAGTGTCCCTATCTGTCACAAGAAACGTAAAAATGCAGATAAACAGAAACTGAGGTAACTATGGTAAGAAATACATCATGTGTGTATCAACATGTTCTAGACCTTAAAGACTATTTTGGAGAGCATCTTGCTAACTAGTGACTAAATTTTTAAAAATCCTACCACTCCTTTTTAGTGACTATTTTTACAACTTGCACCGCTATAATACTTATTTATATTATAAAAAGTGTAGCAAACAAAAGAACAAAACGACAAATAAATCATAACAAAACATTTTAAAACTACTCCAAATATTACGTGCCAACTCATATTAAAAGTCAGATTCGGATTATATGCACAAAATAACGTATTAATTCACATGTAGCATATCAGATGCAAAATAGCCTTTGACTATTGTAATTTTTGTTTATTCCACACAAATAGTCATTCTGTACAAGGAAGCTCATAGGTTTTCTTTCATTCTGTATATTAGAAGGATTGTGCATTTATAGAGTTTGTAAGATATTAAATCAAAAAGAAAAAAATTACAAATTTATTGAAAAAAGTACTATCAGCAAAGAAAGAATGACAGTGATTACATAAACGACTTTTCTATAGAAATGATTGAAATAATCCTCATTTTTAAAAGCTTGACGAGATCGACAATTCAGTATATTTGTCATTATTTCAAAATATAAGTGCAACTTTAGAAAAAGTGTTTAACTTGCAAATTCTAACAAATAAAAAATGAAAGTATATCTAATATTGAAACGTAGTTATTACTATTAGATAGATAAGTTTGCGTGCTCAGCCATCAAAGCACGTCCCCCCTAAGAAAAAACGATTTCCTGTTTATGACAAAACTTAACATAGACTGTGTGCGGCATTGTGAACCCAGCGCCAAGAATGTTTCCGATGTTTCTGCCGTTGCTCATTCTTTGTTTGGGGTGACATATTGTTAGCTTTAACAATTGGAAGGACAGCATTTTTATTTTACTCTCGAAAAATATAATTTAAAATATAAATGGGAAATACTTTTATTAGAAAGTGCTTAACGTTGTGAACAAATATATAAACGTTTCTGGTTTTATGATAGGTACTTAGTGAGATATTCACTGTTGATTCACTCTGCATTCCCACTATTGAGCATAAAACTAAAATATAATCTAAGCAAAAATCGTGATGTAGTGTATTTTTAAGTTGCATGTGTGAACAAAACTGTCCTGCAGTTCTGCTTTAGACAGTGTGTATCTCTGTTCGCTTGTTCCTACATTTCCACAAGAAGATAGTACAAGTGGTTTCTGTACTCTATACATAAACCCGAAGTGTTGTGTAGTCAGAGTAGGACTGTATATACATATAATATGTACATACTTTTAAAATATCATGTCCCGAGTATAGATTAAGTGTCGAATTTTCAAAAACTCAAGAATTGGAGTTTAAAGCTTAGAGTTCCTGTCCGCCCACACCCACTTAGTTTAGCAAAGCGCAAGGTTTGGATGACCTTCATATGCCATTGATTTGTGCGTGTAGTAAAGTGATTTACAATGCCTGTACTAAGAGCACATTGTGGTGCCTATTCTGACAATCGCCGCTAAAGTAAGAGGAAGAATACCGAGCTGCTTCCTAAGGCTGGCTGTCTGATAATTTCTCCGTAACTGTGTGACTTCTTCCTTTACATTGGGAACAAATAAAAATCATTGGGAGCCATATCTGAGCTGTTGGAGTGGGAGGGGGCGTGATCACGTCTGGATTATGCGCTGCTTTGCCAAAAGACCCTGCTTTTGAAAAATGCTGAAGACCGGGCATTGTTAATACGACGGTCACAGAAAAGACTACATAACCTCACTAAACCGACTCTTGCTGACTGAGTAGTCAAAGGAAAGTGTTGCTCACACGTTTTCAATTTTTGCCATTGCAAACACCAAGTTATATACGCGGTTTTCGAAATATTTAAAATAGTCAGATAGTTTCCAAATAAACCTCTAAGGTAGACATGAGTCTAGAATTAAGTTATTCAAATGTAAAAAGAAAAAATAAACTAATAAAAAAGCAACCGTATTTGAAACTGGGAACCCTCAAGCTGTTTATTTATTTTTTAATAGCGTTTAATGCATGGTGTGTACTACCGAGGTACCACAGGAGGTGGACACTAATGATACATGAAACGAAATTATGTATTGGGAAAGGAGTTTTTAAGGAAGGAATCGTTCCAGGCGTGCGTTTAGGGTACCTCCCTGCAGTTGCCATTTATGAGGCTCAGAAAAACTTGGAATAAACCTCAGTCAGGGAGGACGGTCCTGGCGAGATTCGAACTCCAGAACTCCCGCTCACGAGTCCGCGCCTTAACGTCCTTGGCCACCTGTGGAGGTACCTAAGATAAATCAACAGGACAATATATAGGCTGCATCAGAATAACTATTCACATTTCTCTGATTCGGTAAATGGCATGAAAAACATTTTTTCTTAATAAAGTGATGTCCAAAAACGCTTCGTTTTCAAATTATAGTAATATTGAGGAAAAAAATGAATGAATGCCAACTTGGAAAAGCATCTTATTTACTTTCTATAGTTTCACAGTAACATTTTGATCTAATATCAGATATTGAGAAAACAGTATTGACAAACAACAGGAAATGCTCACATTTGCGACCACTATTGACACACAAAGTATAACGCTGTATGATTGAACGATAAATCCTTCAAAACATCTGTGGTTGGTTACAAAGATCGTCAAAATCGAGATTTCTAGCAATTAATTCTTCTGTTGTGATGGTGGATGTTTCATAAACAAGTGATTTATTATGGCCCCAAACAAAAAATCAACTGGAATCATATCGAGAAAGGTGCCAATCAAGCAACTGGACCTGCTCTCCCTATCCACCGACTTGAAAAATGTACATTTAAATAATTTAGACAATTCAAGCCGAAATGTACAGATGCATCTTCGTTTGAAAGATCATTTTTCTCTGAATATTAATCAGGACATCTTCAAGTAGCTCCAGAAGCATTTACGCTAGAAAACACCATAAACATGTTCATTCAATCGTGCAGGCATTACATATAGCCCTACTAGACTGTTATCAAATCCAATCCAAATATTTACAAAAAACTACTATTGATTCTCCACAGCTTTAGGATTATAGTCATTCCAAATGCGGCTGCTATGTGTATTAAAAAGTCATATCAACAAACCTGCCTCATCTGTCCATAATATGCATCTAGCATAATCAGCCTCATTGTTAACGGTATCTAAATCCATTCAGCAAATTGTTGTCTGTTAGGCTAATCGTGTTTGTACTTATTGCATATAAAATGGGTGGTTTTCATATTTTAAGAGTCTCTATAGAGACATGCTACTGGTATGGGCAACAGCTCAAGAGCTAGTTCTTGGATTATTTTCAAACCTCGGCAACACCTCATCTTCAAGATATAATGTTCTCACAGTTCAGTTAACTCCTGAATTTACTTTCTTAACCTGAAACTTCTCACTATCTTGAAGACGTTGATCCAGTCTTGCAAATGTTGTATGACAAGGAATATGTCGCTGAGGGGGTTGCTCCTCAGAGATTGGCTTTGCCTAATTACCATTGCTGTAAGCAGCTCCAAATGCCTTATGCAGTCTGCAAATTCAATATTTGTATATCAATGCATTTAAATACCATGAAATTAAATAAACAGATCTTGTAGAATATATTTTGTCTCATACAACAATTAACTTCAGTTGTTTATTATTTCTGTGGTAACAGAACAGCTTCAGTCATATAACTTCAATTGTTTATAGTAACAAGAATAGTTGAAACATAAATGCAGCAATTAGGTGAGTGATGAACTCTTATCTTTTATACTGAAAACGAAGCATTTCCGGACACTACTTTATTACACAAAAATTATTATTTTCATATCCTCAATTATATCAGAAAATTAGGAATAGTTATTCTGATACATCCTGTACATTTCATTTATGAACTGTCCATAAATATTTTAATGGTAAGAGTATAACAGTACACTGCCTTAGATATATCTTGACCCAGCGGGAATGTTTGTACATTTGTTCCAAATAATTTTGGTTAACTATTCAAGATTAATTTTGTTCCCATTAAAATCAGTATTCCGAATGACACGGTACATACTACCTGCCAAAAAATTGGCACACATGCTGGTCTAATTATTTCCTGAAACTTTTCTTTGAGTGACCCTAATCCGATAATTAATTATCAAGTGAATGCAATAATACCAGAACAAGTTCTTGAAGCACAGTGTAGTATGTATGTTTGATTTTCGGTAACTATAATTACTTACGGCTGTAAAGCCTAGCTTTGTAGAAAGTCGTTTGCAAACAGGGACCCATTTTCAACGGAATATTATTTATACACCTGTTCATTAACCTGCAGGGTATTACGAAATCTATTAATATACTCAACATATTTTACAGAAACGTGACCGGATAGCAGTGGTATAGTGCTATAGCTCAATTACAGTTGTTCGTACGCTCTCTAAGGAAACTACGAGGAAAAGAAACTGTTATTACCCACAGCGAAAACGGAGGTCAACGGTTTGAATTTAAAATTGAATTAAATATTAACGTAAAAAGATGTCCCACTAAACTAAGTTTCAAAACATTACTGTATCCCAGAAACAGCATAGGAAAATACACGATAATCAGTCATAAATGTTCAGAAACACTTGATACAGCTTGAGTGACTGTTTTCATGCTTGAGCTTTTCGGGAAAAATATAAAATAGTGGATGTAACCAAATATTTACCGTAGGCTAAGAAATTATTTCTGAATTAAGACATTTTCTTTCAAACATGACCAGTTTATTTTATTTTTGTTTAACAAATATTTTTAATGATACTAAAACATTGAAAATGTAAATTTATCCTATTATCACTACACCTTTCCAGATAAATAATCATTTTGAACACTATTAAAAAGTTACTTGGAACAATCGGTGTAATACTAATATGTACTTTCAATAGCAAAAATAGCTTTAAAAAGACAATTCAGATTTCAGCATTCAGATAGACAAGAACATATATTTTTGTTGGCTGTATCATTGTTCTTTATATGCATAGATTTCTATCTCCGTTACTTTTTAAGAAAGTTGTACCTTAGGTTTTAGGAAATACCTGGAGGAATATGACAAAGTTTGTTTTTATTCAAATACAAATGCTTCAAAACCTCTCTACGCCATTTTCTTAATATTTTTCAGCTCCATATCTCCCTTCCTCTTTTCATCTCGTATTTTGGTTCTTTAGCTTCCTTCACGATTGTTCTTTGTTTCTTTCTCTCGTGCCCTGTTTATTTGCTCAAATATACTCTTGCTTTAGTATTAACTTTTTAATCCCTTCTCTACTTTTGCTGGCACTACCATCAAAACAAAGTACGGCATCTATACTCCGAGTTTCACTGCCTTAAAAAAGAAATACAAATTATTAAAACTGTGCCAGTTTCCACGCATAATATTTTCCTTTTCCAAACGTATTTACTCCTTTGCTATCTTTTTACACAACTCGCAAATTACCTTTGAAACCACAACTTATCAAGAGTTCAAATAAAATAAGGTAGAATACAAAGAAAATATGCCTATCAGCAGGTAAAGGCGCTGCTTCTGGTAAACATCCTGTTTAGAAGAAAATAATTTCAGTGTTTACACCCACATCCTTGTGTTATTCAGGATAAAATGGGAGAAGTTCAATAGATAATAAGTGTCGCAGCTAATAGGCATTTAAAGGCCCCAAGTATAAAAGGTGTATTTCAATACCTATATACTTATAGATAACAATCCACTAACTTTATTCCATGTTTAAGATAAAACAAAAATTAAATTTGGTCTCTTAAGGGAACAATGCCTGCGGGCAGCACGTTAAGTAAAACACTATTGAAACAATACATCATGATGAATGAAAAGAATAGACTGAAATACAGTTAATGTATTTATAATTTAAATAATAAATATGATTGAAATTGAAAGTTTTATTTACAAGGTGCTAACTATAAATGACATACCGAAAGTTGGTGTGTTTAATTCATGATCAGAAAAATATATTAAATATAATAACTGTTCTGTCTTTGTACCATCTAGTAAAGTGTTTTACATTTTTCTTCCAAAAGACACTAAGTCATCCAAAATGAAATATGGAGAACCGGCAAAGGGCTTAAAATGATCATAGTTAGTTTTATAATTGACTGTATTGGGGTGAATATTACACAATTATCATGGAAGGAGAAAAAAAACTTTTGCTAGATAGGCAAAGAGTAAGCAATACCATCAAACGGAAAGATGATGTGGTTTCTCCTGAGATATACTAAAACTTAAATGAGATATTGTAAATAGAATTCGCAACAACAAACAACCTGCACATATAACCACGAGTCTCCTCGGAAGAACTGCATTGTATTTAAAATATTTTAGATGTGATGCAAATAAATAGAACATTTTAACCATCAACGATTGTGAAAAAATCTGCTGAAAAAGTTTAAGTTAACAAACTTTCTTCTACTTTATTTCTATCCTTCTTTGCCGATGTCTTATTAGTCATAAAACGCGATGATAGATGCGTTCATAACTTATGGATTCATTCTACAAAATTACGTCAAGCATGACCGGTAGTTTGCGCCAAATACATGCTCAGCTTTTCCTGCGTAACGTGCACTAGCAATCCATTTGAATGCAATGCTTTTAAATCGACTGTCATCCACTAGAGTGTGGGTAGCGAAAACGGAGAAGCATGTGGTGCTAAATGGTTCCTCTGACCTTCCGCGTCCCGGACTAAAACAGCTGGAGTGTTGTCTTTTTGCCGTTTGGTCGTTCTTCAGGTGATAAGTCATGAAACAATGTGTTTTTTGCTTACACGTGTGTTAATACTGTTATAATGTCAAAAAGTCCTCAAACGTTGCAATATAAATTTCGCATGTATGATTCGTATGTGAAGACACGTCCTTGCCGAAAAGTGGAACAGCAATTTGTAAGAAAAATGCCTGGTGTTCCTACATTTAACAGACGTACTGTTTGAAACCTTTTGAATAGATTTAAGAAAATGTGATTCATTATGGATAAGAAACCGAACGTAAAACGCCGTGTATTTACCGAAGATAAAATTGGAGAAAGAAGTTCAAAGAAACCTATTAACTCTTGCATAGGAAACAGACATTTTGGAAACCTTGGCCTGATATGCCATCAAACATTTAAAAATAAACCCGTAGAAGATAATTATATTGTTCAGAAATTGCAATCAAGTGTTAATGTATACAAGATAAACTTCTACAACTGGGTTTTGATAATGCTAGCAATGACTTTAACAGAAAAAAACTATTATATGATCAACAAATTGCTATGTGGTGCGCAGTGTACGCTTAGAGATACGGAAATAAAGCAATCAGACAATTGCTCGAAAAATGTCGGACAAAGAATGCAAACCTGCATTTATTGAACAAAACTTTGCTACAACGCTTATAGCTAATCACTCGATAGGTTTAATTGAGGACAGTTTTGTAGATGGGATTTTAGTAAGGAATTATATCCTAACTATCCCTACATATCTTGCCATGAGTGATTGTGCTTGAAAAATAAAATGTGTCGAAGTAATCCGCATACTTTGGAAAAACTGAAGGACAATACAAGAGGAAAAAATGAAAGCAATTTCACAATAAGAACTGATGCGTTTAAATACAAACTGTAATAAAATATGAGAAATATGTGGTGACACTAGAAGACAATTTGCAACTTCTTATAGAACAAAGATAGATACTTATCATAATGTAACTTGCATGGCACGATTCTAATGGACTGCCCACGTATCGTACAACGGAGGTTATCTGCGCTTGAATGTAAGTTTGCTAAGTCGAATAGGAATAGGTTGGCATGTTGGGATCTGTTTGCACAGGAAGATAACTGGTCAAAGCTGGTTCGTTTCTGTGCAATGAGAGTGGAATTAGGAGCGATTTGTTGGAGTAGACAGACTTGTCGAGTATGAATGCGTGTGTGCGTGTGAGCGAGTGAGGAGGTATGTGTATATATATATATAACAAGAACTAAAAAAAGAAGTAGTAGATATAACTCTTATTCACAAACTTTTTTGCTATATTTCGAACATCTTTGAAGAACGGTGTTCTTCAAAGGCAGATGACAAGAACACTGGTTGTTGGAAATATAGCAAAAATCTGTGTGTGTGTGCGCGCGCGCGCGCGTGTTTGTGTTTACCTGATAATAATTGTAAATGTATTTGATTTGAAAGGCAAATTCATTTTCTATAAGAGTCTGTTTAATGAATGGCATGTACGCTCAAAAGACTCATACAAAGAGGTTCTACAAATAATGTTTGTAAGGAATGATCTAGTACCACCACTACTACTGCTACTAGTACTACTACCACCACCACCACCACCACCACCACCACTACTGCTGCCCCTGCTACTACTACTGCCGCTACTTTTTTTTATTATTTATTTACGAACGCTCTTTAACATCTCAGGTCATCAGCGTCTCATTAAACTCAGGGCGTGAAACGGCCGACAAATTTTACTCAGAGGCCTCTCTTTCAGGCTTGGGGTTCTTTTTCGTGCCGCAAATGTACGACATGGGACCCACGGCTTTACTTCCTTTCCGAAGGAAGCCATACTTAGGATTTTTACGGCCCGAAAAAAGCCATCGGTCCTGGCCGGGTTACCTGCGATTTGGGTGTAGGAGGCAAGTATGGTAATCACTACACCACCAGGACCGATCGCCGCTACTACTACTACTTTCTTCAAATATTAAACTGACAAATAAAACGCATACCCAAGTAAAAATAGAGATTTATCTAAAATTATACACAAATTTCAAACGTTAATAAGTAAAGAAATTGAGCTTTCATCAAAAACAGGAGCATTTTTCCAAATTTCGATGTTCCACTTGTATTTCGAAAAGTTGTCAGAATCTTGCCTATACATTTAAACAAAATCCTGAGTTCTAGATAGTAAACTTTTCCCCTCAGGAGTCTGTTTTCTTTTTGTACAAATGCCCTAATTAGTAAACATTTTTGTTCTACATAGGTGTTATATCTACCAAATAGTGCAAAACCAGATATGTGCTTGGATTACACTCAAATATTTTTTTCTTTTCTTTAATGCAATATTTGAAATTATGGATAGGTATGGAAAGAAAATATTTTCGCAGAAATGAACCACGTTTAAACAAACAAGTCAGTTAGATAAAAAAATGAACGAAGGATAGTAGAATTGAACATTTTCTCATGCATAAATACCAAACGTTTGCAACAAAAATATTGGGGATGTTCTGGAGCAAGATAAATTTTATTTTTTAATTTTTTTTTACATTTTCTAACATAATTAGTGTGTTTATACAAAATGCACCTGAAAAAGAAAATTGTAAAGCTATGGGCTTCTTTAGTTGCTAACAACATAGATCATTATATCATTATATATGTGAAAACTCTTTCCATTATATTTCAAATGCATTAAACAAGCTCATATATTGTAATTATAGATTGTGAAATCTAAATTTACGTATTTTGCATTTTTTTTACGGACTCTCTTTAACATCTCAGGTCATCAGCATCCCATTCAATTCAGGGTGTGAAACGGCCGACAAATTTTTCTCAGAGGTCTCTTCTTTCAGGCTTGAGGTAAATGTAGGATACGGGACCCACGGCTTTACATCCCTTCCGAAGGAAGCCATACTATCTTATGTTCGTATAATGGGTTTTTCAAATTTCTTTTTATATTTTTCGAATTTCTGCACCAAAATTCACAGTGTTTCCTACAGTTTGAAAATTCGTAGGAAGTGAATGTTGTGATATAAATAGTCAGACTATAAAATATTACTGCATAGACAGCGTTCGCACTTTGTTAAAACTCATGAGTTCTTTTACGTAGCTTTATTGTATTAGAAATTATTTACAGATAATTTTCATGTTCATTGGAAATGAAATATTATTCTTGATTGTACTACTTGTTCAGCTGTAAATTATAAGTACATACAAAATGTATTGGTTTTTCATTATAACAACCCTGGCACCAAACATGATGACATACTGACAGAGATTCCCGGAAATTTGAATTACGAGCACGTTCTCTGCTGACCTGCAATTTTCCAGCCCAACCGTTAGCAGGAAAGGCACCGATAGCATCAGCGCTTGGCTCAGTTCTCGCACATGCGCGATGTTATCTCTCAGCATTTCATGCGGTAATGGACATCAAGCGAAAGCTGTAAGCAACTTTTATTTATTGATGCACATGCTTTAAGGCTTCCTTGGGATTTTGAGATTTTTTTTTATGAAAATCGGTACAATATAAGTATAAAAATGTAACATTAAAATGTTTTTCTATATATATATATATGATGGTGGTAGAAGTATTACATCTCGAAGGTTGCGTAATGCCTGGAACCAGACAAAACAAGCAATAAAGGACGGTGGAGGAAAATAGGTAATAAATAATTAATTAAAAAATAAAAACACAAAAAAAATTGAGCACAAAGGTTTATATTACTAAGATTTAAATCTGGTGGTGTACGCGCTTTATGCAATATAACTGGTAACTCTGTAGTAATTTATTTTGTTGAAAAGTATGAATATTAATATAAAATATTATTAAATATATTCATTTTATAGATATTAATTGAGGAATAATATTCATATCTCTGCGGCACTTTCAGGAATATGAGTTGGTAACGCATCAATAAGTGTTTAATTAAATGCAAAATCCAAATTCTTACAGAGGGACAGGATATGTTGGGCAACCGGCAAGGAAGACTTGGTTTTAACAGAATGCCCATGATAGTTCATACGGAGAGAAACAACAGTAGAAGTTAAACCAATATAAAATGCTTTGCAAAGCTTACAGTAAACGCATATACGACGTTCTTCAAGCATAGTTAGCAAATATAGTAATATTACATTCTCTGGATAAATGCAGTGGAACAAACAGCATGCGGTAATTAGCGCATGTTTTGCGTTTAGGGCATTGGCAAAGATATATTTTTATATACGAGTAGGCCTCGTTGTGCTGCTAGCTGCGTAATGGCTAAATCTATTAATTCTTTGCTGCTTTCTAGGTTTTCCGATTTCACCTTTCTTTCTTCATGCACTCTGTATAAACATAACAAGACTTCGATGCTTCATATTAATGTGTGTTTTGCATTTAGTTTAACTAAATGTTCAGAACCATTGTAGGCCAAAGAGCTAATAGATTCATGAACAATCAACTTATATACATATAATTCAGGCATTGAATACCTGCGGACAAAAAGGATGTAGTGTGTATTATTTCTCATAGTTAAATTTCCATGCATACGCCTTGAGGAACTTTGTATAGAGTTAATATTGGCTAATCGGATATTTTTGTTACATTTTTAAATCATATTCTTATGTGGAAGTAAGATGATTGTAACCATTACGCAGGAATGGTTGACACTTCTAGCTTGAAAGCGAGTGCTAAACATAAAAATGATAGAATAAGGATAGAAAATTGAAAATTATAAATTGGATAAGGAATCAACTAAATCACAAAAGAAATGTGGGGCACCTTTACCAGGAAAAATACCAAGTAGTTGCATAAACGTTGTAAACATAAGTTATACAATATTTGAATTTTAGGAAATCATGAGATACTTAAGTATAATCATGAAAAGTGTAAATACCAACTTTATGAGAAAACCTTACCTGAATAACAAAAATTTAAAAAAATAATATTTGTATTTGTTGCAATTTCAGAACGTTTATTCAGATGCTCCTACTAGGGTAAGGATCTAATTATTGGTATTAACAAAACCCTGTTTGACACATTTTACCAGCAAACTCGCCCCCTAAATGCTGAACGTGTAGAGCCGATATCAGGGTACTCAGATGGTAATTTTTCGATACTTTTAAATATCAAGTAACGGTGCGGGGTGACTGGGATAGTAACGCTTGGAACTCGCACTCGAGAGGTTCCCCGTTCAAATCCTTTAAAGCCTACGTTGGTCTTTGGCCTATTTTGTTGTTTCCGCTGATCGCTTAGTGGAATGTTAGAATGAATCTTAACTTGCTACGGGTTTTCCGCTTTCCCATTTCATATCATTTCATTCCAAAGGGGTTCGAAAGTGTCAGAAAAGGAAAGGCTGGTGCTCTATGCAGTGTGGCGGTGACATGCACTTTGAAATGGTTTCTTCCCCGGGGTTTGGTGTGCAAACGGCTCTTCTGACTTGCTCGAGGTTCTCTCATTAGAGGCATGAGCACAAAGGACTAGTTCTTGAGTACAGTTAAAGTATCTTAAATGCTCTTCTGCACCTACCAATCCAATCAAAGGGTGCATACAACGGAAAACACAGGTGTATTAATATGTAGAATAGGCAAAACCCTCCAAGAGATATGTAAAAGATCTATAAAAAAAGATATTATAAATTTGCTGATGATGGTAGAGCAAAGCGTGGTACAAAAGCTGTATTTTAGGGCAGATTTAAATATATGCTAGCTATATCGACTGTTCAAAGAAGACAAGTCAGACATTGAATAAATATAGATATTTTAGTGGCTTTTATTTGTCATCGGTTTCCCGCACTCAGATTTCCTCGACTATTGTAACAAACTGTACTTTCAGTTATGTGCTTACAGCGCTGAAGAAGGAAGCAAAAATCTCATATGAAAACAGGCTACAAACAGTTAGAATAACGCATGTAGTTTTGTGTACTGACATGTAGCAATGTTCCACTACTTTTTCCAGTTTTATTTTGAGGATAAAGGCAGTTCCCAAACATATTACCTTTTGTCTAGGCTTTGAGAAAATTAGCTGTATGATAGGTATGACTTAGCTAAAACTTTAATACTGCTGAAAAACTTTTTGGTTTTCATAAAAAAGAACACTAGAAATAATTTTGCATTTGAAAACAAAATGCACGAAGCATTAGTTTCTCAACAAATTCTAAGAAAAAGAGTAAGCTGTTATTCCATTTACGGACAACGGCCCAAAACTCCTTCATAGCTTTCAGTGACGAAGAAAATAAACTGTCACATACACAAAATCAAGCTATGTCCTAAATCAAACGTACCGCCTGTGTGCCTCAGTAGTAAAAACGGGCGTTAAGCACTACTAAAAATTATTATTATTATTATTATTATTATTATTATTATTATTATTACTGCTACCATCATCATCATCATCATCATTAATAATAATAATAATAATAATAATAATAATAATAATAATAATAATAATAATAATAATAATAATAATAATAAATCTACCGTTTCTGTTTTGCAAAGTTCGCTATTCACATGAGTTTACTCAGATTTTTACACTTCTTAGTTTTGTTTTCTTCTAGTTTAATGTCAAATTGACAAATCTGTAATATCAATTAAAAGTTGTTTTCTGTAATATTATTAGTAAACATGTAGTACTAGAGCAAAAAAGAAGTTTGAACGAGGGCTTTTAGAGTTAACACTATTGAGAAGCCCACTAACAGGTTATGAAAATATTTAGGGCTACTTGTTATGCTTTGTTCTGTTTACTAGAGCTGTTTCACTTAATGAGTCTAAACATGTCTCTCTCTGACTGTTTATGATGTGAACGAATAATAAATTACGCTAACAAACTCTGTGCTTAATCAGTTTCCCTTAGAGAACGCCAATGATGCGCTGGTAATTCAAATTATTTAAACATTTTCCAACATGCCAGTTCAACAAAATTTAATCGGATCAAGTAATTAATAATAAATGTGATGTGAAATAAAGACCTTGTAGTGCTATAGAGATTAATTGAGGCCAGGCGGAGTGAATGAGTTATGAAAATCTATGGCAGCCATCTCCTTGCCTCTTTAAGAGTATTTTCAGAAGTCAAAAACGGTTCGTTAATACTAAGAATCCGCTACCGGTTTTACATTCCTTATCCCATGATGCTTCCTTTATCATTATTTTTATTAACTTTAATTTATGCTTGAGCTCCTTTGACTTCAGAATGCTCTCTCATAGACAAAGAGATGGCTGCAAGAGTTTTTATAACGCACATTTTCCGCCTCGTCTCAATTATCTCTATACTCCCTATATCTAAATTTCACACCACGTTTTGCTAATTTGCATAAATATTATTATAATTGCTGGTGCTTCTTTCTCTTGACAAGAGTATAAAGCTTGTGTTGTAAAACATTTGGCTATCGAAAAGTTTTCATCTTGTCATTTCTGCTGTTCCTTAAGACCAAGTTGATATTCGTTGCTGCCGATTTTAGTATTTTCTCAACGTTTTATTAACTAGTGCTTCTTCTTGAAAAATGGTTTCGACCCAAAACATGTCATCTTATGTGTTCATTGCGGCTTAACATTTTCAAATACAGGTATTTTATGTTCTTCCATACTTTATGTATATGCCTACATAAGCAATTTTCAGCAATTTATATTTCCAGTATACGTTAGTGCAAAAAGGGTGCCGCATCACTTCTGTTCATAGGGAAAGTGCAGGTACAAGTGAAAGGTCACTGAGTAGTGCCTCTCTCTGCATGTTTACTTTCTGGTTTCGTATGGATAGGGTCGAGTAGTGTGTTTGCAGTTCGAGTCAGGTCATTATTTGAACATTTTTATTATGAATAATGTACTAATAAAGATAATATACGTCTAACATAGATTTAAGTGAACATAAATGTATTATTATATTATTATTGATTATAAACAAAGAAATAATAGTATTTATTTAATATTGTTAACTGTGAAGCACAAATCGGTGCCATTTTTGTTGATTGTAAATTAGCTGTTAGACAATTTAGAAGACTTTGCACGTATGCTCATGGTTTTGCTCAGGGCAATCCTGAATTCTTGGTAAATTGGTGAATCGGTTATTAAATAATCAATAAAAAGCATACATACAATCACAAGCACTAGACCCTTAGCATATCGTGATACGTTATTGTATATAGAAACCTTTCTCGAGCCCTTCCGGGAATCGAACCCGTGCCGGCAGGCAGCTGTTCTAGCGACTGAGCTATGGGACCAGTCGTAGTAGTTAAGTGTGTGTTTTCAAGCTCTGATCTAAAGCTTAGTAAGGTCTCCTCTCGATCAGTATGGGGTTCCCTTTACAGTTCTGATTAGGCAAACCTTTTGGAATCTGCGTTATCTGCGATAAACTAATTTCAACGAAGAACGGCTTGTGTGTGTATGTATACAAAGGAGACTGCCGTCATTAATAAACTGTTTCACTATAATTTACATAAAATTCTTTTCTTATTCATCTTTGTAGGGCAACAACAATCAGTCCGTTTAATACTCGAGGAAATCTTTCCTGAGAACTCTCATGACAAGAAATGACATTTCAGGTGGTGTATACACCCAATGGCTTTTACAAATCAGAATTTTCTCCCCTGTATGCTGATTTTCCTCTTTTCTTTCCCCCTTCCCTTACTGCTCCTCAAACTTCGACTTTCGTATTTATGTGCAGTGCCTTTCTCAAAGTGGCACTGGAATAATTTTGTTCAGCAGACTGGAACTTTTGATTGCTACACGCTTACCTGTTGCCGAGGCAGTAGGTTGGCTGTCACCTCAAGCTATGGAAGCTTTTGTTGTTATTATGGGCATACTGTTGATTCTTTTCTTTGTTGCTGTAGCTTACAGAATATTTTAATTATGTTTACAGATCACCCACCTGAGAAGGAACACAGTCATTTCACCCCCGCTGCCAAGGAAAGTTCCAAGCACATCGAGTTGACATCGCCCATCCCAATTCATCGCTGTATACTTACACAAAGCACCGTTGCTGACTTGGAGCCTTAGAATTGGCTACCTGTGTAGTTTTCTACTTTTCACTTAGTTTTATGGTAATATTAGTTGCATTTTCTATCTACTCTTGTGACAATTTTATGCGTTTCTTAGCAACTTTCGTTGTACGTCCTTAGACTGGCGAGTGACCTATACACAACCTCCCCAGTTAAGATGACTATAAAGTTGCTGTTCCTTGCCCAACTTTACACCTAAGCGCACTACCCAGGAGAGCTAATGTTGTTAATGCCACTAGCTAGCGGTTAATCCCCCAAGCGGCCCTACTATCCGGAAGCACTGGGATATTTTTTACAAGGTACAGAATGTTTTGTTATTTCCTGCTTTGTTCACTGGCCCCAGTATTTTCTGTAATATAGCAGATAAAAAACGAATGTGATATTCATCCTTCCATTTCTGTGTTATTTATTCAGCAAGGAAATGAGCACGTTTTTCAGAGTGTTGATTCTGAGTTGAGCACTGTGCCCTGTATTCACTACCGGTACTCCTAGTGTATCACGTATAATGGTTACCCCATGAATTGATTTCCATTTTCTACAAAAGGTGACATTTTACCAGTCATCTGTGCTATTGCTTTTCAGGGCATTCCAATGATGCGTTTACTAACCCGTTTCAAATTATTGCACTGTTAACAGAAACCAGTTCTTGTTTTGTGGTTGAATGTTATCCAAACTGCAAGTTGTACAGGAGGAATGTTTACAACTCTTTAGTCACAAAATAACCGCCTGAGGGTGATGGTTCCATTTTTGTGTCCCAATTTGTCCTTGTTGACAAAATGGAGAATAATTTCATCTCTGATGAAAGTCCGTTTCCCATCATCACCATGGCTCGGCAATATGGTCATTAATTATTCTTACTAATATTCCAGTTTGACAGGTCCTTTACTTCTAATGATGTAAACATGTTTTATTATAATAAGCGAACGGTGTATGTGTAAACGAGCGTCCCGAAGCCTGACGGACGAATTTCGAAATTAGTGGAATTTGCAAGTCGAGAAGGAGGGTTTGTTGGGACATAAGGCAGTTCGATATGCGAGAGCTATAATATTTACCCATATCTTGCAAAGACCAAACTAGTCTATACTGAATATTATTGGCTTCCACCTGATTTAAAATACCAGTGAGTAAGGCCAGGCTAATGACTTGAGAGGTCTGTTGTCGACATATGCAAATGCTGTGAAACTGTTGGGTTGATCTCCCTGCCCTTCACCTTGCTATTTTACACACCGACCGGAATATTAAAATCTGGCTTCCGCATTTTTATATTTTTTAATCATTGTTATGTCTAATAATTTCCTCGTTTGGTTCTTCAATATTCACAACTTTCTGTGCCCATGCCGTTTTATAGGGCAACAATGTGTTGCTATGATGTTGCATTATTTTGGGGAAGTTGTACCAAGCCTTTGGGCACAATTGTTTTGCAGCCTAGCCTCCGGTTTAGCCCACACTTTTCTGTTGGGTTACTAGTATTAATGTCAAGTACTATCCCATTTGGTTAACCTACTTCGGTTAGGGAATCCTGTGGATCCTTCTAGAAGCTTTGTAACGTAAATTATCCAATCCATTCGGAATACTCTGAGCCTTGATCGGAAATGAAGAGCGGATAAAGCATAAGGGTGGCTCAACTGGAGTTGACAGATATCGGGGTTACTAGGCTGAACTCTTGTTGGCCGGGCAACGAATCGGACGTCGGCGCCATAGCCATAGCCACTTAGTATTGTACATTGACCCAAGGTAAATTCCAGACCCAGGTCAAGATGTTCTAGAATGTTTTTGGCTTAATAATTAAAATCTAATATGCATGGTTTAAATGAAGTTATTGTTCTAACAGCTGAAGATCCTGTCTCACTCTCATATCCAACATTGTCGTGACAATATATATTAGCAGCTAGATAACTATTATCGAAGTTGGTGAAAAGAAGACAACGAAGGCTAGTCAAGTGTTATAATAGAAAGGGAGTGACTTAGCAAAAATTACGGAACATGAAATTTATTGCAGAAATAAGAAGAGAATTAAATAATGAGAAATTGTGTGAAATCATTAACTATTATTGTCGACGCTGAAAATATCGCCAGTTAGGAAGAATACCCATCAAACATATATTGTGGAAACCCATTCTTCAAGAGACCACAACTAGAGTGGAAATCCCTGAAAGTAATACGATGATTTAAGTTAGCAAGGGGACAATTTGAAACAAACATATTCAAAAGCTTTAACTTTGACGACGATGAAATTTATGAAGGCTAAATAGAGATCTTTGGTTTGGAAAAAATGTTGATTAAAGTTTATTTTTATGTTAAATCGTCCCGCCCAAATTGAATCTTCTCAATCGGAGGATAAATTGTATAGATGGGTGTTTAATACTTGTGGAAAGGCGCATCTCAATTTTTCTAGAATGACAAATAATACCTGCGCAGACAGCAGAATAAGTGGCAGAAGAGACTGAAACTCTCAGAGATGCTGTCTAAGACACCAATTTGCATGTCTTAATTCCACCTTTAGCTGCTAGAATCAAGCTCCAATCTTCCAGATGGGCGACAAAGGATCTAAGAATTCAGACGAAATATCGTGAGCTAAAGTCTTATCACTCAGTCATCTTTTAGTTCTTTACTCTAGAGAAAAATTAATTGGGACGAAAAAGGAATAAAAAAAAGGATGTGAAATACGAATGACGCTGAATAAACAATGATCATAATTTTAAAGATATAATTTCTGCGCCAAAAATTTAGTTTTATGGCATTTTGTTACCTGAATGAGTACTATGCACGTAGTACTAAATTTATTGTTGTTACTTCCAGTTCCCACCTGTGATTGGTGTGCAATATGATACATGTTCAGTTTAACCTACAGTAAAATGGAGGTGACACGCAATGCACAATATGCTGTTCGGTAATCCTGCTTTTGTCTGAACAAATCGTAAACTCAGAGCTATGTAGAGTTTGTAGTTTGAAATATTTTAAAAGGGGGGGGGGCAATAAATTTCATAGAAAAATGGTCCCCAAGCTTCGGTTTGTGCTCCAAGGGAAGAAAATATTTACCCCGCTGCTGTCATTGTGAGAGGGGGATCGTCGATTAACATTAAAGTTAACATTAAGAAATTCTCAAAATTTCAGTCGGTACTACCCACAAATTGGTAACTGAAAAGTTACACATGAGACATGTTTATGTACGGTGGGTTCCAAGACCGCTGATTCCGGAACAAAAGAACGTCCACGTGTAGGTTCCCTTTCAGTTAAAGATGATACTACAGGAATCTGTGGAGTTACTTTTGAAGATAATCGCTCCTGATGAAACTTGACTACATCATTGGGATCCTGATGGGCGCTTCTGCTTGGAAAGTTAAGATCATCTCATTTTTCGATATTGAAGAAATGACTTACCAGCACGTCGTTTTTGCACACGCAATTAAAACAGGAAAATACTACAGAGGTGTCCTGAAAACTGTGCAAGGATATATTACATTTTCGTACTAGCTGGATGCTACACCCACTCTTTATCAGCAAACCTCGTAGCAGGTTGCTGCATTACCGACATTCAGGAGCAGATAGTCCCGCAACATGAGTGTGCATTACCGACGTGCGTAGCTGCATTGCCGACATGTAGGTTTTACCGACTGTCAGTGGTATGCATTTTCCGCGACAAAGATCAGCCAAAGAAGGGACGTTAGTTTATGGGAAAGGGTGAAGTGAGGTTGATGAAGTTTCCGCGTTTTTTCACGGAGTAAGTTTTCCTGTCTTAAAAGCTAATTTTACCCTTTTTGGAGATGGGGCGGAAATTTGTTGATCAGGATTTTTGAGGTGAGCATTATTTTGGTGGGTGTGAAGGTTAAAGTAAAAATATTTATCAAATATGTTACAAGGTTTTCTCGTCGCGCTCGATGTTTAATATTCTAAAAATATGCAAAATATTTTAATATGCAAAAATTACTGTAATTGTGCAAAATATAGTTATGATGAAAAAATCGAAATTATGTAAAAATGTAATTATTAAAAACATTGCTTTATGGAACATAATTTGTAATTATGCAACAGTATTGCTAATATACCAAAAGGTCATAGTAAACATTGATGAATGCAAAAGTTTAGTTAAATGAAAAAAAAAAAAATTACAGCTTTTTTACAATGCAAAAGTAATGTTAGGATGCGAAAAATAATTATTTGGTCTCCGCTGTGTAACAATACTATTTACCAGAAAAAAATATAAGATAGCATACCCTAAACCAGCTGCAACGGGGATACTTGTAGCTCTGCCTTCGTCAACTTACTGAGCGTTCATGAAAGTTACGCTGGTATATATTTTACACCTTAATTAAGTTTCAGCCTACTTAGGAGTCATCTGTCTGAAAGCCTTTCACCCCCCCCCCCCAGGTATTTTGTCTGTTTGTGCTTCCCGTTGATATGCCTACCTTGTTTTCTCTCCCCGGGCAAAAAAGGTTGTTAAAGGCATTCCCATGCTATGAGAATTTGTGTCTTAAAATGTTTTTTCTGTCAGTGTTTAGAGGTCAGGTATTTTTACCAGTTTGTTTTCCCCTTGGGGTCAGTCTGTCAATAGATTTTTTCGCAGGGTCTGACCAAAAAAGTTTGTTAAATGCAATTTTCATGTGTTTTAAGAATTCCTGTCTAATGTTTTTTTTTTTTTTCTGCTGATGTTTAGGGGAAGGTATTTTTCGGGCGAGGAAAGGTGGAGAACGAATCTCATTGGTTGAATACCAATATGGGTCGTGAGCATGCGCAGTGGTGACTGAATTGTCGGATTTGTCTTTTTAATATAAAGGTAAGCCAGTGTGTGAATCAGAACATCTCGTGATTTTGAAATACCTGTTGCTCAAATACAAATATATCAAGAATTTTCATTTTAGCAAAGTATCGCTATAATATTGTCCCCGTAACATTCGTGTGATTGAGATGATTTCGGATATGAATTACTACGTAAATAAGTGTAGTGAATATTATTGCAAGCGTAGTGAGTTACAGTTATACTCAAACCCACAAATTGTGTTATATTTGGAAATCATACACCACATACAATAAAACATCCAGTAAATACACTCCTGTGTGCTGACAGTGCTGGACTCTACGTACTTGTAAACTCTATAATATTCCAAGTCCGTAACCACATGTGCAAAAAACATTACAGAGCAGCTTACGAATGCCTTCGTTGTGCAATTTCCATCTGGTTGTAATTAATTTGTGTACGTTTATATAATTCAAATTTTAAACTTGCGTAACGTCAGTTTTAAAATATATGTCAATAGACCTCAATGAAAACAGTGTAGAAATCATTTTAGTGAATATATTCATTTCTATATTTGTTTGTGTAAGCCCTTGTAGCCAGCGATACATTTATCAACTGTGTATTTGAAGATTATACTATTAAGAAGCATTACTATGGAACAAAATAAACATGTTCATTTTTTTTTCTACAAAAGTTCAGTTTTTTTTTATCCAAAATGTTTGTACTGTCAAGCACTACGATCTCCATTATATTAATAGCCATTTTTATATACACATAACTATGTGGTGAATGTGTAAACGCGTCGAGTGTATATCTTGTTTCAGTATGTTTAACTTTTAAAGTAATAATTATAGCTGAAATATCTTTTCATGTAAAAAATATAACCTTTAATCATATTTTCCCATGTTTTTGCTTTTAATTCATATCTCCACAAAGGTCCGATTTTCTTTTTTACAAAAATGTATTTACTGGCAATCTCCATAATATTACACAACTATTTTTATATAATTGTGTAAAAGCTCTAGCGTACGTCTTGTTAAAATGTGTTTAGTTTCTAAAGCAACAATTATTGTTAAAACCATTGTACTATATAAATAATATAGCGTTTAATCATATTTTTCTAATGTTTTTGCTATATAAATTTTAGTTATAATTTTAAAAAAATGTAATCATTTTAAATTACAAATACGGTGTATTTATCAATGGAATAATGTATAAATCTTATAAAATTTTGTAGTGCAAAGTTATCTAAACAGTGTTACCCACGACCATTAAGTTGTGTTCGGCACTTTTTACGTTAACCTCAAAACGCAAAGTTTGTACTGTGCTATTTATGTTGTGATGGGTTCTCACGCCGTATGCCATCCCACAGTGCGTGCGGAAAGCCTATGAGAATATATATATATATATATATATATATATATATATATATATATATATATATATATGTGTGTGTGTGTGTGTGTGTGCGCGCGCGTGTGTGTGTGTGATTGTATTTTCATTTTTGAGTCATACTGAAAAAGTTACAGTTCTAATGCTTTCGTATGCCCAAGAAATTTTTATACATGTTATACTCCATTCATATTTTTCTACAGACAGTAATGTAACAATTTGTAACGTTGACATGTACGAGTGGAAAAAAATTGTTTCTACCACGTTATTAAGCCCTCGCTGCTCAGGGTGCATGCTATTCCGCCAAAATGCATAATAAAGTTTTACTTGTGTTGGATTAAAGATGAAAAATATGACGCCATGTGTAAATTTTTGGTGAGCACCTGTTACGATATTTGTGCCATTTCTGGTGTCATATAGTACAAGATATAACAAGTTTTATCTCTTTTTTTTTCTCGTAATGGTAAATCAATGTATGAAAATATTTTTGACTACAACTTTTCCTCTTTTTGCAAAGTTAAAACACTGTTACCGATTCTGTTAAATTTGTTTTCACAGACAGATATATTTTATTTCATCACAGTGCGTCGCGAAGTTTTTCCGCAGCCTACATAATTTTGTACTAAAATTTAAATCACAGATTGCAAATATTTTTTCTCGAATAGTGCTCCTTATACATACAAATTATTCCATTTAACTTTAATTGGTTTGAGCTGAATGCACGTACATAATTATACTCTCAGCGTTCTCCGTCAAACGCTAGTTTTACTAAATAATCAGATAAGGCTCTTGTTACTAAACCAAGGGTTTTTGAAAATGAAGTCATATTTACTAAAAATAAAATTACTTATGTTGTTAGACCCTAGCTATGCTTTAACTTTTTTCTCGCCCCACCCATTGAAGTATTTGTATCAAAATATTTTTGCTTATAATGAACAGCTTTCTGAAAAATGAACATCTCATTCTTACGTACGTTTCTTTCCTTTTAGCTTTATGGAACCGGGAGAAAAAGTACTTTCGACCCTTTAAAACCAAAACTTTCACATTTTGCAAAAAAATAAATAAATAAATAAAATAAAATAAAATAAAATAAAATAAAATAAATCATTAAGTAAAAAGGGAGATTGTACACAGGGATAAGTGGTGACATGCATGTTTTATAGTTTTTCCCAATTTTTTCAAAGCAGAATGCACTTTATTTATATGTGATAGCTGCGATAAAAATGTGTGTGTGTGTGTGTGTGTGTGTGTGTGTTTTAGCGAGAGAGAGTTCTTAAAAATGATTTAGTAGAAAAATATATTATGTTATCGTTAAAGCAAAGAGTAGCCGAAGACGTAGTGTGCAGGTGACCAGGTCGATAGTCTTATCAATATATTTAATATGGGCAAATTGTCGAATACGGAACTAGAATTGTAGCGGTTGGTTGTATTTGCGCTAGGCAAAAAGGGACTATGGCTATCAATGCCATGGTAAGGGTAGAGACATTTTTTCTTAACGAACTGCGATGAGATGCTATCGGAGATAAAGATAAGTAAATTAAATGAACAAAAAGTAAAAACTATATTTTAACGTCAATATGATTATACGAAAAATACAATGTAGATTTTGTTATTTTTATTATAGAATGCCTTTATGGAATGGACTTTCGCCACAGATAGTGATGAAACGTGATGTGGGAACTTATGAAAATATAGCAGATATGTGCGTGTATAGGAGAGTGGTTGTTACAGTGTTACGTCAATAAAAAAATTAGAAACCATACTATACATTAATCATTGCTGCAAAAAAATTGGTAATGCGTATTATTGCGTATGAATATGGTGTAGATGTATATAATAAAATATTTAAATTTTATCTCAGTTTTTACATGGTGATATGGATATAATAACCCTCCTTTAAATTTCTACGTTTATATCACAGGGCACATAAACGCAGCAGAGGTTGATAAATACAACAAAAATGATTTAAAATCGCTTAATTTCTAACCCATCATGCTATTTTTGTATGCGTAATTAATTTACAGTGAGACACACTTACTGCCACGGGTGATCGAAGTCGTTAAGGCGCGGACTCGTGAGCGGGAGGTCTGGGGTTCGAATCCCCCGAGGACGGTCCTCCCTGACTGGGTTTTTCCAGGTTTTCCTCAGTCCTCATAAGTGGCAAATGCCGGGGAGGTACCCTAAACTTAGGCCTGGAACATTTCCTTCTCATTTCATGTATCATCAGTGTCCACCGCCTGTGGTGCCTCAGTAGTAAAACCGGGCGTTAAACACTACTCAAAAAAATCCATACTTTTTGTAATAGAATTTTCACAACATGTAGAAATTATATTTCGCTAGTGCTAAGTCAGGAGCTATTTCCTCCCTAGGTATACCATAGTACCCTCTCCCCCAGTTCGCTACCAGACACGTGACTACCTTACCCCTACTGTTAAAAGTGAGATACAGCTGCCTACCGATTAATTGTACAGAAAGGCCACATGGGCCATGGTGTAAGCATTCCTTGCAACAGGTTATTTGTACTAATACGTAAAAATGCTGAGGTATAATTATCATCGAGAAAATTAAAAAAAAAAATGTTTTCTTATTCAATGTATTTGGACATTTTTTGTTTACAAGATGTGCACCACATTAAATTTTTTAAATGTATTTAGCAGATAAACATATTTTCCTAGCAAAATTTCAATTTATTTCTTTTTTGGTCTCACGGACAGGTGCTTTAGTGGGAATCGCGTTATTTTCTTTTCATGGAACATTATTTCCTCCCACAACATAAAGTAAAAAACAGTTTTTTTCGCTGTCGAGTTAAAAATTGCGTCGCGTGATCTTTTTTCGCATAAAGTTAACGAGACGTTTTGACAAACTTAGTTAATTATCGTGATAAAATCCCAAATGTACTGCCCAGTATAGTTTTAACCTAGCATTAATAGGGATAGGGGATAAAAACAAAAGTAAAATAAATCTTATTTAAGGATATTTTATTATAAGTGCTGTTAGACAGCATTTTTATAACTGATCGTGTGAGCTAACAATTGTTGACACTGCTTAGATATGGTGCTTTGCTTTATTTAATACAATGTGTTGGTAGCATGTAAAATTATTACATAATTTAAAAATATAACTAAAATTCATATGCATTAAAAGAAAAAGGAGGAGCACACATAACCAATTAGAACTTAAACATACTCTACCAGTGCATACATTTTGCTAAAAAAATTGACTTTTGTGGCAAATGTGCATTAAAAGCAAAAACTTGCGGAAAATGTCCATAAAACATATTTTTAGCAATTAGAACTAAACATACTAAAAAAAGAAATACGCTGGACGCGTTTACAGTGGCACACATATGTATAAAATGGTGATGTAATATTATGGAGGCCATAAGTACGTAGGACTGGGCACACGAGGTATTTTATATCTTAACTAAAAATTACGAATTAACACTATTTACAATTGTATCGTAGCAAAAAGTAACAGATTCCCACAATTATGCTACAAAAATTCTACACACACATAGAAAAGTAAAATATAGTAAACATGAAATTACGCTGGACGCATTGAACACACATGTTTATCTATATGTAAAAATAATGTTATATTATGGAGGTTACAAATACGTAGTGCTTGATAATGGAAACATTTTGGGTAAAAGTTAGTTTACTGCAGAACAACTGCATGTATTCAATTTGTTTCATTATAATATTTTTACATTCTATGTATAAGTATAAAGTTGACAACGTTATCGATGGTAAAAAGAATACTTCCATAAACAGCTATACAATTTGGTACATTTACTAAAATGATTTTACACTGTTTACATTGACGTGTGCTTGACATTTTTAGAAAACTGTGAATATTTAAAAAAATTAATTATATAAACATATACACATTAATTAAAACTCAAATGGAAGCTGCAAAACGAGGACACTCCCAAGTTTGCCTGCAATGTTTTTACACATGGGCGTACGAACTTAGTATATTATACAGTTTACAAGCACTATATACACAGAGGAGTGTTACCTATTATACTTTTGTACTATACCACACGGTGTGGTTTCCAAATAGAACTCTGCCTGTGAATTTCCGTTTACCTATAGTAATCACAACGTTTATAATAATATTCACTACACTTATTTACCTAGTATCTCTTATTCATAGCCTACTATTTCCTCACATGCGTGTTGAGGAGACAAAACTATTGCTGTACTTTGATAAAATGAAAATTCTTGTAGTTGATGAAATACGTATTTGGAAATCAGATGCTATGATTCACACACTTGATAAATCCTGGCTTAAGTTTATTTATACCAAAATTTGACAATTTCTACAATACAGTCAGCGCTGCACATGTGCGATCGATCTTGAAATTCAATCAACGAGGATGGCTTTTCTAATGTAATTAGTCTATTTGTCTTCAACCATTGAGATTGTTTTACGGCATCTCCTTATCCAAGAAATACCGCTATAAAAGACATTTAGACTGGTATTCCTCACAACATGAAAAATGCATTTAAAAGCACCTGGGTTGGCAATCCTTTAACACACTGCTCCTTAGGAAATCAATAACCGGTACAAAATACCTGATCATAAACGATTGACAGAAAAAAAAACCCTTTTAAGACTGGAAATCGGAAAACATGGGAATACATTTAATACAGTTGCCCAGGGGGAAACAATAACAGATAAAAAATATACCTGGCCCTAAACGCTCAACAGAAAAACTTTTTTAAGACTTGAATTCACAAAACAGGGGAATGCTTTTAACAGTGCGATCCAGGGGAAACAATAACAGGTAAAAATAACTGACCCTGGGGAGGGGGAAATCTTTCAGACAGATGGCAACTGGACAGAATGAAACATGATTGAGATGGAAAATATATACCTGCACACACTCAGTAAGTCGATGGAGCCCGAGATGCAAACATCCCCGTTGTATTATCCAGGGTAGGCATTTTATATTTTTCCCTAACACATTGCTACATGTACAAAGTGGAAAGTTAAAAATTAGTTTTCGAGTTGAAATAATATTTTTACATTTTATCAATGTCATTGCATTTTATCAGTCATTTGTATTTAATGAATGTCATTTGCATTTTATAAAAATCATTTTCATTTTATCAGTGACATTGGAATTTAACAATAATTTGTGCATTTAATTAACGTGAAATGCTTTTTAATAATGCAATTTGTTAATTAATGTGAAATGCTTTTTAATAATTCAATTTGTATGTTATTAATGTAATTTGCATTTTATTAATGCATTTGTATTTTATGAATGTCATTTGCACTTTATCAATGTAAATTTGTATTTAGTAATGTTATATACATTTCATCCTTGTCATTTGCATTTTATCAACGTTATTTGCATAATATCAGTGTCATTTGCATTTAGCAATAATTTTACATGTTACAAATTTTTACATATTTACAACACTTTTGTTTATAAAAAGTCTAAAGCATAAAACTTAACTCAGAAATAATTTTTCAACATCCATCAAAATAATAATGCACACCACAAGATCAACAAATTTCCACCGCCATCAGATCTTTGAAGACCAAAAATTTCAGTCATTTAACAAAGTAATGCTCACCCCAAAACCTTAAAGATCGATATTAAATTAAATCTCTGAAGTTCGACCACCAAAAAGCTTTTAAAAAAATTGCCAAAAATCTTTTAAGGCAAAAATCCATACCCCCACCGAACCCATTAACCCATTCCAACCCCAAAAATAATGTCCTTTCTTGGTTTGATCCTTGTCGTATGAATGCACACCACTGAAATAGTCAGTGCAACATGTGGGTAATGCAGCTACCCATATCGAAAACGTAGACTCATGTTGACAGACTACCCGTTCTTGATGGTCGATAATGCAGGTACCTGCCACTAGGATAGGCTAAGGAGGAACATGCTACTAGCATCACTCCGGCTGTGGTGTAGTGAACAACTGAACAAAGAAATTAAGGTAGACTACTTTAGGAGTAATTGTAGTAAAATGACAAAAAGCCATTTGATGCAATAGTAGTTTTACGTAAATAAAAATTTGGGAAATCTAGACAATGATGATCTAATCTGATATTTTTGTACACATATATTAATTCATTTTTTTGCCTCATTGGAGATAAAGTATGGCCATTCAGTAAAACCATACTCTGTGTATATAATTAATATATACAAATTATCTATGAAAACAAACTGGTAACATAATCTAGATGTGTAAGATTCTGTGTATCATAAACATTCATAGATGAACTGGTGGCATCGAAAAGTGTATTTTGTAAGTCTTAATATTTTGATTAGTTTTAAACCACATACTGATGATTCTACCAACAGAAACTACGGACAGCTACTACATTATGTACCATGGTAGCCTTCATGCGTTTAGTTTTCTTTCCTGCTATATTAATATAGTGTTTGTATGTATAATAGTATGGTGCTTACCTAAGGTTTATATAGTGTCAAACCGTATAAACAGATGTGTATTGACCAGCAGAACTTAAAAAAAATCATATTTATTCCTGAATATCACAGAGAGCCTTTCTTTAGTGTGACATGTGATGCACATAAATGTGTACGCAGGGGCTTTGCTTGGGGCATTACGTCCTGTAATGTTCCTTTCGCTGTCGGGAAAAAAATTTTTAGACTGGGCACCCTTACAGTTACTTTCACGTAGATGTTTTTCTGTTAGAATCTTTCCTTCTTCAATTTTTATACAAATGTTGAATCTTGAATGATGAGTGATCTTGCTTCTCCAATTCGTTATGGCAGTACTAAAACTATAAACCAATGTATTTGGTTGTATATGACAAAATGCTATTTATGTTAACTGCGAGTATTGTTTCCTTCCAAACATTTCAGCTTGCGAAAAAGTAATTTCCTTAAATTGATTTAGCGGCAGCTTACAGCACTGTGCTCTCAGCTTTTCTTAGGATTTTTTGGCTGAATGCATCTGCATGTGTCCTTTACACGAAAGCACAGGAATGATAAAATATAAACATCAAATGTGCTATTTCCACCACATGCTCCATACATATCTGTGCATAACTCAATGCTCTTTAGGGAGAGGGGTCCCTATTTGCTTTCTTCGATCATTCCTAAGCTTTTGTGAGCACAAAAGACTATTCAGTGCGCCTATTTGAGCTATGAATCAACAAAACGCGGCTTTGTACATGGAGAAGTCTGTGCTCAAGGCTCTATAATGCATGTGCAGGCAGAAACTTGTAGTTAGGAGGGAGACGTAGTCCGTGAGTGGCTGATCTGTGCTAATTGTTCTTCGTTAAAGTTTAACGGACGGAATATTTATGTACGACACATATTTTAAAACGGATTCTCAGAGAAGCAGCAAGGCGATTCGAAAGAAAATATTTTCGCAATCGTGTTCCAAATAGATAACCTATTGGCCAACTATTTAAAATATTAATGAGAAACAGAATTTACCAATGACAGGAAACCTGTTCCGAGCCGTAGTGTTATTAAAGAAGAAAAGATAAATTAAATACAGGAATATATTTTCTAAGCAAATGCCGGCAATGTATTACAGCTAAGGCGTATCCTTTTCAACACGAATCATCAATTTTAATAACACTATTGTTTTATGCTTTCAGTAATTATATACGAGTAAATACTTTTACGCTCAGCGATAATTTCCTTTTTCCTGCTGCGGCTGTACTTTCCCGCTCAGACGACCAGTAATTCAAATAATTTCATTGTATATGATTGTTATTAGAAATAGGTTTTGTATTGAAAACTCTCAAAGATTAACAATATAAGTACAATTACGTCATCAGCTAATGTACAAGAAACAGCTGCATAAGTGGGCAAACTCTGATCAGTCGCAGGGCACACGGATGTAAGATTTGAAGAGTAAATAATTTTAATTAAATTATAAAATTTATTGCTCTCACTGATATGCCTTCATTTACAAAATTTAAACTATATAATTATAAATATATGTTTATTCTAAACACCGCTAAGAATATATTATTTATATTTATTCCATCATCACAACGTCCTCTATCTCTTAGTGGTTTGGTCCTAGTTTCTAAATCTTATCACCTGAAATGCAACATTCAGTATGTAAATATATCCATATTTAGCCTGTTCATATAACGCATGAAGACCCGAAAGTCGAGACAATAAATATTTCAAAAGCAAAATTAAATTACCCCAGTTTTTACGATTTGTACTTGGAAAACATTTTTCATAAAAGAAATTTCAATTTTTAATTATAACGGGTAATTACCCCAGTTTTTACGATTTGTACTTGAAAAACATTTTTCGTAAAAGAAATTTCAATTTTTATTTATAACGGGTAATCCAAAAGTACCTCCGCACCGTAAGGATGACTCTATCGAGGAACATTTGTTTCTTGTGAAAAACGTTTCTTCTGAACGTGGAAATTACACTGCGGAAGTCAATCAGCATCTCATTGCTAAGTTTCCAAATTCAAAATTACCACCGAGATACTGTGCGTGATTTGATTAATAAATCACGGGAGACAGGTTCAGAGCAAGATGCTACGAGGAGTGGTAGAGTGTCTTAACAGACAAAAAACAGTTAGATATTGAAGAAAGAATGCTTAAAAGCCCAAAGAAATCAATAAACAAATTGGCCAAACTAACCGATGTTTCTTATGGTTCCGCATACAAAGCAGTGGTAACAGAACTCGGTTTGTATCCATTTAAAGTGCCAGTCGCTTAAACATGTCCAACATCGTCTTTAAACTGACTTTATCATAGTATATATGTATCTACATTATATTTCACGAATAGTATACGCGAAAGTAACAAAATTGTTAACAGGCGGATCATTATAAGCATTCGTTCGTTAGTGCTGCCACATGAATTCCCGTCTCTAGAGGAATCTTGGTTACACGAGAGGTACGGAGCGACTTTTCGATGACCCGTTAAATTATAAAAAACTAAAATTTTGTAACTATGATAATAAGATAAAAAGTATCTAACATTTGAATTGACATAAATAAGTTTCAGAAATGTAATGGAATTGTAGCATAGAGCTTATAGGAATGAAAACCTCCTTGAAATAAAAACTGAACATTTGAGGTTATGTAGAAATTGATTGTTCACTCTATCATCTTTATTAACCTATTATTAAGTAAGTTTAATTGCATCGTGAATTAATCGTGCAATTGTTGGAGTTAGTTATTTTACCATGCTGAGGTTGAAAATATGATTTCCTCTTAATGCTTCCACCATATTGACGTTTCTATATTTTCTGATGTTCACTTATGGTTTAATGGAGCTGGTGCTAGCATATCCCGTTAATATGTTGAACTGATGTTTGCCTATTCTATTCTCTGACAGATTTGATTTTGCTAAGGAAGGGTTAAAATGATTTTCTTAGATTTACATCATTCTTGCTGCTCATTTCGTCTACTTCCAAAGTTTCATTTCTTCACACTGGAGTATTTTTAAAATAATTATGTAATTATGCCATTCGGAAATGTAGTTATGAATGGTCTAATGGTTTGGAGTTTTGAAGTTTCTTTTAATTATTAGCTTCTTGAAAAGTCGTACATGATAATTATTGATGTACGAATTTTGAGCTAATATCTTAGAATATGACATTTTGAGTCTCAACTTGTGCTAATTTAGACAGAATTGGATAATATTCATCTCGTCTAGTTGCTGTCCTTCATTAAACTCCTCTTTGAAATTGTACTCCAAATAGCTTTCTGCTTCTGCAATCCTCAAGGCAATTTCATAGGTTGCAATATGACAGAATTTCCCTTAAAGCCCGTCTGGGGTATCTTCATTTCAAAATGTCATCACTTAATCAATTAGTGAATTTGACAAAACTGCACTAGTTTTTCTTGTAAGAGGATTTGATTGTAATTGGCGTCTTTTGCATTTTGTGTTTCCCTCGCTGCTTTGAATGGACCTGAACAACTTGTTGCAGGAAGAGAACCGAATCATTATGAATTTTGAGTTGGTGACATTTTTGCTAATTCCTACTGCACACACCTGTTATTGCAGAAAGGAATCCAATGCCAAGATCATGAAAAACAAAGGAGTGATTGCTTCGCCTTTATTTCAGAATGGTACCTGTGTCAATGTCTTAGATACTTTTCTGCAAATATATGTTGCCCTCACTGTAATAAAATCTCATCACCGTTGGTATTACTGTTTTGTTTAAAATCTTTGTTGACTATTTTGGAACCATCATTTTTTTACATTATTGTTGATATTACAGTTTACTCCCCTGTTATTTCATCATCATGGATTGTGATGATACATCATTGTCCAAAAAGCAAAAGAAAGAGATACAAAAACCTGAAATGTATAAAGGAAGGTGATCAAAACAAGAAGAATTCATGAGTTAGAGTTCATAGTTTACGGAAGAACAACGAAACAAGTTAAACTAACTATATCACAGTACATACGAGATGTTGACATTATTGTTATTAACAATATGTAATATAAAGTGTCAATTATGTTTTTTTATGAAATTCCTCGTTTTCAACTGAACTTATAATATGCTCTTATTCGAAAAATTGCTTTGAAATGTTTAATGATATAGATAAATCAAGGACCTTTAATTTGCTTTACCAAATAGAAAGGAAGAGTTAATAGTCCGTAAATAAATGAAATAAATATTCGTTAACGAGACAGGTGAATGGCGTGATTCGACTCTTATGCTCAGTTCTGAAATCCTGTATTAAAGCTAAATCTCCTATTGATTCGGTTTATTTATGGATGCTCTTTAACACATCAGATCATCAGCGTCCCATTCAAATCAGGACGTGAAATGAACGATAAAGTTTGCTCAGAGGCCTTTTCCTTCAGGCTTAAGATTATTTTTCGTGCCACAAATCTATAGCACGGGTCCCACGGCTTTACTTCCCTTCTGAAGGAAGACATGGTTAGAAATTTTACGCCTGAAAAATCCATTCACTCTGGCCGGGATTGAACCCCCTATCTTGGGTCCACGGGTAAAGTGTGGTTGCTACTAGGTCACGGAGACGATACTATCTTCTGTGAAAATAATATACACTCAATAGTCCTTTCATCGTTGAATTTATGAGCGTCAATTCTCCCGCCATGTCTGACTCATATTTGCCGTTAATAATGTCCAGCTGAAAGGCGTCGCAAAAGAATAGTAGAAGAAGAATAGTATTCCGTTTGAGTTTAATGTAGCTTCTTTATTGTGTTGCACTGCTCTCCTAAGGCCATTTTCCCCATGTTCTATGATTATATTTTCACATCCGATTCTGGCATTAAAATCTTTCATTATAGTTAACCTGAGTGTTAATATGTGTCTTGAATTTGTATGATAATGTCAGTTAATTCCATTAAATAGCTGCGATTGGCATATCAGGACGCCGCGGTATAAAACTAATATGCATAATTTGATTTTACTTATTTCGCATATATACTGATAGCTCCAATTAATTTAATGTTAAGCCTGTGGGTGTCAGCTTTACGATCTTTAAAATATTCTGCTAACCCTCACCCGGATATTTCCCTCTCAGACCCCTTGTTTCACTCCCCTAAAATAACGCCTTGAAGTTACTAATATTGGAAGATTTTTTTCCGAGACCGCTCCACAAGCAGTTGACAGCTATTGACCGATCTCTGCAGTCCTCGTCTCGTTCCCAAGCGTGAAAGCATGCCGGGGAGTCGGAGGGGAGATCAATAATAATAACTCTATGAAAGTATGGACGTGTTATTATTTATTGTACATTAATTATTTATTAGGCGGCGTAATATATTAGTGTACTAATTACGTTAATATGATTCAATTGAGGTATTTCACCCCCAAAGTGTATTTATTTACGATTGTGCAAATCGTACATAATAGACTGGTGATGTACAAAGATTATTTCCAGAAAAATTTCACGATATTCAACTTTCAATTCGAAGTTCGATTCACAGACTGGTAAATAAATTTCGCGAAACGGAAAGTATTCTTGATAAAAAAAAAAAAAGTGTGCACAGCTACGTACAGTACTCAAGAAGAAAAGTCAGATATCATTGGATATGCTCTAGAACGTTTCCCTAAAATATCACTTCGACATTTTTCCCTGAAAACGGAAATTTGCTATATCTCTGTTCGAACGGATACAAAGGTACTGAAGTTAAAACCCTATCAAATTACTGCAGTGCAAGAACTTAAACCGGATGACCCTGCAACAGGAGTAGATTTTGATAAGTGGGTGTGTTAATTCACAAAACAACCGAGAAAAACTTGACTCGCCTCACGAGCCCTATATAAACAAAAGATAGGAGTGGGTGTGCTATAATCGGCAAGGAAATAATAGGCCATATTTTTTTTAAAAACAATGATGATGGAAATATTCAGAATATTTTGCAAACTTTTTTACGCGAGTAAACTGTGAGAGAACATTGATTTGCGATTTTCCAACAGGACACTGCAACGGCACATGCATTCCATGTCTTCTTGCATGAAATTCTGAAATATTCCAGGATAGAGTCATCCCTAAAACACATGGCCCCTTTGGTTCCCCTATTTAACGCCCTGCTATTTTAATCTCTGTGGATATTAAAGGAAAAGGTGTACAAAATAAAAATCCCTACACATTATAAACTGAAAAATAAGATTCATGGGGAAATTTCTTCCATTCCTCAAAGGAATTGTACAAAGTAATAGTTACTTTCAAAAGCCGAAGCCATAAATGTACAAAAAATTAAGGGAGCTGTTCTAGTACCTTCTTGCTTGCTGATGGTGAGTAAATTTACTTTTAAGTGTTTAAGCTTTAGTAATAACTTTCGCGACAATCATAGCTGCCGATTTTTTTACTCCCATTCACCGCAGTACCAGCTTGAACCTACCTACCGACCCTTAGGAGCGGTCCCGCAAAGGAAAAGCCATCCATTAGTTACTTATCGTCTTTTAGAAAAGTTTGTGTCACTTATATAATGCGTATAGTGTTTTCAATGCTAACCTGTTCTTCGCAATCTTTTTCTCTTCACCTACATTCTACAGCCAGAGTGTCACAGTTTCCCTAAAGTCCCTTGTCGGGTATCTTGTTGTTTACTGCCGCTCTGGATCAGCTTGAAGGCGGTATCCGTGCAGGATTCTTGATCTGCCCCTCGTTTCCTCCATTGTTTGTCTCCCAGCCTCTCTCAACCTGTTGCTGTTCATCTCCTTCCTTTGTAAAGTGATTGCTATGATGGGTTGAGTGTTTGCTATCCGGTTCTGTTAACATCTTCCTGTTGTGACAATCTATAAACTCTTTCTGCTCCTCTCTGCTTTTTAATCGACTGTCGATGTACAGTTTATTATATATCCTGGCATGACTCCCCTGTCCCCGTGCCTTGAACATTTGCCTCCTGAAAATTTGCTTCTCATGCCGCATCATCTCACTGATATCCTTCCCGGTAGCGAATCTCGTGTCATGAAGATATCTGCTCTCTCTTAAAAGCTGTTCTTTAATGTTGTATATGAGAGCGACTTACAAACTACCTGTTCTATTTACCCGGTATGCCCTCTCGCTGTCCCCGTTTAGTAGTTGTAGCCCTAACAGTAACGCTAGTCGTATATTTGATCCTACGGCACACTACATATGACTAAATTGTATCTTCGCAACTGGCCTTTTTACATAATTCAGCTTTGCCTTCAGCATTTCATACCGTGCGATGCTCTGACTTCTCAAAGGCTTCCACTAACAAATTTACCTTCAAAATGAGTTGTTGATGTAGTTTCGATTATATTGAAAATCTTACGTAATTCCTTCTGCAGCTCCTACAAAACTTTTTCCAACGTAGCCCGTCTTAACACCTGTTGAGCTGCGGAATTTACAGTGGAATATCAAGACACGTCCGCACTGTACAACGCTCTGGTAGAATTTCTTATAGATATGGTATGCACATATCAATATGTGTTTGACCTTAATTAAATATGGTCGCCATTGTTTCTCAAATATATAATTCTTAGATCGTCGAATTCTCTTACCTTGCTGTGTACACTTGTTATCTGATAAACGCCCAACAAAAACATTCCAAGGGCGTCATATCCGGTGAATATATCGGTCATATTGAGGTGAATTTCTAACTATCCATCATTTATTAAATCATCAGTTGAGGTATTTTCTCACTTACAACATAAAATTAAGCATTTTGAACAATAACGGTGTCCACAATACCATCCCAAATTTCCGAGTAAACTCTTGTTGCAACTTGAATATGGAACAGTGTGTAATGGAGCGCTGAAAATAACCATTCTGAATCCATAAATAGCATCCGATTGTGCTAATCTGAAATAAATAATTATTTTTTAAAAAAGAAAGATGTGAGATAGTTCCCACATTCTGAAAAACGCTTTCTCTTAAAATACCCTAAAAGGAAGGGAAAAGAAAATGATATTGGCCTTCCCTGCAGGATAAAATGAGAACGCTTTAAACATTTCTTTTTTCCACTCGTCCTGAAGCACCATGTACACAGTCAGTAACTCGAAACAAATTTGAAGGAGAAATAGATTTCATAATGAGAACATTTTTTGTTAAAAGTCTTATATTCTCCGACGAGTCGTTTAGGAGATGCATCATAGATGAAACAAAGAAGTTAGGGGCATTTAGCAATTATGACCCGACATTATTTAATTTATTCTGCAAGTACCCATGGGACAGATTACAGAGGTGTTCCAAGGGTCTGCCCTGAACCTCATTACATTCAATATAAGTCGTAGCAGTACCAACAAACGTTGCTTGCCAGCGTCGCATTTTATCAAAAGCAGCGAATATTCATTCTGTTCGTAAGTTGTATCAATTGAAGTTGTGTACGTAATATTACATGCCCTAAAAGAAAAAAAAAATGTTAGCGACGTTAAAGTTTGATGACCGTTTTCTATAGTTTCCTTATAACATATTATCATGTTGCCTAATCAGGGAAAGCATATACGTCCGTTCTCAACGGATGCTTGCATTCAACTACACAAGTAATTGGTATACACAAAGATACACTGCGAGAATAAGGGAACTTCGTGTGCTTTAACGTTGGAACGGGTATACATAAACATAAACAAAAATGCACTAATTCTAAATGAAGCATCAAAGAACATGGGTTGTTCAACAAAAATTGTTCCTCAATTTGAATTCTATTCCTCCTCCAAAATGTTTGCAGAGATGCTAGAGAGCGAGAGAGAGAGACCCACACACGTGTGTGTGTGTGTGTGTGTGTGTGTGTGTGTGTGTGTGTGTGTGTGTGTGTGTGTGTATAGTTTTGCTACATTGTGTGTATAAGTACAAAATGTAGCAAAACTGAACTTAAAGGTCATATTGCTCTCATGGAGAAAATGAAAATATATTATACAAACAAGAGACCGAAAACACTTGCTTTCCTTGTTACATCTCTTTTTCTACAACTCTTCTTACATTGTATGATGCTCTAGCTACTTATTCTGTTGTTGTATGGAATGGTATTATAGGTATCATATAAAAACAACCCCACACCATGAAATTACAGTAAACGGCCTTGTTTACCTCTGGTTAGTATGTAAAATAAGGGTGGGATGACGTAACAGTTCATAGTTCGTAGGTTTACTGCCAGTGTATTTTAATTCAAACATTGTCTTCTTAATATGCAACCCATTTCACTGCTTTACTAGCACGGGGCACATACCTACGCATTTTCAATTGTATGTTTATCGCGAATTTGGTTATAGGTACAGTACAATGGAAGGATGTCCAAATACAGAATTGGCAGAAGCCCATTTGATGTATGACAAAGCAGATGCTAATAGCAGTACCGTTAAGAGTTTGTATCGAGAGAGATTTCCTGAACGATGATACCCAGACAGGAGGACGTTTCAAGCAATTAATTGCGGTCTTATGGAGCAAGGAACGTTCAGTCCTGCCGATCGTGACCAGGAAACACCTAAAAGAACGAGAACAGCACAACTGGAGGAGGCGATACTTCATGAGGCTGAAGACAACCCTAGTGTTAGCACAAGGCAGGTAGCTACGAAGTAATGTTGACCACATGACTGCCTGAAGAGTATTACATGAGAACCTGTTGTACCGTGCCATTTACAGTGTGTACAGGCATTGTCACCGGCTGATTTTCCTGCTAACGGAGGCTATTTTGAGCACTTGCTCTTATATATATTTCCATGTGGTGTGTATTTTTATCTCTTAGTATACTGCAATAAACAATGGAAAAAAAAAAAAACTGTAACAAGAGAATGAGGCGATTCCGAAGTCACGTTCCTATAACATGAGAGGAATATTCCCCTAAAAGTTGGACATTCATTTTTCCACATTCTATATAATACATTATATTTACAGTGTAATAACGTTTCCGTAAGTTTCCAATTACTTTCCACAAAACACGTAAGAAATTAGCACCAATAAACATGTCATAGCTATTCAATTCATATAATTCACTTCACTTGAGCTGATTCTGAATTAACACACCATAATCTCACTATTGTTAGTTAAAAGATTGGTCTTATTTTTAATAATTGCAATTTCCTTTTGATTTTTATTCAGGTAGTTCGTGTTGGAGCCCTATTAAATTCATCTGTGAAGTTCTATCCAAGAAACTATTCAGGTTATATCCTTGGAGATAGCTAAAATTAAAAATGTTTACTCTATTCTGAATAACCGCATACTTTAAAATGTGTATCTCGAAGCGATTATAACATTTTATAACTATATTTAAGAAATAATCGCATGGGAAGATTTTTACAAGCAGAAACGAAGCTAATCCTTTAAAAGTAACAATGATAAATATTTGACTCTGTAATATTTTACAACAATAACGCCACCTCCTTAAAATATGCGAAAACTATCTTGCGCACAGCACTAATTATAATTAAACAGGTGAAAGGTTATAAAAAAGATTATTGCCTTGTCTACTTTAAGTTAATTGGGATTAATAATGGGGATTTTGTCATTGGAGTTTTTTGATTGGCTTTTTTTCATATGCATTTCCATTTACAGGGGATTTTTATTATAAATTAAATAGAAAAGATGAATATCGTTTTACTTTTTGAAGCTGCTTTAAGTAAATAAACGTGTTTCTAATATTTTGTACATTAATTCACGTTTATAGGTATTTTTTTATTTTTATGCCATAGGGCAATATGTTATCATATTAAAATATTTTTAAAAGCAGAGTTTTTAAGTCTTCTGATTCAAATCGTACAAGGTTCATTAATTTTTGGACCAACTGAATGAATAAATCAATTAGCCTAATAACTAGCTTAAAACATTTATCTTCAGTTGTTTGTTAATCTTTAACATAATGGAACGACAGTTTAAAATGTAATATTTTAGTAATTTAAAGGTGCATGAAACGTTTGAAACAGAAAAAATTGGTTTAACACCCCATAATAAATGACAAGGAATAAATTAAACATTGCCGAGTAGTATGGATATACATTCATAGCTGTAAGGTTGAAGTATCTCATGTACCATGATTGTAATTCCAGATATTATAATTTGCTTCAACAGTAAAATATAATGTTCCAATATCCTTATGACTGGTGTTTTGTAAACAAATGCACCATTTGGATACTTATTTGGGCGGGTGAAGGGCGTGTCCTGGCAAGCGAGGTCCCTTTTGTATGTTACAGGACTTGCTTGAAGTAATAAACACGTTATACCGATACGAGGGTGAAGAGATAGGCCGATAACCTTTCAAAGAAAATGCTATGGCCGAAGTTGTGTGGTGACGTTCAGGAAGTCACGTAGACCCTTTATCCAATAAGGAATATAGAAATATCTAATAAAATTATAATCACTAATAGAAGCCCGTGTATTAGGAAAGCTCCTGAGCGCTTAGGTTTAAAAGAATAAAAGTAGTAGCATGGGCAAACCGCAGGAAGACATAATTTATTTAAACTGATGACTTTGCGAACTGAGAGTCAGTATTTTTAAGTTTTTCAGAGAGAGTTCAGCTCAACAGTTTGTAGGGGGAGTATTCAGTGTTCAACTCCGCTAAGTTTCCCGCGTGAGAGTCGAGTGTTAGTTTCTATCTTAGTATCAGTGTTTGTATCAGTGAGTTAAATAGATGATCAGCACCACATGCCTGTAATTGGAGTTTAAGTTAGTGAAGTTTAGAACCTTTGAGCCATGAGCTTTTGTATTGACGGGAAACGAACAGTGCATCAGGAAAAAGTGCGGCGGTGACATAATGGAACGGTAATGGTTGCGCTAAAGTGATATACGTAGCGTCTCAAATTCTCCAGGCAGTAACCAATTCTTATTCCAACAAAATAGAAATGAATAATAAAGTGTAGTACATCAAGAAATACAACTAATCTATTCTAACATATTCCATTGTCAACGTCCTGGCAATATCCCTTTCCCTGTTATCTAGGGATAGTAAAAATTCCAGCAAAAGTCGGAGCAACTGTAAGACAACGAGTTATTATCGCTGAGAAAGAAGAAGACATCATCCCCTAGATAAGAAACACCAATCAAGCATTAAATCCTATATATCTAGTAATTCAAAATTTTCTCTTCTGCCAATTAATAATCAATTACACTGTAATTAAAATAATTAGTACAGTATCATCACCCGCCATCATTAAAATTTCCGTTGCACGTTGCTCAGCTGTAATTAATGCATTATAATGATGTTTTTTTTTATTGATTTATTTATGGACGCTCTTTAACAGCTCAGGTCATCAGCGTCCCATTCAACTCAGGGCGTGAAACGGTCGACAAATTTTGCTCAGGGGCCTCTCTTTCAGGCTTGAGGTTCTTTTTCGTGCCGTAAATGTACGACACGGGACCCACGGCTTTACTTCCCTTCCGAAGGATGCCATACTAAGGATTTTTACGCCCGAAAAAATACATCGGTCCTGGCCGGGTTCGAACCCGCGATCTTGGGTTTAGGAGACAAGTGTGGAAACCACTACACCACCAGGACCGACATAATGATGCTATCATGGCACAAATTTATTGATAACGATTTCGAAGAAAATTGAGTGTCACATTCTGGGACGTTTCTTCACATTCGTCAGAAGTTGCGGTTTCTTAAGTTTGGTACGAGCTGACCGTCAAGGTATTACGGAAGAACAAATTCGACACTTAGCTGACAATATTCTGAAAGAATTAGTAGTCGATGTATCGCTCTTCTTGCCCGTCTAGTGAACTATGTTGAGAGTATTAAGAGTTAAACAGATTTAAGTGTAGTTAAATGTAGTTTTTTAGCTAATATTTGGGCAGGAATCATAGCGAAAATGAAAAATATTCTTGAATTTGCACAGTGTTAACAGAGGTAGTTTATTTTCATTGTGTTCCAGAACCTCTTCCAATTCTGCTCAAGCTTTTTCTCTTGACAATAAAAGGCTCAGGGTGATTTTATTTTTATTATTTGTTTATTTACCTAATAATTTTTGTATGATCATTTACGCAGAACTACCCAAGATGAATATTGCTCAAGAGAGGCCATTTATAAACTGTCAATATTGCTTATCATAAATACAGTTGAATTATTTGTTTGGATTGGCATGAAATTTGTGAAATACTCTAATGAAGTACCAAATGCTGAAATTTTTGCAAGAAACCATTTTTCAACCTTAGAAGAAAAATGAAAAGAATTATGCACGTTAAATATCTTTATTGGGGCTTATTATTAATTATTTCAGTAAAGATTTCAATAGCTATGTAGCGTTTTCCGGGTACTCCAGGAAGATTTCTGAAGAAAGTATAGTCTGGCAGACGATGAGAGGTTACTCGGTTGATTTCCCGTCAAATTATATTTAATATGGATATTCTTAGCATAGTCAAACAAATTTGGAGGAAAAGGACATGAGGCATGTGTCGGAGAGAAGTGTATCTTTTGTTTTGAGCAATTATTTTAAAGCTGCTATAACTCAAAGTCAATTTCTCATTTTTTGCTTTTTCATATGCACATGCTTCTAGGTATTGTAAGTAAAGCTGTTAAAACTTTACCAACTTTCAATTTAAGCATCACGATTGCGGTATGTTCGAAAAGCCATTGAGAAAACCGGAATGAAATAATTCGTGCTATGACCATAGAAAATGAAATAATAATTAATTATGTTATAATGAGTATATCTATGGTATAATTTATATTAAGAAACGTGTGAAATGGAATGTATGAATCTACATTTAAAGGGAAATAATTAATTCAAAAGTGATTCAATTACACAGAACATTTATTTTAATATATGAAATTTAAAGTTAACGGATAAACTTTTAAACATTATAGTTGTATTCCATTAAATTTATATCTACTTTAGTTACTCTGAGGTAGAAATGGGTTTGTTACAGATCAAGAGATGCACAGAATTTTAATTACTGATTCGAAGGGTAAAGAGCTGAAGAGGTGAGTGAGGCAATATGGTCTTGTAATATGAAAATGTGAACCAAGGGAACATGATCAAACACATGCATGCTTGAGAGGGCACCATCCCGTTCCTTTACTACCACCCATATCAGCCCAGTTAAAAGATCCATAAGCACTGAATCAGGTGACGTGATATCATCTTAACAGCTGGTAGTTAAGCTGGAACGTGCTTAGCCACCCTCGCTGTATTGCTCACGTTTATTCAGTAGTTAGCAGATTTGTAGCAGTTCACTCACGGAACTTACACAATGGAAACTTTTAGTAGCGCTTAAATTTCAAACTGGTTAATTAAAAAACATATTATATTTAAGATTTTATAATGAGTAAAAAATGTCTGCTGGGATTTATGTTGGGTTTCATTGAACACCGACTTGTGTGTGCTTTGATTTTCGGACGCAAAACATGCGAAGCCCGTTCAATAAACAATTGTACTTCTTAACTTGTTTTTACTCATCCACATAATTGTAATGATCTTTTCAAAACAGACCACGCTGAAAACAACGAACATGCCCCAAAGTTTCTCCCAATCCTCAAACCGGCTCTTAAAACATTTTGCAGGCGTCCGTTTCATTTCGTTCCGCAAAAAATCAATTGGGCGCCTGGAGGGGGTGAAATTATTCACGTGAACATCTTTTTGTTTGGGAATCAGCAATCTTGGAACCCACACTTCTCATGTGCAACTTTTCCCCTTGGGTGGCATCCAGTGAACATTTTAGGATTTCTGAAAGTGTTCCTAATGATATTCCACGATGTTCCCTCATAATGACAAAGTGGTTTTAATGTGTTATCTTCTGACAGGGCACAAACTGAAACGCCAGGTTTACGTTCAATTGAACTTGATTGGTTTCCCTCTTTCAACATTTTAAAAACAAATTAAAATAGGAGTGGACCAACAATTTAACTCTGTAGAATTTTTATGTTCAATAATTTTCCAATTTGTAATACTACATTGATTATTGTTCGAACAATTGAGGTGTATCCTTTGTTTTCTATTGTGAAAATGAGAAATGATCTGGATTTGGTCATACTTTTTATTCCATAATACCTTACTTTTTCTATTATAGTTTCATTCTTAACATAACTTAATGCTTTAGTTTGGTGACACAAAATTCTGCCGACCATTTTTATTATTTAATACTGATAGAATGTCATTTGAAACATTTTCTGTGGATATTCCTTTCCTGAATGCAATGGTTCCTTGGTCAGAATATCGTTGCATTCAAGAATATTAAATATTACACAGCTACAAAATGAAAATTCACTTATTACACATATAGTTGAAATATCTCCTACTACTGTAATCTGTTTGGCAGAGAACGTGACTGGGAGGACCATAAGCAACCATATCGCAGTTCCGGAAATATTCCACGTTTTGAGGCATCAAAGTGCAACTGACCTTGTGATAAGAAAAGCATGTCTGCTGCGACTTGGTTACTGTTAAAAGTCAGTTTTAGACGAAATGAAGAACCATAAAATTAGTTGTACATCTTACGTAACAAAATTTATGTTATTTATAATAGAATTATTACTTATCATTTGTATTTGGAACTTATAATGCTTATATAGGATTCTGGAAACATTAAAATGCATTATTAAAGCATTACTCGTAAACAGGTTGAAAGTAATTAACGAAAACCAAATTTTATAATTTTTTTATTGTTTATGATTACAAAACTGTTTAAAAATGTTAGCAAATACAAATTACAGTTAACTAGTAATGTAAAACGGAAACCGCAAAAATAATAAAATGCCAGTTATTAAAATCTCAACATATTGTGCGTGTCCATAATAGCCATTGGGAAATGTCTGTCTTCTCGTTATGTTGTTTGACAAGGCCGCTGGGATCCTTCACGTTTGTTTTTTCGTCCAGCATCGATTTATTGTTCACGTATTCGTTTCACTGCAGACGCATTTCCTCCATAACTAGCACTAATTTCTCGCAATGACATCCAGCACTCTCGGTATGCCACAATTCTTCCTTGATCAAATTCAGACACCTGCTCTCTTATTTTTGACTAATTATATTCGTTCCTTTTGAGAAAATGTGGGGTTGTTTGACGCGTCTCTTATAAGGATTGAAATTTTAATAGCCAGCAGCGTAAATATGCTGGTTCCTGAAGGAAAGTGCAGTTTCAAAAATCTGAAGATATTTACATAATCGTAGACGCAAGTGATCTGTCACTGTATGTCGCAACAAAAACAACGAAACAAGTGCAAAGCGAATAATTAAGTCCTATTGTATTTTGTATACGACATTCCTCTTTATTTAAAGCGTATATTGCGAAACAATAGCCTTACTTCTGGTTGGAGCAAAAGGCACCTGTCTCTTTGATTCTCTCCCCCCCTCTTTCTCTAGTACGAAACTAGGGAGAATATGAGGGAAAAAGTAGAGCTGGAACTTAGTGAAGACAAGCATATATTCGAGTGAAGTTAACAATTTTGTGCTGCCGCAACTACTGCAATACTGTCTTAGTCCAAAAACAAATATCATGGAGTTTCCCGAAAACTTAACTCGTACATACTGAAAAAAGAAGGCAAATAAAGGAACAGAAAATTTATAGAAATAAACAACGCAACAAAATCCGAGGGTGAAGAGATGAAAATATAGCTGGCTTAAGGAATAGCAATATGAGAATATTACATAACTTTGTTCATTTAAATACATGAAACAGTATCATATTATTCCATAATAGTTCACTGCCAGCGGAAGGTGCAGTCACTGATATTATTGTGCTGTTTCAAAGTTTTGATTTTTCCAAACTAAACATTATTAATCTCAACTTACAAACAGATACTATATTTGTTTATATTTTCACTGTTTCACTTTGAGTAATGAATTAAGTAAAAGCAGTTCACTATGGCAAATGAATGAACATTTCTCTTTATTTTATTAAAGAAATTTTGTATTGGGACATAAAGATTTACAATTTCAAACAAAAGGAATGTTTTAATACTTTTCTGAACTATACTAAACATAAAATTAATTATATAAAAATATAAATCTTCAAACTAATGTAATTATCCATGAATCTCTTTGGAAACAATTAACAGCTGCAGCTTTCTAATATTACAAAATCGAAAATATACCGTTGCACATACATTCAAAGACAAGGGAGGTGCAAATTCAAATAATGATTTTTGCACAAGTAAAATATATTTTATCTTTAATGCTTAAACATTAAACATAATATTAAACACCACACGACTGGCATCATATCCAGCCCAATTTCAAAGCCGACACTTCACTTTAAAAGCTCATCGAGCTCATCTACATTCAACACAGCTGTCATTGACCTCTTTTGCTTTCAGTTTTTCTTACTCTATTTTCGTTTCAAACAGACCTTCCCTAGAGTTATTTTTGGCAAGGCTTCTAGTAATGTAAGATGTATTGAATTGGGCATTTATCCTTTTTGCAGAGAAGATTTTTTCTTGGGTATATGAAGAGTATTTTGATGATGTAGCATCAGTGAAAGCAAGGGCAATTCCTTCCTGATAAATTGGAGGTTGCTCTCTTGATGCGTTTTTTAGACATTCTAGATCTAAATTTGTCATCGATTTATATAGTTGCTGGATGAATAGTTTTTCTGTAAAATTCAAACAGTCAAGAAGGTTAAATATTTTCCTTTGGAATCATTTTCTCTAAAAATATCACTTTAATAAATCGTCTTACCGGAACTACTATTTTTCAAACCTCGTAAAACAGTACAGTCAATCTTTGTTGAAATAAAATTCTGACTCAGATTGTATTGCACTAATTTTGTTGCTTTTCGGTGATAGTAAACTTTCAAGGACTTGAAATCAGTTCTGTCCAATTGCATGTTCTATAAGCTGGCAACCCTAAGAAATCTCACCAGAGGCGCTGAACTCTTTGGGAAAATGGAGAACTTCACCATTAATTTAATCTGAATTAACAAGAACCAAAACTAACGTGTTACACAAAAGTGAATTCAGGACTATTTTTTATCTTAAATTATCCTTACATGCAGAATGAAGGAATCCTAAGCTTGTATTTACTAAATGTGACATTTAGCCTTTTTAATAGAGCATATATATATATATATATATATATATATATATATATATATATATATATATATATATATTAAAATTTACTTACTCAGGTTCTGAAGATATTCATGAATAATACACTGTTGGTCATTGAAATTGCAATACATTTGTGCTGTCATAATAGCCTTGCGCAAATGATCTTTGTCTTCTCGTTCGGTAACTTGACGAGGCTCTTGGGATCCTTCACGTCTGTATGTTCGTTCTACCTCGGTCTACTGATCTCATACTCTTTTCTGTATAGACGCATTTTGTTCAACATTAGCACCAAATTTTCGGAATGAGATACCACACTCGATTTGCCACAAGCTTTCCTTGATAAAATTCAGACACCTGCTGATATTGCTGTCTTATTTTCAACGAGTCATATACACTCCTCCTGAGAAAATGTGGAGTCGGTTTAATGCGTGTTTTATGGGCGTTGCAATTTTAATAGTCAGATGTATATGTACATACATACATAAATACATACATACATACATACATACATACATACATACATACATACATACATACATACATACATACATACATACATACATACATACATACTTTTAAAAGGAATGTAAAAAGCTCTCCTTAGGAGACCAGGCACAACTTAAAATACACAAAGGCGTACCACATTTAAAGTAAGGAGCACATAAAGACACCATAAAGCGCTGTTCGAGGCAGTGTAAGACAATGTGAAACACTGTTGAGATCACTGGAGGCACTGTAGAACACTGCAGAAGTTACTATATTTCGATGGGCTCTTGATCGCGTAGAAGGAGAACACGGACTAAGTCCAGCAATGCACACGGCTGTGTGCCTTACAGTCTTCTGAGTTGGCTTGCAGAGAAACCAACTTTAGAAAAAATGAAATTTCTGGTTGCTGGTGGGAATTTTTATATTTATTATTTTTTTAAAGAGAAATGTTTAAGCCCGGAGGGGTGCGTACCTTGTGAAGAACAATATCCGCCATCTCTCTGTCTCTGATAGTACTGGTAGGAGAAGTAGGAAGTACGACATCTATGAGTATTAAAGAAAAGCAAGTATCGAAAACAGAGTGGTGAAGGTTGGCATGTTGGACCACAGGCAAAGAAGAACAGGTTTTGACAGAGCGCCTGTGACTGTTCATTCTGATTGAAACTGCGGTGGAAGTTAAACCAATGTAGAAAGCAGGACAAAATTTACATTGGAGCATGTATATCACGTAAGTGGAGACACAATTAGCAAAAAATACGAATTTTAAATTTTGACAGTGTTTTGTAGTATCTTTATGTGTTCCTTACTTTAAATATGGCACGCCTTTGTGAATTGTAAGGTGAATATATATATATATATATATATACCCGCACATCTGACCATTATAGGCTGGAAGGGGACCTCCTACTTTCCTACTAATCCAAGGATGATGTTATTATTTTGAGGGTTTCTGTTTAAATTAATTTATCCATAGCTTTGTTAATTCCTAAGAAAATCTCTGTTTTGATTTATAGAGTTCTTGTACTTAGGAATTTAAATATTTTCTGTTAATTCCTAAGCTTTAACAACTGACATAACAATTAACTAAAGGTTGTTAACAGGGTTTCTTAACTTACTATATATATTAAGTCATTGTTCAGACATAACATAATGTAAACATAAGAGATTCAGATAAAATTATTTAATGGAGATATTCACAATTATTTATGTACACACTGCTAGAGGTTAATAAACACCCAAGGATACAGCACTCGTCTGTTTGGGAACACTTTTCGATAGAATAGTGACGCCGCAGTCCCGTTATGGTGCGATTCGCTGTAAATGAGTAATATTTCAAAATATTCTGCTTTGCTAAACTGCGACACATTACAAACTGACCATTTTTGTTTCGCATTCAAATATAATTATCTATAAAACATACACAGCATAACAAAAGTTTTCGTGCTTTTGATTATTGCATCTACTTGTTAAATAGCGACGTTGCAATTCACACAAGACTTATAATGTGAAGAATGCAAAACTTATGACTAAATTATTGGTAACATGAGGGAAGGCATTTATCTTCAAAATGAATTAATTACCAAAACGTGTTTGTTTCAACATTAATTAATTGCCAACATTTTAACAAAAGCACTTAATAAAGAGCAAAATACACCGAACATTTCTGTTCCATTGACCATGAAGAATAACCCGGTACAAGGAAAGTCATTGCTAACTTTTCACTTGCATGTTTGCTTTCAAAAACTGAAAATAGTTTTATGCAGTTTTCCTCAAAACTTGTAGACTAGCATTTAATAACAATGCTTGTTATGAGTTATGATTTAACTGCCACTGATCTAATTCACCCAAGTCACTTAATGTCAAAAGATTCTTTGCCTGAACTGTTTCTACTGATTTTGGCAAACTTTAGCAACACACTTCGTCTGTTGTGTAGCCAGTTACTCTACATCAAGGTCTTTCCCACTTCTCATGAGACAATATTATTTTTGTTCACATAAGATGGATTAGGACTGATTTTCCTGTTTCTTTCATTCAAAACTCTGCCATGTGAAGCAGAGAGCAAAAATGATTTAGCTAAGATACTCCTCCTATTGACGCTTCAAGGATTATAATGTTCACTGTAGAAAATTTCAATTTCTTGCAAAATATGTTTTTTATTTTCTTTAGGGATATCCTGTATTTAACATAAAAAAGTAGGATAAGAACAACATAAGTGTCAACACAACTTTTGCAAATTTATGGTAAGTTCAACTCGTTCAACAGTAGGTAATGCATCATTTCATTACGGGTGTTAAAATACATGGAAATTAAGATTTCATGATTTAACGCTTATTTGAATATTATTATTTAACGATCGGTTGTCGTATCATAAATTGAAAAAAATGCTTTGTTACTAGCCAAGAACAGTTAGTTCTGTATATATACATATATTGTTTAACGCCCGATTTGCTATAGAGGCACCATAGGCGATGGACACTGGTGATACATGAAATTAAATTATATATTGGGAAAGGATTTATTTTTAAGGAAGGAATCATTCCAGGCCTAAGTTTAGGGTACCTCCCTGAGAACTGAGGAAAACCTGGAAAACCCTCAGTCAGAGATGACGGTCCTGGCGAGATTCGAACTCCAGACCTCCCGCTCACGAATCCGCGCCTTAACGACCTCAGCCACCCGTGGCGGTATTAGTTCTGTGCGGCAATTGCATACCAAAATATCACTTTGTATTTAAGTTAACATTTCTGTTGGGGAATTAATATTTTCTTCTTGTGCATCAAACACTAAGTTTGGGTGCCACTTACATTATAACTTCAAGAACTTGCTTTTATGTAGAACAATATCGTGGTTGAGCGCTAATACTATCTGGAGTGTTTTTTTGAGAAACTCCAAATAAAGGCTACTAAAACGTTTGGCTCAAGAGCAATCGAACTCGAGCGATTCAAATGTACAAATCCGGTGCTTCTCAAATAGGTTCATGTTTAGTTTTAAACTATTAAGTGTATCGCCAATCCAGAAACGTGCAACAATTCCTCATCCTAATCTTTGTTGAATTTATTCTCGCATGTAAATATAATGTTTTACTGTAGATCAAGATATTGCAGTTTCGGTTACCGAAGCAGTCAGGCAGGTACAAAGAAAAGTTTGTACCACGCTTATCAAAACCGCATTTCTTCAGCCCGAGTAGTTTCCATTATAGAGATGAATAATTGCTTTCATTGGTAGTAGTTGATCTAGGAAACTTTATAAAATTACCTACCAGCTTTGATTCATTTCAAAATAAGTTCGAGTGTATTAGTTCCTTTCGCTAGCTGTACTCCCTTGCGTGATAAAGATGTCTCAAATAATCGTGAACGAGACATAAACCAGAGCTCAGCTGGTGAAGCGCTTACCCTTCAGAAATTCGAAACCATAAATGAGGGAATACGGTGGTCAATTGTTCTAACAAGCAGTGAAAAGACGAGGCAAATACTTTGTAAGCCTTCCTTGCTACAAATAGGACGATATTTGTGTATTGAAGTTGAATAAAGCAAGAGTATCTATTGCATTTAGTATAAATAGTGCTCCAAAAACACAGGTTTACTGTTTCCAATATAATCCAATAGATTGTGTGTGAGTCAACTTAAGGTGCGGTTAGCATATAGAAACAGAAGAGAAGTTTTAAACTTTTTTTGATTTGGTTTATTTACGGACGCTCTTTAACAGCTCAGATCATCAGCATTCCATTCAATCAAGGCGTGAAACGGCCAACAAATTTTGCTCAGAGGGCTCTTCTTTCAGGCTTGAGGTTCTTTATCGTGCCGTAAATGTACGGCACGGGACCCACGGCTTTACTTCCCTTCCGAAGGAAGCCATATTTAGGATTTTTACGCCCGAAAAATCCATCGGTCCTGGCCGGGATCGAACCCGCGATCTTGGGTTTAGGAAGTAAGTTAACCACACTACACCACCAGGACCGACAAAAAGTTTTAAACTGGAAGACGTATAATATTATGCACATTAACAAAGTGACGAAAAAGACGAGAAATTTTGCATACAACGCGCTGAAAAAAAATTACGGTACGACTTCATGAGGGGAAAGAACGTGACGAAATTTTAAAACTTTATAACTATAAGATTCCAATACTCACATGACGAAGATAGTGACAATAAGGAACTACATATCAACTTAAATTAATCTGGTAACTGCGAAACCAACGAATAGCTGGTAGCATCACCACTAGAGTAATATAACAGATAATTTGTCGTGTGAGAAGTGTGTGAGCGTAGCGTTTGTATTATACACTGTTGGCCATTAAAACGGCAGCAGCACGCGTTAAACCAACCCTTCATTTACTCAGAAGTCGAAAACACAACAGTAATGACTGCAGGTATATGACTTTTATGAAAGGAGAATTGCAGTATGCCGAAATTGTGGGATGTACAGATGTATTTAATAGAGGTGGCGAATGGCTTTTGTATCGATCTGCGCGAGACACTTCTAGGAAATTGATGGGGGGGGGGTAACATCTCAGCTTTATGAATGAAACAAAGGAGTTACTGTTGATATGCAAGTGAGAAAGATAAGAGCGGTACAGCCGTGCAATAAATTGTGTACTCACCTGTGATGAATCAACGCTTGTCAATCTAAAGTTACTCATTACCATTTTCTGAACTTGTCTCACTGTTTTCATCACAGTCACTGTCTTCAACTAAATGAATCACTAATTCCACACCTTCATGTAAGACACATTCATTTTCAAAATATGTTTTTCTGACCTCTTCAACTTTTCACAGCAGTGTTTCCAATCTTCTTTTGAAATTGAAGCAATTTTTTCATCTAGTAACTTTGTAACATCCTGCATGTGAAACGTGAAATTATGTTCTGCAATCAGCTTTTGATTATGCCCTATAGTAGATAGGGTGGAAGGCGTATGCCTGCATGATTTTTCTCTTCCAAATCTGCATCAATTTTGTATATGATGTCTTTGGATTTAACAGTTTTTATCAATTTGTATAGCCCGTTTTGTTAAACTATTTAAGTTGCCAGCTTCTTGAAGCTGTTGTTCGGTCATATGGTTAGTAAGCTAGGATATCATTTCAGCTTTACGGGTATTGGAATTTGGAGAAGGATTAAGCATTGCATTATAGTACCGTGCATTGTCGGTTACAAGGACACTGTGAGGAGGACGGTTAGGAATAAGCCTTGAGCCTTAAAGCGTAGATATGAATTTTCAACAAAACTACCTTCACTTCCCGCATGTAGCACAAACAGTCTTTGCCCTTTCGACCCCGGGGCTACTTTTACATAGGTATACACAATACAGTTAATGACAATAATTTGGGTATAATACTTGTTAAATGCTGTATTCTCCAAATAAATACCCTTCGAACAATGTTCTAAATTGTCGTAGTGACCGGCAGTTCTTGATTTGAAATGTCAGAGAGTTCCAGAGACGAGTAGTGACAACTGTGATGGATGAAGAAAAGTAAGAGATTAGGTGTAAGGGTAGAGAGAGAGAATGGAATTGTTATCCGAACGGGTATTTAAGTTGAGATGAGAAGATACGGAGTGAAAACGATTTAAAAGATAGTTCGGAGTTGAGCATAAAATTCGACGCAGAAAAATAAAACATTACAACTTTCTTCCAGCATCCAGTAGATGCCAGAATAACAGTTGAAAAGCTGGAGTGACATGATCTGATTTACGTAAGTCGCATATGCAGAAATGCAGGCATTGGTGAACACTTTATAAGCTTTGTCAGTTAACAGAATGTCACAGTAATGGAAATGTAGCATAATTGATACAAGCGTGTGTTTTTTTTTTTTTTTTCTTTTCAAATTACATGTGAGAAAATTCTTGGTATGGAATACTGAAAATATTTTAACATGTTCATTTTGTTTGAATTTGCCCATTAAAATTACTGCAAAAACACAGACCGATATTTTTTACAAACTATTTTACTGCCAATTTTGTTTCTTTAAGTTTCACAGGAATGAGTAGATGAGTACTGTTTTAAAAATTTTGTTTAATAATCATTCCCCTTCATTTTGACTACAAATTTCCCGGATTTATGATTAGGTCATTTTGTTTAGCGCATGTTGATACTGGACCTAAGTCTTTGTTAAGTTCAGCTATAGAGTCGATGATCGTAAATGCGCGTGCCGTTGTAGGTCGTCAGCAAAATTATGGTATCTTTGTGCGTGAAAATGGTAACAACAGTTTTTATTAAAACGCCAGAAGTATTTTTTCTGCGTTCATGGGCGAATACATCAGATAAATATTGTACACAAAGAAACAAAAAGTGTGACGGAGTAATGATCTCCAGCTTGCTCATTACAGATAACAAATCATGATATTCCAGTGTTGGTGACTTCTATAAAAGAGTAAAGGGAAAATTATATTTTCTTGTTTCCTCATGGATCATAAACTAGAGAGATTTTAAACATGATAATGGCACACAATGACTGAAAAAAGACATTAATTAAACCACTCAGATAAAAGGGGAAAAACAAAAATACTAAAGCGAATTCGAAAATCGATATTTGGTTTAATTAATTATTATACAGGATGATAATTAAGTGAGAGATGATAAACGGTTGGATAGAAGGGTTATAAAGTGGAAATATATCTATATAAAAACACAGGGCAGATAATATTATAGAAAATTCCGGCTATAAATGGAACAAAACTTTACTAATTCCATTTTGGCCATAAACGATTTCTTCGAGCGAAAAAAATTCAAATTATCTTCATGTGCTGTAATATTTATCGCATCAGAATATATACATTTCAACATTTGTAATGGGTAGAGTAGAGCTAATAATGCACTTTCGTATTTTTTCATAACTCAAAGCGTTTTAACATAACTTCGCCTGAAAATATTTGCATGTGTCATTTGGGTTCCCGAAATTTTATTTGTCATTCCTGAACTTAGTAATGTTATAGACGTTAACAGAGATTGAAAAGTAAACTCATTTTTGCAGTAAGACTATGCAAATGAACACATTGATTATCTGCAATTGGTGCATTCTAAATGTAAATTGACAATGGAAAAGTTCACTAGTAGCGAGTACTTGGAAATGCTACAAATATATGGAAATGTACATTAATGTATTAATAGCAGAGACTCGGAACCGACACTAAAATCATTTAATAGTCTGTGATATTATGGCAGGCATGTATAGCAAATACCAATGTTCATCATCAACATAAACAATTATGTTGTACAGGTGGTCATGTGTATGTATGAATATTACTAGTTATCGCATATTCATTAACTCACTCTAGATCACAGTGTGAGAGTCAATTGCAGCTAATAAAGTTTTCTATGGCTACTTTGTGGATAAGAGGATATTCTTTTAGAATTTTAGGGAATTTCTTTCTCCTGTTTTCAACTGCCATCATATCCACTAGGCAAATGCTAAGTAATAACTTATTTTTGTATCTTTTAGACATTAAACTCTTACGGTTAACAACCACAAATGAAAAATATGGGGTCATGATTTACAAAGTAGCTTGTTTGGCAGTTTATGTGACAATTTTTTTTTATTTATTTATGGACGCTCTTTAACAGCTCAGGTCATCAGCGTCCCATTTAACTCAGGGCGTGAAACGGCCGATAAATTTTGTTCAGAGGCCTCTTTTTCAGGCTCGAGGTTCTTTTTCGTGCCGTAAATGTACGACACGGGATCCCTTCCGAAGGAAGCCATACTTAGGATTTTTACGCCCCGAAAAAAATCCATCGGTCCTGGCCGGGTTCGAACCCGCGATCTGGGATTTAGGAGGCAAGTATGGTAACCACTACACCACCAGGACCGAGTTTATGTGACAATGAAAATATTAGAAAAATAAAGGAAAGAAACGTATACACATGACGTCTAACTTTGTTCATCCTTAAAATTCCTGCAAAATGTAACCAATATGACATTACAAACAGTCAAAAATAGCATTTAACTTCCCCCCGTATTTTGTTATATCTGGCATGAAATGTCATATAATCGTCTACCAATGAACATTAAATAAAATCTCAGTAAAGGAAATTTCCTCTATATACTCATTAACCCCAACTTTGATTCTCTTGAAAGAAGACAAAATTGATCATGTGTTATGTTCTAAATGCCTCTTACCTGCATTGAAGTTTTCAATGTCATTAAATGCTCAGAGCCTGTGCAAGTTCCTCTGCCTTAGTTTGCAGCATAGGTATTTTTACAGGTATGTTCATTGCACGGCATCGAAGGAAAAGAATCATGGGCACTGTATTAACTTGTTCATTGTTCGTTCTCTGCAAATTTCTTCTTGTCTGCACTACAATTTTCTTTTAAAATTTTGATTATCACATTTGTATAATTTTGAATATTACAATTAGTGAATTTGAAAAGTCCAGATGGCTTGGAAATTATGCGTTGACTTTCAACTTTACGAGTGATATTGATTAACTTTTATATTTTATATACACGTACTGAACTTGTTTCCGTTTACATACGCCGAATTTTATACAATGAACAAACATTTGCAATGTTTTCACTCTACCAATGCTATATGTGCGTAACGTGCTTATAGCTTATCTTGAGGTTTTTCTACTTTCTTTGTCTAGCAATGGATATCCGAATTAACCACTTTCTTTAAGTCACATTCTTTAAGTCACAATTTCTCAAATTCATTTACGACTGTGTATAACTTCCTTTCCTATTTTGCTAATGCTGATTAATTGTTGGTCCTTAAGAGAAATTGCTTCCCTAATCCTGAAGAAAAACAACATACTAAGGTACAAACTACTTACCTATCTTAGGTTCACATACTGGAGACTGTCGGTGACTTATCAAAATCTAATAATCAAAACTTTTCTTATGATGGACGAATATATTGTTTTAAACATGACCAACGTACGCAGGTTAAATTATTGACAGAGATTAAGAAACAATTGACCAAGTATTAATTTATGCAGATTACCAAGATGCGCAAGGTTTCATGTGTACAAAAATAAAGAAAATTATTGGTTCCATAAAAAAAGCAAACTTAGACAGATTGTCAAATTACAGAGATAGCCAACATCACAGGGTTTACTGTACTATACTCTTATACTCTCTGTTGAAGTGAGCCAGCTAATTTTCAACCTTGATGTCACTAAAGACATCCTGGCCCTACTGATAGAATGCACCAAAGGGAGGGAACTATGTTGTTGAACAAAGTATTCTTAGACTGAAGTAGAATGTAACGGAGAATAGCACCTTAACGTTGTCTTCCAGCCTAGGGTTGCACTAGACATTTGCAACGCGCACCGTTTCATTTCTAAGTGACGGACAGAAATCCAGAGTAGTGATAACCTAAGTCGATAACGCACTGAGATTCTTTGCTGCTGTATTTGTGTGGACACAGTACAACGCGATTCCCTCGGCATGCACACCCCTGGTTCATAGTAAATTGTAGGTCTCCAAAATTTGCAGGTGTTCTTAAGACTTCTTTTAACCTTAAATGGCAATACCCGTCTCTCAGGCGAATATGGTGCGTATATTGTTTCCAGTTGACAGTAAAGAATTAAATTACGATCTTGCCTCTTTAGCTATTCGTCAGTTGTTGTTAACCGAGACAATTGATTGAAATATCATTGTTTAATGCCCGTTTTTACTACTGAGGCATCACAGGCAGCATCGCGACAATGGTGTAATGTGTTGCGTCATTATTTGTATATCCTGGTCGTTATCACTAACAATATACATGATACCTAGCCTCTGAGAAGGATATTACTGAAAAGATAATTTTTTACGCCAAATTGACAACAAAGAATTAATTCAGGTGCATTTCCTGTTTCATATCTTTATTTTTATTGTTAGCTCGTGTTTGAACATTGTTATGTGCATAATTGCTTTGTGAATATCGTATCTATATCTCTGCTATATTCACTTTTAGATGTCAAGTGGAGCAGAAAAGTGGGTTGTATTGGCCTTTCTACAATACGAAAATAGTGATAAGGATTATGGATCTGATGATTCATATATTACAAAATCAGATCACCCCTTAGAATCGTGGCATGAAATTGAATACGATTTTTTTATTAGGTTAATTTATGGACGCTCTTTTACCATCTCAAGTCACCAGCGTCCCATTCAATTCATGGCGTGAAATGGCAGAAAATTTTGCTCAAGAGGCCTCTTTTTCAGGCTTGAGGTTCTTTGCCATGCCGTATTGTACGACACAAGACCCACGGCTTTACTTCCCTTCCAAAGGAAGCCATACTTAGGATTATTAGGCCCGAAAAAAAATCCATCGGTCCTGGCCAAGATCGAACCCGCGATCATGAGTTTAGGTTTAGAAGGCAAGTATGGTCACCACTACACCACCAGATCCGAAAACTGAATCTGAACTGGTTTGGAGGATGTAGATGATGCTTTTGAATGCGTTGAGGTAGGAATAGACCAAGGACATGAAACATGTAATTTACAGGTTAACCAAGACGAAGTTGAATCATATAATATGTTTTATGGAAAAGACAAAAATTTCACCTGGAATTCCAAACCACAAAATTGTGGTAGGAAAATCTGCTCTGAAAGTATAATAAGAATAAAAATGACAGCTTATACTAGGCTCTGTTTCTATTTTGAACTAGTAATCCTAATCACGATGACATGTGAAAACATCTTTTAGAGATGGGATTAACAACAGAAATTGTTAGGCAGACTTATAAAAAGTTGGAATAAATGAGAACAAAACTTAAAGTACCAACATGTTAGTAGTATCTGCTATGGATTAAGCCATTGGATTGATGATATTTTCGCCACCAGAGCGCTAGTGTCGCTCTCTTAACCCACTGGATTATCCCGTTAATCCCTAGCATTTTCGTTAATCCGTTGACTAAACCCATAACAGATTTTTTTTATTCATACACAGATACATATAATTAAAAATGTATAACCGCCCACCAGAGTGCTAGTGTTAATTCCCACGGATTGTGATACACCTATCGTTAATCCATCTTTTTGGGGGTTGGGGGCGGTTTTGGATGCCTTAAGAAGGCATGATCGTGTTGGGAGACATGCAATAAGATATATTTTAAATTCAAACTATATTCTTTTAATTACAACTTTGAGCCATAAACTGCGAGTGTATTGGGGCAAAGCAATCAACTTGAAATGCATTTTTTTGCTAAAAAACAATCAGTTGGTTATTCATACACAGATACATATAATTAAAATGTATAACCACCCACCAGAGCGCTAGTGTCGCGCTCTTAATCCCCTGGATTATCGTTAATCCATAACAGAGTTTTTATTCACACACACACACAAATAAATATATAATTAAAAATGAATAACTAATTCTATGGAAACAAAGCAACTATACAGAATTTATTTTATTTTTTCAATATGGATCTTGGGTTTTTATAGCGCTGAAAAAGTTTTTAGTAATAAACAAATATTATCAAATAAAGTAATTATATGCTTTCTTCTTCTTCTTCTTCTTCTTCTGTAGATAATGATTACTTTCACTTTTCAAGATTCAAACATATTAACGCAGAGATATAATTTGGTGCAATAGGAAACTGGCTTCAAATCATATTTTGAGGAATTTATACCACTTCATTTCCTGAATATTGGTCAACATTTTGCTGAATGGTTCACTGGCTATCAAAAGAAAACATTTGTTGTGTACTGGGAAGTGCATTTGCGCGCTATATAGCGGGGATTGTTGATATCAAAAGAAAACACTAGTTGTGTACTGGGAAGTGCATCTGCGTGCTATGTAGCGGGGATTTTTGATAAAGAACCTCGTTATGTGACCTTATATATTATTATAAATGAAAAGCAGAAGCAAAGACAAGCATTAAGATTCTTTCTGGAACCAGATGCTAATTACGTTATAGGAAATGTAAACTTTGTATTCCATCATTCCAGAAAAGGTACTCTACATTCTTTTCCAATTCAATATTCTATTTGGAAAGTTCAGTGTAATCACACGAATTTATGCTTAAAGCGGTGTATATAAACGCCCAAAATCGTGTCACATTGCAGCATAATTGGGTTGATTTTATGCTTTTTATTCTTAGAAATTTTCATGTTGCTTTAACAAAATACGTAATCCTTTGGTTCATTTCCCAATAAAGTGTTTTCAATGAAATATTTCTGTGATCCAGCAATAAAGTTAAATGGATGGCATACATGACGGCCAACTAAAATAAACTTGAAAATCTTCAAAGAGCTATTTAAGTGCAATAGCTCCGTAGATTGTAAGTGTAAAGTTTGTCTAAAATCACCTCCATCTTTGAAGGGGATTGCATCTAAATCACTATTTCAAAATATAAGTCTAAATTTCTTGCATGCAGACACAGATTATAATAATTATACATATATACTTGAAAACATGCATGGTTCTGATCTTTCAGTTGAAGAAATAATTCTTATGGAATTTACTGCAAAGATCAGAGCTTATTACTATCATACTGTAATCAATAAACAATGTCTTTTTTGTGTCGCATAATAGTATACCCTTTATGAATACAATGAATGTAAAAAGCACCCATTCATTTATGGATGAAATGTTTAGCCGTAAAGATAAATGGTGGTGTTTTGTTTGTTCTAAACCATTGTTTACCATTGTTGTTTGTTTTATAGAAAACGGTACTCTGATTTTGAAAAGTACAGGATAAATAATGAATTTATGCTGAATATCTTTTGCAGGCAATTTTATGTTTTTATTCTAAGAAATTTCAAATTACGCAATTCTTGGTTCATTTCACAATAAAGTGTTTACAATGAAACTTTTCTGTGATCCAACAGTAAATTTAAATGACTTTTTTTCGTTTCACATGCAGACACAGATTATAGAATAAGTGATTTTGGCCGTTCATTTAAATAAAAATATTTCCTATTGAATTTCATGCAAAGATCAGCGCTTATTACCGTCACATTGCAATCAATAAACAATGTTACAACCTGCATACATTTTTTCCGTAAGATTCATTTATGTATCAAATGATTTCCTTTAAACATAAATGGTGGTGTTTTGTTTGTTCCAAAACAATCGTTTTACTTTTGTTTTATAGAAAAAAGTACTCTTTTTTGAAAAGTACGGTGTAAATCATGAATTTATGCTCAATATCTTTTGCAGGCAATTTTATATTATTTTATTCTTAGAAATTCCAAATTACGCAAAAACATGCATGCTTTTGATCGTTCAATTGAAGAAACAATTCCTATCGAATTTCCTGCAAAGCTCAGATCTTATTAATATCATACTGCAATCAATAAAGTCATTTTTGTGTCGTAAAGAGCATAATGATGTTACAAAAAATATAAAAAGCATTCATTGTGATTGGGTTTATAGAAAAGGTGCTCTGTTTTCTCAGACATACCTTCCAGATCGATGCTGAAGCGGAGTAATACACATGTATAACATTATGCAACTATATAATAAAATATTATTTATGAAAAATAGGATTGCATTATGTAGAAAGAAACCAACCCACCAGAATATATCATTCACCCATCAAATGTTATACTTGTAATATATTAATTACTATGTGATTCATCTTAAATATTTTCACCTCAGTTGATAGTGTTGGATCCTTTCTGAACAAGTACGATTCATTCCTAAACCCATAACATTTCTCTAAAGGAAACGGGATGACGATGGTCCCCGTTTTATATTATATATCATTTTGAATATAACTAAAAATGATTTTAATAAATTAAACAATAAACAACTTGAAATTAACATCACCGAAAAATATCAACTCATTTATATTAATTAGATCACACCCACATCCGGTTAAATTGCATAATTATGTTGGTGAATAAGTCATCTTAGTCATCAACTACCGACTGTGATTACAGTAACATTATCAAAAGTTTGTGTCCTTGAGGTCAGGGAATAATATATTTTGCTATTGTAACAGTAGTCATCATCATATTAAACTATTTTCTATTATATGGAATTTAGCTACCCGGAATTATCATCACGTTTATATAAAATAGCATTAGAAAATAATGTGTATGTAAATGGGACTATTGCAGAGGTATTCCATTTTGCAACCAGCCGATTGAGTTCATTAAATTCAAACTGCATGTTAAGGCTGGACATCGAATATTTCGCACCGGCTAGAATATATTTATTTATGGACGCTCTTTAACAGCTCAGGTCATCAGCGTGGCTAGAATATATATAATAATATTTTAACATATTAAACTTCGTTTAACGCAGGCCGTGTCTCATTGACCTTTAAAAAAAACTTTTTTCTTTGCATTATATATCAAATAAATATGTTGTACCTCGTTTATATTAAAATAAAAATGTAAGCTCTATCATAAGGTATGCATATGCGACATTGTTCATAATAATTGTTATCTATGAACAGATATTTTCTATTCATGAATTATATATATTATTGTAATCTAATCTAAATCATTTTAATATTATTGGCATGCAGTTAATAAAATATACACGTTTCAGCATGTTTATATTAAAATAAAAATGTCATCTCTATCGTAAGGTATGCATATGCGAGATTGTTATCTGTGAACAGTTATCAACAGGTTAGTGCAACGCATTTGGGGTGGAAAGCAATTTTCCGAACGAGTGCGACATATATTTCCTTAGTGAAACTCAAACAACATTATAACCTGACTAGTTTCATACACAGCGAAGTGAAGTAAAATTAAATATTTCGCACTGTTGTTCATCAATATATTAATTAATAAATCAAATTTAATATTTAGAACAACCAGTTAATAAAATAAAGATCTTGCAGCACATTTATATTAAATAAATATCAAGTAAAAGTACATAAATACACCGTTGTACATGGGAAAAGTGGATGAATGAGTTTTATTATATTAAACGTTCGTTATCCACACTCGGCTATCTTTGCTTCGATCACGTGAGCGCCACGACAAGGTTAATTTCACACCTCCACCTTTTACAGTTATGCACCTGTCCTGGTTGCTAATTGGAAGCTCATTAGAAAGATAGAAGAGCTTTATGACGGTCAAGTTCCAAAACAGCTGTATTTCCTCGCGTCGTCTTTTGGCGTGATATCATGACTTTTTTTTCCTTTATCGAAAGGTTAAACTGTAATTAATATACGTTTCCCCAACAATCTTAGTCCATTTTGCATTCAGTTGAGAAACAAATTTAATATAATGCCCCCGTCCAAGTGATGAAAGCAGTAGGCGTAGAGTAAAAGTTAACGGTTTAAAGCCTGACCTAGAAATCGAAAATAAGTCTCTGTGTGGCAGCCAAGCAAGCATGTGAAAAATGCGTCTCTGTGTGGCAGCCAAGCAAGCATGTGACGAGTGTTTCCGGACTGCGGGGGGGGGGGGGGGAGCGAAGGTAGGATTTTTATTCAATTATGTGTCGATTGCTTTATCACACTTGCATTTTTAGCAAACAGGTTGTCTTTTTAACAAACAAATTGCATTTCCAGTTGATTGCTACAATAGTAATTTATGACTTATAGTTGTAATTAAAAACAATACAGTTTGCATGTTAAATATATTTTATTGCATATTTCTCATTAATTACATTAAACTTGCATTTTTAACAAATTGATTGCCTTTTTACCAAACAATTTGCATTTCAATTGATTGATACACTAGCAATTTATGACTCATAATTGTAATTAAAACAATACAGTTTGCATTTTAAATATATTATTATTGCATATTTCCCATTAATTACACTAAATTTGCATTTGTAACAAACTGATTTTCTTTTTAGCAAAAAAATTGCATTTCAAGTTGATTACTTTGCCCCAATACACTCGCAATTTATGACTCATAGTTGTAATTAAAACATTAAAGTTTTCAGTTTAAATATGTTTTTATTGCATGTTTCCCAACACAATCATACTTTCTTAAGGTATCCACAACCACCCCCACCCCCAAAAGATGGATTAACGATAGGTTTATCACAATCCGTGTGGGTTAAAAGCGTGACACTAGCGCTCTGGTGGTCGGTCATACATTTTAAATTATATGAGTCTGTGTATGCATAAAAATCTGTTATGGATTAACGATAATCCAGTGGACTAAGAGAGCGACACTAGTACTCTGGTGGGTGGTTATAGATTTTGAATTAAATGTATCCGTGTATGAATAAAAAATCTGTTATGGATTGAGTCGACGGAGTAACAATAATACCAGGGATTAACGCGATAAACTGGGGGATTAAGAGAGCGACACTAGCGCTCTGGTGACTAAAATATCGTTAATCCAATGGCTTAAGCCATAACAGATGCTACTCATGTTCAACACAAAAAACGCTGATAAAGATGAAATACTAGCAATAGTCGGCTCTATGGTTCTAGGTGTATTTTCAAATCAGATAGTGAAAAACTGACATATTTGTTTCCACAGACTGTATAGGGCATCAAATTTTTCGAGCATGTCTTTGAAGAGATTCGAAACTGTTTTTGCTTTGAAATTTCACGATTCAGCTACTAGGCAAAGGAAAAAAAAAAAACAAAAAACAAACAGATCCTGCAGCTGCAATCGCCCATATCTTCAATCTATTTATTTCCAGTTGTCAGAAGATATATTCAATGAAGCCCACGCTTGTATTGTGGAGAATTTCTTTTAGAGGAAGGTGCCCTTTTCGAGTTTATATGCCCAACAAACCCCCAAAATATGCTAGGATTGTAATTGGTCTTACGGATGCACATCCATCATAACATTGCAATATTTAATCTGGGAAGGATAGTGATGGTATGTCGCTTTTGACTGAGGAAAGGAAAACCATCTGAAAACCAACGGAAGCTGTGATTCGTCTCTGCAAATGCAATTAAGGTAGCAGTAGAATAATAATTGATAATTGTTTTTCGTCTGTACAGCTGGCTAAGGAATTGCTGAGACATAAACTGACATATATACTAGTACCCTGAGATTTAACAAAAAAGAAATTCTTCCCGAATTTCTGCCTAATAAGAACAGAGAAGTTGAATCAAGCTTTTATGCATTCACAAAAGATTTGACATTGTTACCTTCTGTACCAAAAAGGACAAAATCAGCTATACTGCTCTCACCTTTGCATCACTCCAAATTTACTGATGGAAAAACTAACGAGTCCGAAATAATACAAGTTTACAGTACCACAAAATATGCAGTTGATGCATTAGATAAGAAATGCAGTAACTTGTCACCCAACAAGCAAACTGGAAGATATACATTGGTGAATTTTATCACCTTATATTAGTCATCTACTGAAATGCTTATGTGATATATTGTGAGAAACAAGGTTAGATGAATGGATTTTATATCATTACAAATTTGGGAATGACTTTAATAAAGAAACATTTAATAAACGAACTGCAAATGACTCGAGACAAATGATCAGTGCTATCATAGGTAACCAGCAGTACGGATCACAAGTCAGCTACAAAGAGTAACATCCTGTAAGTATGTAAGAAATGTCGCTAATGTCCATATGCTAAAAACAGGATGACTGTCTACAAATGTGTCTAGTGTGGTGTACCAAATTGTTTGCATTTGTGCAAAGTTTGCGTAGAGGAATTGTAAATAGATGTTTATGTATATATCCACCATTATATACTATAATATTCTTTGATCTTATATTTTTTGTTTCAAATACATAATTTGTACTGGGCACTATTTAATAACTACATTGACAATACTGAGAAGAAGGAAAATAAAAACATATAAATGCAGTGCAAAATACTTTCAAGAGTTAAATGTATTTAAATATGCAATTATTCACTATCTCAAGATAAAATTCAGTGTGGTGGCTTAGGTGGTAATTTTTGGAACTCGCATTAAGGAACTCCGAGTTAAAATCCCTTGGGCCTGGTCGTGCATCTTGGGTTTTTTGTTAGGAGAAAGCTGATATGGATTACCATGACTTTTCTGTACCTCATTCCCTTTCATACCATTTTCTTGTTCATTGTTTAAGGATTGCAAGGTCAGGTAATGTGAATTTACGGTGAGAAAAGTGCAGTGCTGGAATTTGTTAACTGGAAAAACTACCTTTAAGAACATTAAGTTTATTTGCTGCATCATTTCCTTCATTACCCAGAAACGCAATATGAAATACATTTTACTTCTCCACCTGTTTCTATCTCTTTAATCATTATCCGCCATATACAATTTGCCATAATTTTTAATTCATTTGTTTTTGTTACTAAGCCTTACCAGTTCCACATTTTCTATTAAGACTTACTTTTACCATTTTCATATTCTCTGTTTTCATTCTTTTCACATGTCTAAAGCTAAGTGGTCTTTTTCCTTTAGTCGTATTTTCTCACTCCTTCAATGCTGTGTCATGTGACTAATAATTTCACTGTTTATATATAATGTTAACTTTAACACTAATCATAGTGATACATTTTGAATTAATTAACCACGCTTTTTAAAATTTTACATTACACCGAATTTAGCAAGTCATGTTACCTTTTATTTAATATTTATTTTTTCCATATCAATTTCATTATTTTGAAACTATTAATTATTTCTTCCTTTTCTTTTCATTGTTTTATCAAAAACAATTGCAGCCCCCTTCTTTCACTCTTTTGTCAATTTCGTTGTAATTTATGAAAGTATTTTGCACTGCATTTATCTGAACTTGTTTCTCACCTGCATTTTATATCATTACAAATTTGGGAATGACTTTTAGAGGATAAATGAATGAATGAACGATAAATAATAGAATGTATCAATAGTAATAATAAAAATCATATATCAAGTACAGATTGGACATCGATTTGGAATAAATTACCAAGTCGAGTTCCTTTGCAAAGGTTTTTCTTAATAAAAGAGTTTTAGATTTAATAAATTCCGGTCATATGTGCACTGAAATTAATCTCCTTTTGATTACCTGCAGCCTATCGGGCAGTTGAAAGCTTTAAAAATTGTCAAACTTACCGACATTACATCAATAAACAGGCATACCTCATAGTGTTATTTTTTAAAATTAGCAACATGCTCCATTACTTTGCAATAGTAATACATGTTTTGGATATACATTTGCAAAAATTTGCAATTTCTTTGAAGTGCATTTGTTAACAATTTTACTCAAATTATCGTGTTATCTTTATTTTAAAGCTAGCTTCTCAGAGTATACAACTTTAACAGATCATGTGAATATATTGAAAAACTTGTCCTTAAGTTCAGATCAGGTAGTGAACTGTTGGCACCTTACGTCCCTTTCCCTCTTCTACACTTTACACTCTTATGGGAAATATTTTGCAGTTTGAAGTTCCTGGTTTTAGGTATAGTTCTGGATATTCATTTACTTGAAAAGAAATAAGTGGGATATTTTTTTACCTGTCTTTAGTGATCTGAACTCTGGAGTGAACAGGATTTTCAGCTTTATCTTGAGCTACTTCTTTTGCCATTCTATTCGCGGGTTAATTTCCCTCAATTCCTGCGTGGACCTTCACCGCTGGTGTATTATTCACTTTAACTGTGGAACGGGATTTAAATGGGCGGGGGTTATTTAACTATGATTGGATTATGATTGAAAGGTTTGGTTTTTTATTAATTGCTTATTCTGGATGATTTGATTGTAGGGGATTCTTTTTTGGTTGATTCGCATTGATGGACGGTGGATTTTTGATTGGATATTTGGAAGGATTTATTGTGGTTTTAGTAGCGAAGCGGGCCGATGTTAGCTGAGGCGACTGTCTTGGAGTTCCTGTCGTTGTCTCGCTCGTAGATCTTGTCTGTCGGTATGCACCTCGACTGAATTAATCTGAAATCACCACTTCTGGTTCCATTCCGTTGTGATGTTTTTCTCGGAGAGGTTTTTGAGCTTTCCTCGATTCTAGATCGAGGGGTGAAAAAGGATCGTGTGAATGAGCTAATTGATGCTTCTTTAAGCAAATTAATATGCACAATGGATTTATGAAAATGTTCTACGATTGAAACTGCCACGCCATGAACCTTTCAGACAAAGAATACTTTAGGATTTTATTAAGTTCGGGATTTTCTAATAGACTGATCCAGTACTGGATAATTTTCATTGAAATACTTATTGCTTTATTATAAACAATAAAGAATTCATTGAACAGAGTTGACTCACGACGGTTATATATACATTTTTATGAACACTTCTTATAACAACGCTGTAAGTGACTTAATATTTTTAACACTTTCTATCTAAGCGCACGGTTTTTACTTACCACAAATGGAAAAACTATGGAAACTTCAATACATTGTAAAACTACAACTGCGTCGCCTAACTGTGAAACTTTAATAATTAACTTGAATTCTAAACGGCAACTCGAGTGACATCCGAACAGCAATTAAGTGACGTCTACCTGGCGAAATTTAAACACTGACTAACTTACTTTCACACCGCAACCTAAAAGGCAACTCACGTAGCAACTCAACGCCAATCATCGATGGTTCTGTTTAACAATGAACTTCTTCGCACGTTTTTCCTCTGTTGTCTTCCTTGAATTTTAAATTTATAGTTTCCTCTTGAGTAGTTAGAGAGTGTGTTAATTTAAGTCCTAGATTCTTCCAAGCCTTATGCCCCTTAAACGGCTTATAAAGTGCACAAAGTGTGCTTTTTTGAGTGTAGCTGTCAGAGATTCCCATTCCATATACTGCATCTTTACGAACTCTTGTTTTTTGTCTCCTTTCACGAATTTGCCTGCCAATCTCGGCACACTTTTGAAAGAGCTTATTTAATTTTCTTTCTTCTAGGGTTTCAGCAAGATGCTTCATATTTCATTATCGGACGAACAAGAGACCTGTACGCAATCTCTTTTGATAACACGCTTCCCTTGCTGAGCACTCTTATAATAAAATGTAACATCTTTCATACTTTTCGAATGATACTCTCACTCCATCTTTTACAGCAAATATAGTTCCTAAGTATTTGCAGAGCTTTGTTGAAGGGCGATATCCCCATCAGTTCGACAACCAAGAATAATTTCTTACCTCTCTCTTTGTATATCTTCAATTTGTTTATTCAACCCCACTTACCGACCTCGTCCATATCGATCTGCAAATTCATTATCAAAGATTTCCCTTATTTTTTAGTTTAAAATGCAAAAAACGTAACTTTAGGTTTCACATGAATCATTAAATCGTTTATATCAATTAAGAAGCGTAATGGTACGATAACCGGCCCTGAGGGACTCCCAATGTTATAATCCTCTTTTATTCTTAATATTACTCTTTTATTTAATCCAAAATGCGATAATTTTGACAATAAGATATAATGGGGAATCAGGACAATGGCCTTTCTAAAATCTGTCACTAAGGCATCAACCCTCTCACCATTATTCATGGGCTAGATCCTGGAATAAGGCGTTAAATTCCTTGGTCAGTAGTCGTTTACGTCACTTTCGCCCCCTTTATGAATTGGTACTATGATTGATCATTTTGAAGCGCTGAATACGCTATAAGTTCGATTTAAGTACGAAATCATAGCCTCATCTTCTAGCTTTAAAATTTCTGTCGGGATCTCTTTGCATCACACGATTTCCGGTTACGTAACTATTTAACCTCTTTCAAAGTTCTCCCCAGTATCTAAGTCCTCAGACCGGTTTTTACACAGTCATTTTCCTTAGGATTGAAAGAACGTATAAAGTTAGTATTTAATAAGTCCACCCGTTTTCCTATCCACTGAGAGAATTTGGTTGTTACAAAAATTAATGAAGGGAGATAATGTTTCATTATTTGTCCGGCGCCTACGTATGTATGTATAAAAGTTATTGCAATCATTTTTGTTTCCTCTAAATAAAGTTTTCAATTAATTTTATGCGCATTTTTTCTCTTTTTACAGATTTGAGCCTATTTTCTAAATAACTCAGAGTGATTTAGACTATTCTTCTTTAATTTGAATGTCCTTCGTGGTTTTTTGTTTTAATTTCCATGTAACTTTAGTTCATTTACGAAAACGAAAAGTCATGAAAAGATAGCGCTCGCATGACAATGATTTATAACTATCCCAAATTTCTTGCATGATATTATTACCTGTCGCCAGGAATGACTTTCTCATAAATATCCTTGTGAACTTGCAAACATTTATCTTACCGAAATGCAGTATTTTCGTCCTCCTGCTCGGACATTCCCATGACGCATATCGATATGTAACAATACACAGATACCAGGAAAAAATTAACGTCTCAACAACCGTTCTAAGGGAAGGATGAAATAAGCGGTTAAGGTAGCGTTTTCTCTTATAGGCTTGTTTGTATCCTGTGTTTACCCATTTTTCCAAATCAGTTTATTTTCAAGATGTGCGTTGTTGCCTCCCAAGTAACCAAAGCAGTTAATTGATGGTAGGTTTGTCCCTTGCTACAGTTACATTTTTTTTCCATTTCGCCCTAAGCAATTTTATCCTGTAATGCTTGTAAAGTAAGATGTTTTATTTCACCCGGTGATTTATTAAATTAATATTGTCGTTATTATTAATTATTAGCACTCCTATCTTTTCCACCTTCTCGTCAATCCATAAAATATTGCTACTTATATACACGGCAATTTACCTGCAACAAACTTAGGAAATCGGACCTCACTTGTAATTTCATCGCCCTGTTGCATAGACATAACTCGGAGTTGTTTCTCCTCCCAACAGCTGCCACTCTCTAAACCAGTGCTTCTAACAGCGTAGCCCCACGCCATTAAAGGTGAACACCACATATCACAACAATTCAGGAGTTCGGATTGACAAATTCCACTCCCACGCTGCTGTCAGCTATCCGGTTGAACGCTTCGTTTACTCATCCTATCCGCCTCCTGTGATTTCTCTGCGTTACACAGTCCCATTCCAGATGCTTTTCGCCTGCAGATAGATCTTCTTCGTCGCAGCTGGCAAACCCTACATGTATCCGATGATATGGTACAGATGTTCCCTTAAATCATTTGGTCCTACATGCGTAATTACAGCTCTCACCTCCTTTTTCATTGGTGGCTCTAACTGATACCTAGCCTACTCTATATGTATCCCCGAATTACAATGAATATTATGATCGCTATTTCACTGCCGCTCGTGTCTTACAATACAATCTCCTACCATCACCGCCTATTTCCTCTCACATAGTCGTCTTTTTCGCCTTTATAGCTCTCACCCCTGTGCAGCCATTCCCTTAATTCAGTTTCTCCGTCTTAAGTGGTTTTACATCCGTAGACCCTTCACTAGTCCCAACACAATCTCTGATTCTTCATCTCTCTTCAATCTGGCTTAATTTTCTGGCAACCTAAAATGATACCATCTCGAACAATACTGCAAAGAAGTGCTGTTCAGAGATTGTTCTTGCATACACATTAATTGTTCCAGCCACGATTTAATTCTACTCCGCATATTACCATTAAAACAACAGTAATCAAAAGGAATAAAGTACTTGGTGTCGGCTTCATAACACTATAATGAAGCATTATCAACTACCAACTTGTGCCCACATTTCGATTCTTTCTTGGCACACCGCCAACTCACAGCCTATTCTTCTGCTACTACAGTAATTTAGAAGTTGACCAAACTATTTCCAGGAAAGGTCTCAGCATGTAATGAAATTTCGGCAGAGGTCTGGAGGGAACATTTCAGAGCAGTGTTCGAAGGGGGTCGCTGGGGGACCGATTGGATAGGGGAGAAACCTCTGAGGGCAGGAGTGCTGGATATACCAATGGTACAACCTGCGATTTCTAAAGGAGAAGTAACGAAGACAATAAGATGCCTAAAGCTGGGAAAGCTTAGGGCAGGATGGTTACCACCGGAGTTGTTTAAAGCAACCTCGTGTATTGAGAGGTTTATTTCTGTGTTGCTCCGAATATTTAACAATGTTTTTAATGAAGGGGAATACTGAGCCTGTTGAGTTAGTGGAATTATTCATCCCAAACGATCAAGTGAAATCCCATATAAATATAGGAGAGTCACGTTGCTTCCGATTATGTGGAAAATTTATGGCAGATTTTTTATGAAGGAATAAAAATCTGGAGAACAGAATTTCGCAAACTGTCACATTTCCAGTCGGGATTCAGGGAGGAATACAGTACTATTGACAATGCATTTTCTGGACACATTTAGGTTGAAACAAACGGGTAAGATTGCACTGTGCTTTTGTCAATCTCAAAATAGCATTTGATTCCGTCCATCGAGAAGCGTTTTTGGCACAACTTAGGGATGAAGGGAATGTCAACAAAAATTGTTCGAATGTTACAGACAAAATACAGAAAGGTGGAATTTTATGTTAAGTACGATAGGAACATGGTATCGAGAAGTTTCTCTAGGAGAAGAGGTGTAAGGCGGGGTTTATACTTTCACCCCTACTCTTTAATCTTTTTGCTGACGACTTATTCGAGACATTACAAGAACAAAAATACAGTGCCACCTACAATGGAAGATATACAGGTTTCAGCACTGTTATACGCGAACAACATGACAATTGTTTCCACTACGATAGTCGTGTAAAGAGGGGTACAGCAAATCGCGGACTGCTTAGGGAATTAGGTGCCCATAGCAAGAGTGTAGACTTCAGGATTTGAGTAGTGAAGTACTGGCTACAAATTGTTCATAAGGATCAGACGTAATTAGAGCGGTCTGCTACCGGGAACAGCTGAAAATGGGAAGAAATAAGACCTGGGTTTCAAATTTAAAAAGTGGCGAACATTTGAATAGCAGAGTGGGGAAACAGGAGGGTGTTTGGAGAAAAATTAAGACAAGCTTGAGAAACATAAATGGGCAGCTGACTCTTTCGGAGTGTGCAGAAAGAAATAGCTAGAGATACAATTGGAACTGAAAATGGGATGGAGGGTGGAGCATTACGTCCACACAGGAGCCAAACTCATCAATCAGAAACTCGCTTGGTTTAGGTTAGGCGCTTGGCGGATGACTAAAGTAACAGAGAGAGAGAGAGAGAGAGAGAGAGAGAGAGAGAGAGAGAGAGAGAGTACGAGAATCTGCCCTATATGTGCGGAGAATGAATCATGGGGAGCATATTCTGGCTTACTGCAAGGAGATGAGAGAATGGAGGAAGATATATCTACCGACTCCGTTTGATAATGGGGGAGAGGGCAGTGGCAGTGCTGGACTTTGCTGGCAGATAAGAAGGAGAAAGAGAGAGTAGGTAAATTTTCAAATAAAGAGAGACAGCTCAGATCGGAAAAGACAAGAAATTGGAAAAATAAGTAGTAGTTATTTATTTCAATATATACATTGTTCGTCTCTTAAGAGCTAAATGTTGGTTTTTGCATTTTCGTGTATTTTCTAGTGTATTGGGGAAGCCCGTATGGTCCCAGGACTCGTGCGAGATGGATGAGTTAGTATCGGAAAAATATATTTTATGAATAAATACTACTACCACTACCACTACCACTACTACTACTACTACCACTACCACAACTACTACCACTGTGTGATTTAATACGAGGTATTAGAATTTCGTAAATAAAATAAAAATAAACATAGATATGTAACAATGAAATAAAAATATGTATAAATACAAACAAAATATAAATAACATTTGAAACGATACACACACGACTGGATTCACTCAATTGGTTTCTCCCAACCTCTCCCCTGCTATTAGCCTTTTCAAGCCTTAGCTGTTTCTCTTTAATGAGAAATTTACCTGTTCTCTCTTCCCGTTCCATGTCTGCCACAGAGTTCAGGATGAACATCTCAATCTGTTCTATCCAGTAAAGGCTCTTGGTAGATACTTTTTCCTTGCTATTCCCTCGCCTCACAGATAGGACAAATGTTTTAAACCATTTTCGTGGGTGACCGAAATCATTCACCATTTCCCTAGTTTGAGTCATACTAGCCACTGGTTAGTGAGTTTGGACCCTGTTTTGATATGCTACCCCATGCCCCATTCAGACTTTTTCCATCTGGCAAAATCGTTTCTCTAAATAGCATGTAGCATGTATCAAATAATTCCGCATTCCGACACTATAATAAGAACGTCCTTATATTTTCACAAACGCTACAAAAAATTTTAAAAAGAATCTATCAGAGCAGTAATATGTGCCGAATTGTACTTTGAAGTACTTATTTTTAAATAAGCAATTGCATTTAATTTAGGTAGTATATTTTTTACCCGCATATGGAAAAAACCACGCTCTGCCTATGAAATAACTTCAATTCTGAGTATGACTAATAATAAAAGAGGTTTTGCTCAGTATATATCTTATGATTCGATGAAATATCTAATCAAAATTAATTTATTTTAACAATATACCATTTTTCATATATATGAAATCTGATTTTACATTACTATCTAGTTTTTATTTTCAAATCAGTTATTTTTGAATTGACGGATAATGGTGTATTTCGTGGGTTTATGTTTTTAGGATAATATGAGTGAAGTCTAGAACTACTTTCAGTTCGATCCTATTTGTGATAAGTGCACCATTTGCCATTTAAATGAATTTGATTCATTTTATGATATTCACACTAGAAGCATATAGGTGTAATTGCAACGGTATTAAATGACTCATAATTAAAATACATTATGTGAGTAAGGAAATTCAGATATTTTTGTTCGATATAAAAAACTCTCAAAATAATAAATGTTGTTTTATTTTATAAAAATGTGAAAGTATCAAGTATCAAGACTAAACTTGTATAGGTTTCGAATACTGAATATAAAAATACTTCAGACTAGAAAGACTTGAATCGTCTCTAGTCATTGAAAGTCAGTATTAAATTGTTTGTATTGCTTTTAATATAATTATTTCTTCATTTAAATATAATTGTGATTAATATCTGTTCTATTTTACCTATGCACCAAATACATATTTTTTAAAAGTACAATCTACAATTTTCAAGGACGCGGTGACTGCAGCATACTATATAATATGGATTGAGGAAGACATTCAAGATTCTATATTACATCCAAAAAGATGAAAAGGCGCTGTGAACTGCCTATAGTTCATGGCTATATGTAACTTAAATTTCTACTTACCTATATTGGTTAACAAGGGTTTTGACCATATACGAAAAACTTTATTTTCTTTCATCAATTGACATTGAACAAATATTACTTTCATTGTTATAACGTATAAAAGAAACATTCGAGAGTTATTTCAAGCACATTTTATTATTTAATTATTTTTATAAATATTTTTATTTACATGTAGCTAAAATATGCAAAAATAAGAAAAATATGAATATTTACGAAATAACATAAGATGAAAACATCTCCAAAATCTTCCTTAAAATGTAAGCTTACATTTTTCTAATTGATAAAATATTTATGCTGTCTGAAAATATGATTTTGACAAGTTATTATGTTAATTTAATTTGTTAGCGCCACATCAATAAACTAGATGAAACACCTGCCCATATTATTTTTCGAACTTACGCATAAATGACATGTGCTTTGGGTGTATTTTCACATACACTCTACACTTCACACATACTAGACAGACGACCATTTGAAAACTCAGTGAATAAGTGGCTTAAGGGAAAGAAGGTACCTGTGATATAAATCCATTCCAAAAGCATCGTACTCTCACACTGAGAACTGCAATGGTTTCTATTCATTTTATAAAATTTTATTTCACTGCATAAATTCTTACTTACTCCATGGAAACTCTCATTAAAGAAGCCAAAGCCACATATGCATCAAGCATCAACATTTTTGTAACAAAATGACGGATTTATGCAAAGCGAAAAGTGATAGGTTACAACCGATTTAAGACACACCTATATAATAGGTATTGTGCAGTTAAAATCAATGTTTAATAATTTAATAACTCAACTCTGGCATAATCTAAGACATGTAGCGTTTTGTATGTCAAACGCAATAGCTTGCGTCAAGTTAACTTTGATGTTAAAATCCAGAAACAATTTTAAAACAATATTAAAAGGTTAAAATATCCAAGTAAAGCGTCCAGGCGAGAGCAGAGTTCCCGTACTACTCAGCTAGCATTACGGTTTAATAGGTGCTTGTTGCAGGCTTTGAGTGGTCGAGCAGAATTGTTACATTTTGTTTATGCTGTGATATGAGAATCCGGGTTTGGATCTTTCGCAGGGAGTCGACATTTTCACACTTTATTTTTCACGCCCTTTTATTTTTTTCGGCCAATAATATAGTATAGTGATTCAGTAAACTACCTCTTTCATTACAAACTTAATAAATTGCACAAATCTTCCGGTGATACGTTTTGTTCTTACTCATTTTCCTAAATATAACCTTAAATTATGCGTAAATGTAAGTTATGGCAGTGTGGTCAAAAACCACCTTTGACGTATAATGCGATTACGCAGCATGGGAGGGTTTAGAGAGAAAATCTCCAACGAAATTTTATTTACCCCTGAGACCATTTAACAACTTGTTCGAATTATCTTTATGCTGCTTTAATAAGTTTATATTGTGTTGGTGTAAAGTTTAAGACTGCTTTTCGACAAATCTGTGACGAAATTGCACCAAAAAGAAATCACAAGCATTGAGATGGGTCATCGTTGTGATTAGTTCAAACCACCTACGAAGTGTGTAAGATAAATTAAAGCAAGAAGCCTGTTGTCAATATAGATGTATGTGTGTGTGTGTGCGCGCGCGCAATACGAGGAAGACATCGTCTGTTCATGTGGTCTAGCACAATCCTGAATGAATATGTGATCCTACTTACCAAAGAAACCTTTCAGAAAACGAATAAAAGACACGTATCTTCAAATATCATTACAAAACGCTGGATTGTGATGAACACTATAACGTAACATAAACTTAACTAGAAAAAAGCACCAACAATACTGTCAACATAGGGTAGTACAGGTCTCCTAGAAAAAATGGCGAAATATCATGAACACATGGTATAAAGTTCATCTCATTGGGTCTAATGGTACAAGATATATAGTCCTTCATACTGGTAGATAATTTTGAACCATTCCTTTTCTAAGTTCAGTCTGTTTACTAGTGATATTAAATGCTTAAGAGTCTTTAGTTTCCATTTCCTGCATGGTACTCTATCATCAGTTGCCTTAGCATGGGCAACATTGCTGCTAACACGTTCTACATTATTTAAGTTACACTACGGCCCGCTTATTGTGTTTTGCACAAACACTGACATGTCAAAGGCGAGGCTTCGGTAAACGGGAATTTCATATCGTGAAATGAGGTGCGTGGGGGAAGTGGAGAAACCTATCTACTGGGAATGACATGCTTATCCAAACGTAGATGTCACGTTAAAATGCTTTGATAATGGTTGAGAACAATTGCAGCTCTGTGTCTTGCTGGCGCCAACATGTATACTAAAGTCATATAAGTTTGTTAGGCACCCACTGTACCGCAGCTACACATTTTGTATATAAATGTATGCTTTCGTACTGTGTTTGTTTATTTTTTTCTGAAATAGACTATTAATCATTTGTCTGGGTAGTTCTATTTACTAAATACTATTTCAATTATGGAGGATATGGCCCCAAATAAATAGATCATTAATGCTTTGTTAGACTGATATTTATCAATAAAGATGATTGCTGTTGTTCGAAATTTATTTATAGCATTAACATTTTCCATATATTATAAATTAAAAATATATTTATGTTAACAGCTGAAACAGTTTATCGAAAAGTAAATCTGAGAAACTGTATGTTAATTGAAAAGAATTTCCAAAAGAGAGCGTTTATGAATCCAAGAAATACTTTTATCACTTTTAAATAAGAGTGCAAAGTAGATAAACCCATGAATAACCCGAATGTATTCTCTGCCTTGTTTTCATAGCTTTTTGGCCAAAATGAACTATTGTGACCTGAAATTTTGTTGAACTTCTCTCTGTGTAAAATATTTAAATGTTTTAGGAGTTTACCTACAATTATATTGTATTGTTATTTTGTTATGTCTTTACTGCTCTTGCCATGCTAATAATTAATGTAATGAAATAATGAGGAGAATATTTCCAACTATATCTTAAAATAGGGTAAAACTTCAATTTCAAGTACACGATAGCCTTTCCAAGATTTATCGACGAGTTGCCTTCTGCAACATTACACTACTCATTTGTGCAGTGATAACTTTAGCTGTTTTATACTTGCTTACTTTCTGGTGCAATAGTATTGAGTGCATCTTTTAATTAAATTAAATGACTTCGGTGCAGCACATAAAGAAATAATTGAATTAAATTAGGTGAGACGGAGAACAATTATTTTAGACCCTGAAGTCCAAAGAGGGTCTTTTGTATCTTACTAAACCTCCGGAAGGAGGGGACGAAGTGAAAAATGCAAAAAGTGGGCGGCCAAGTTTATGCGACTTTAGGTACCGATGCAGTTGGGGTTTTTAAATGTCCTAGATTCCCTTTCTTTTTGTTAATATGTTACAACGCCGGTGGAGGTCTCACTGCCAAGGAGTTGAATTCCTCGAAAGAGCTGCTGTCAAACCAGATTCCACGCTGCACACAGCTCACCACCAGTCCGCATCGCATAGCCTTACAACCTTAAAACGATGAACAAGAAAATAAAATGAAATTCTTGGAAAGTAAGTATGCATCACAACATTCGCCTAAGTGACCAGGGGAAATTATGAAAAATCCAAAGGTCGTGAACGTGAATTCCAAGCTTTATCGCCTGAGCCACACCGCTTGTTTAATTAACTAATCATATGTGTATATTTGTATGTAAATATTCCTTTGCTATTGAGTTCTTACCAGATGTTCTTGATTATAATAGGGGAAAGAGCAATAACAAGGAATAATAACAATGACTCCTTTCAATCCAACTTGTCAGCAATGATTAATATGTAGTTTTTACTGGAACATGTTTTTGTTCTTAATGATTTCATTTAAAAAAAATAATTTTCATTCGAAAAACACCTGGATGGCATCTTTTACTATAACGCGATCATTTTTATGGTAGATCATGGAAAGAAAATGTTACATTCAATTAATTGAATTAAAATGTAATTCTAGCAAAAATGTTAATAAATATCTTGGAACCGCAAGTAAGCTAATGATCAGTTTTAATTACACCTTCATGCGAAAGTTACACTAACGACAAAAATTTGGAATGGAGGGCAGTGCAATGTGAAGCAGTAAATACTCACCTTTGCTTGCACCATACATTTCGTCACAGTCTATAAAAAATCAAACATTCCTAGGGAAATTCAGGATATTTCAAACAAACAAATAACAAAAGTAAAACTATTTGGTGCCACAAAAATCACCCAAGACATTTTACAAAAATGTTAATGCATTACTTGAGTACTTCCTTTTGCAAGGGAATAAAATATAATACAGTCGTTTTGAGCAATTTAAAGTGGTTTATTACGATATCTTCATAAAAATAAAACGTGTTTTGATAAAAAAAAAAAGACCCAACAACGGAATTCTAAGTAGGATGGGATATGGGTAGTTAGCTTAGCAGAGGGATAATTCTGCACCTTGACTACTCTGGAGACTTCATTTGAACCCACACTTCTCAAGGAAGTTGATCTGAAAGAAAGAGCTGAAAGGTACTACTATTTCATATCCGGGGACGTAATACACAAGCATAAGTGGTGTCCCTAACGTTTTGTTAGATATAAGCCACAAACTCTGACAGGCCTGCGGGAGCCCCCACGGTATCACTGGGGGTTTTACAAGGGGTTACCAAGCAGACCCGCCAGAACAGGAACAGGAACTTTTCCAAGCGGAAATTCTCTGCCACTCCGCAAAGCACCAGCCTCCTTCCCTGGCACTTTTAACCCTACAATTTAGAACTGAAAATATGAAAAGAAAAGATATGCTTTTTAAATGGGAGAAAGAGTAGCTGAAAACTCTTTGAAAGGAAATGAGCATCCCAGCATTCGTCTAAGTGACCAGGGAAAAGAGGTTTGAACCCGAACCTCCTAAATGTGAGTTCCAAGTTTATCTTCTGTGTTCCCCACTCAGAGAACCGCAAGCATCTATAAGCTTTAAAGCATAGTTTTTCACTAGCCGAACCCACCACCTAGTGATATCAGGGTTCCGCAACCAGATGCGAACGGAAGCATTTTGAAACCCTTATTTAGTCAAACTGGATAGATATGTTTTATTTTAATTTTTTCCAAAGTTTTTCTTCACTATGTTAAAGTTTTGTAACTTAGGCGCCGATTGACTCCGGCTTATTTGCGTCATGTCAATTCCTTAATTCCATTCATTGTCTCGAAGAACTTGGCAGTTAGAATGGAACGTTAAACAACAAAAATTAAAAAAAAAAAAAAAAAAAAAAAAGAGCTTAAACTTAGCTTGAACTCTTAAATATGTAGCACCAGAAGTGACTGCTTGCTCAGCAACAACTCAGAATTTTATTTAAATATTGAAATAGATCGAGAATCATGTGATTCTTTTTCAAAGACGCCAGTTGAACTACATTCACGTAATAGTCAGTATTTCTCAACCTATGGATCCCGACCTCCTTTTTTTTTTTTTAATAGTGTTTAACGCTCATTTTTACTACCGAGGCCCCACAGGCCCTAAACATTGTGATACATGAAAATGAAACGATAAATTGGGAAAGGATTTTTAAGGGAAGGAAACGTTCAAGGCCCAAGTTTAGCGTACCTCACCGGCATTTGCCACTTATGAGGACTGAGAAAAACATGGTAAAATCTCAGTCAGAGAGGACGGTCCTGGTGAGATTCGAACCCCAGACCTCCCGCTCACGAGTCCGTGCCTTAACGACCTCGGCCACCCGTGGCGTTACCAGATCAAAGTTCCATGGCAGGGCAGGGGGCAACCAAACATATCAACTGTAGTGTATCATTGCAATTCAAATGCTGTTTACGCCTATTTCTATTTTGGCAATTTCTTTTCATTTCATTTCCTTACGCTTCTAATATAATATGTAATAACTGCCTCGATTCAATAATGAGTACAATAACTCAATTTTTGTCTTGTCTAGCGGAAAGCAATAATATTAGTATTGAACGGGAGAATATAAATTTAAATAATGACGATCATTCTCTAATTATTGCTTATTGAAATTATAGCCGAAAATAAATTGATTGAAGTTGAGAACTAAATTCTATGCTTTAATTAATAGTTAATTTTGTTACAGATTTTATAGAAATTGTTTACGAATGAAAACAAATTAAAACGTATATTTTACCATTATTAATGCATAGTTTTCTTTCGTTATTCATTTAATTTACGCCATAAGTTTGGCACGGTGGATACTTTACTTAAATCTGAAACATTTAAAGGAGAAATAATGAAACATTCATTTTATTTAGAAAAAAATGAAAGAAAGAGCAACACTGTTTAGATTTATATATTTATTGACTCCATTTAAAGTTTATTATTAAACAGATTAAATTTAATAATATGTGTTAACATTCTGTAAACAAATTGACAGTTGACACACGAATTTAAGAAATGGTAACAGATCTATCAAAACAGCAGATCATACAATTTTTCTCTAAAAGATATTGTTTGACAACCCCTAACTTCACTCTGTAGTTCATTCCGGTTTCTGATATCAGAAACAGTGTGTGATGGAAAATACAAAGATGTCCTGTGGCAATAAGTAAGACCTTTCTATGAGGCCCTGTAACTAAATTATGACGTACGGAAAGGTTATGAGATTTATTCAGGCTCCTGGTTCGGCGGTGTGGCTCTAGTTATTGTTTACTCTCGTGGAGATTTCGTCTTGGAGTTTCGTATTACTAGTACCGTGCTGAATTATGTCTTTGGCTTCCCTTTTATGTTGCAATTGTTTTAATGCCACATAAATACTAACAAATGTGCATAAAGTTCGTTAAACAAATACTTAATTTTAATTAAAATTATCATTAAGTTTACTTGCAGGAAATGTTCCATTTCATCATCAGTAAGCGCACACTGGCAGAATATTTTCCAATATATACATGTACCGATATTTATACTCCATAATTTAACAGTTTCTAAATCCTCCTGGTACAATCATATATGATAGTGAGGTGGCTTCCAGAGAGACGTTTATTTGTAACTGAGAGTGTGTTCCCACGTGCTAGGGAGCATCAGAGGGTTGACCTAGCCGGGGCTGCTTCTGTTGTGCTCGATGAGGCGCATGTTGCTAATATGCTGTGTCGTACCTATGTACAGAGTGTTTCAGGATTCGACCACACAAATTCAAAAGGATACCAAAAGGTGATATACAATCATTTTGAGATGGTCTGTGGACTCATATTTCCCTGCAATGGGGTAGCACGCCACTAATTTGGCTTCCACTTAGATTCACGATCATTATTAAGATAAGCAGTTAGAATAAGCTCGCTGTTGTTCCGTAGCTCAGCACCTACTGGAAATAAACACAAGATTAGCAACAAGGGTTCGAGTTTTTACGAATGCTTACATTATTTTATTTATTCTTTTTTATTCGTATTTCTGCCAAAGGCAGGATTTTTGTTTCTGTTGCTTACCCTTACTTTTGTGGTTATGATTTAGCATTTTATAAGAGACAATTTTATGAGGGCACATCGATGTGATTGTAATGTTATCATTTACCTGCTTGTCAGCAGTGTGCAGTGTGCTTGTAAGTGTTAGAAAGAAGAATTGAAACAAAATGGAAACTTACAATTGATGAAAATAATTTCTCAGCTTTTGAAAGGGCAAAAGATGGAAATAGTAAGTATAACCTTTCTTTTTTGGTGGAGCTTCGAACATGACGTTATGTTTTGTCTTTCTACTTGGGGTGCACGGCCATCTTACATCTTTGGCAGTGTAGCCGTTATCTTGTAGTGGTAAGTTGGGATGATGTAATTCCTGGCGGAGAGATTCACTGGTCCAGAAAGCTCTAACTTAGAACTTCGATCATGGAGAGCTTTTTCCTGGGATAGAGATTGGAATTTTTGACACCATTATGTTTGGATTGAGATGAGCTCTCTATTCCTCAAGACCAGTACATTTAAAAAAGTAAGTTGGCCATTTTGCTCCTCCATGGTAAATTGGCGTTTATTGAGGATGTTCAAATGCTATAAAAAATAATATATGATTTGAATTCCATGGCCACAACCGGGCTGAGCAAGCTTCCCATGGTCGTACCGATGATTATAAAAAGTTTAATTCTATTGGAAATATGTGATGGTAAGCACGTAATGGAAAACAGTTAAGTTGTCCTTTCGAAAAATTTGTTGTAGCTGAGTAAAGGTCTCGTTCACTGACTGGAGGCTTATAAAATGTTTAACTTGAATAGATAGACGTAGTATATTGAGCTGTACAACACCAGTTAAACGTACCCCTTTTGGTTAAAATGCCACTTTTGGAGACAAGCGGGAGAAATGTACCATTCTGAAGAGCCTCAAACCAATAATGACACGCAAATGTATGACTGGGATAAAAGTTTTGGTTGAAATGAATCCATAAACAATGAATGGCAAATATCAACTTATGTGTTGGACTACATGCATTTTACATGACGATAGTAAACATATTGGTACACATTTTTGAAGTCTGAAAATATATAGGATAGGCTCGTAGGATGTGACTATCATTAAACCTATTTAGTTTAGACTGTAAGCATTAAGAAATACGTCAATATAAATTTGTGCTTTTTGTTTACCGGTATTACTTCTTGAACAAGTCCTTAGACGGCCAACACGCCATAGATGCATTCAATCTGTGACAAAATGTACGTCCTCCAGAAAATAAGCGTATATTGCTCTCACACCAGCAACAATCACTTCTTTAGCTGAACTTTATACTAGCGTGGATGATGCTTTGTCACTGTTATTTAATGTCTAAACTTGCCCCTGGAATGTTTAAATTAAGAGACTGATGTTCAATAGAGAATGTTGCACTGAGCGTCATTGCCCGCCGCACTCGCTTTTTATTTTAAGAGCTCGTACCGCCAACTGTGTCAATAGATTGATCGTTAACATTCCCGAAGATATTCTTCGTTTTCACCAACTTCAAAACAATGTTTCTTAATGGGAATACTAATATGTCGAGAAAATTGATAATATAATCTAAAGCTTCAGTAGATTTGCACTCAATGCACGTACACACAAGGAAGACGCGATGTTACATTGACCAGTTCACCATTGGCTTGTAAGGCATTGAAACGATAAACTGCATAGATGGCTCTGCCACGATTAAATTTTTTCTTTACCTGTCTGCGCCATATCAAGTGGTGGGTATTTGAAAACTTTCACATTTTGAGCAAACACTTCATAGGTATGTCTCTAAGATAGATTTGGATGAAATTACAACTTAGTTGTAAACACCAGCCTTTATTTAAGGACATCCAGTAACACTTTTCATTTTGTAGTATAAAGTTAAATATCTTCATAATTCAATATATCAGGTCTTTGAAATTGCGCCTTTCTCTTCTAATATCTTCTAATTAAAGGATGTTAGTTGAACCTCTTATTATGTTTGTTTACGGTTAAATAACCGCATGATTATGGTTATACATTTCTTTCACGTACGAGGGAGTGTATGAACTGCCACGGGTGGCCGAGGTCGTTAAGACGCACACTCGTGAGCGGGAGGTCTTGGGTTCGAATCCCGCCAGGACTGTCCTTCCTAACTGAGGTTTATTCCAGGTTTTCCTCAGGCCTCATATGTGGCAAATGCCGGGGAGGTACCCTAAATTTAGGCCTGGAACATTTCCTTGCTTAAACATCCTTTCCCAATGTATCATTTCATTTCACGTATCATCAGTGTCCACCGCCTGTGGTGCCGCAGTAGTTAAAACGGACGTTAAACACCATTAAAAAAAAATCGGTCAGTTACTGAAGCGTGTGACCAGTTCGGAGTGTGTTACAAGTGTTTTTGAGTTTATTATAATATGTCACGAGATAAATACACATAACAGCAACGGATGTTCTATGTGTGATACTTATATTATTACATCATCTTGCAGGAAAGTCAGATGGCAACAGAATTCCTAAGAGAACGTCCCCCAGCATGGTAGGCGTGCGAAAACTTGTAATAAAATTAGGAAAACACAATTCTCAATAAGCATGGTTCAAATTACATGGGCATGTTTCGACGCGGGTACGGTGCGCGGTTAATGTGTACAGGTTAATAAACGCCAACATTTTTTGTAAATACCAAAAATTCATAACGTTACAGGAATGACGTACCCATCCCATTCTTTGAACCCCCGACAATGAATATCGGTCTGGATATTTCCGACAAAATTCTGCCACTGCGCATATAGCTCCAGAATCATTGAATTTCATTGAGGAACTTTTTGAAGATAGGGTAATCAGTTGGGGGTTATGGCCGACGCGGTCGTTGTGTAATGTTATGTAGGAACTTGCAATATAAAATATATGGGTAAAATACCCGAACATTAGAAGAGCTCAGTACAATAGCAGGAGAAAAATTAACTTAATTTCGCAAACTGAATTGATGCACGTAGAAGAACAATTTCAAATAAAGTTCCAGAGTTGTGTGGTTGCAGGAAGATGACATGTACAACATCTCTTGTGATTATGTAAATGATCATTTTCATACTTTTGTAACTGTAATTGTGAAAATCTGATTTAATACAAAGTTGGTGGTTTCAGTTGCCTAGATACTTTATCTGATTACTCGGGAATAAGTGTTCTGGCTGCAGCGGTTGGCCAACTCGTGTGTGAAAGATCTTGTAGTTATGATTTCTGTAACCTTTAAATACAGAGTAAAAAAAATTTTAAGGTAAACCTATATAATAGTGTGTGCATGTATGTGCTACATTTAATAAAATCAAAAATGAAAAATTATAATTTTTGGCAGATTTACAATAGAAACTATTAAAATGGCTCCCCGAGTATTTCAAGTTAGCGTAAAGAGTTACATAATAATTTTAAAACTCATTAATAAAGGTTTTTGGAAAAGAAAATACACATAAATATTTAGAATAATGCAAATTTTTTATTATATGCACATCCTAATTATTTTGAGTACTAACCCCAAGCATAAAACATCTAAGATTTAATTTCCACGTATAAAACTAATAATATTTTGATGGACTTACTCAACTGCAAATTGATACATTACGTTTTTAAAACATCACATTTTATTTAGTAAAAATAATGCCAGATGGCTACTAACAAATGTCCCTAAAATGCGTTATACATGTACTTATTTTTAGTCAAAAATTTGTTTACTGCAGGAAATAACCTTTTACGTCTGACTACAGCAAGCGCACACTGGATGAATTTTTCCAATATGTACATATACCGGTATTCATTCGGTCTAAAATATTCCACAAAACATTTCTTAAGGGACAAATCCATCAACTTTAATAATGCTTCGGCCATTGATACATATTCTGGCTGTAATTACAACTGCCCAATAAAACGAAACACCTGTATAGTTCAATACATGCCAACGGAAGACTTTTTCATCTTGAAATATTGCACTTTTATGTATGTATATAAATTGGATATATTGTAGCAAATGCAGTTTCATCTGTTAGATATTTTTCACAACCGCTCTCCTTGGTTTTATTTTCACAAACAATTAAGAGTGCAGCATCTTCGAAAATTAGCAAAATCAATAAACATTTTTGCAGCGCATTAATGTAGTTGCTTCGATGCAACGTTCTGTTCTACAGTTAGCATATGTGGTCGCCTATCACGATTGTCACTTTTTCCTTAAATTTTCTCTTTCTTGTTTCCTTAATGGAATGCCGTTCTTTAAATTCGTAGTCTTCTTCATTATTAATTAACTAAGCTCATTGAGGAATGAATTTTCTGAATTAGTAACATGTTGTAAATACCGTGGTGAAAAAACGATACTTTACTACCTGCATATTATGTACATTAACCGTAATACTACATGTTGAATTAACTTTTTACACAACTTCCTTAAGATAGGATAGGATGGTAACGACAGAGAAAGTTTTCGGAACCGCATCCATTATTAGCCTTTTGTATATATGTCCCAAATCGGAACATCTCCGGGATAGATACAACGGGCGGCCAGATCCTGAGGTTGCAATGCAGGGATGTAGGCGGGAAATTCTTCAGATAGTAAGTCGCAGATGCCGGCAGATCCGAGATAACCGCCTGGGTACCACTAGAAGCGCTCCGAAGTGGTCCCCAGTTAGAACATGCCAGACGCTGGAACAGATATTTCTCCAGCGCACAAATCCACCGCCACGCCATACGCCACCGGCGTCAGAAGCATTCAACCATACTACCGGTGCTAAGGGATGAGATGAGATGAAATGGGAGAGGGAGAAAAAGTCTTCCTAGCAAAGTGATCGGGGAAATGAAGAAAAAACGAAAGACTAGGGTGGTTCGCTCCAAGGGTTTTGAACGTGGGAGTTTCCGCATACGAGTCTAAACATCAACGCCTGAGTCACCCCGCTCAGTTATACCTTTCTTGCCTTTGCTTACCTGGAGGAAAAGAAATGGATGATTTTCCTTCGCGGGACCGCTCCACACGAAACGGCCGGTTGGTGGGTTCAAGTTGGCACCGTAGTGAACGGGAGTCAGAAAGTCCGCAGCTATGATTGTCACGTAAGTAATTACTAACACTTAAACGTTTTAAAGGTTCATTTACTCACCATTATCAGACAAGAAGGTGCTGTAACTGACCTCCTTCATGTTCCATTCATTTCTGGCATCAGCTAATGAAATTAACTATTACGCTCTACAAATTCCTTTGAGATATGGAAGAAATTTCTTTACAACAGTTCACCTAAACTGTGAATTTGTCTTGTACATTTTTTCTTTAATGTTCCTCCCCCTAGAGATAAAAATCGCATGTAGTTAAATCGGGGTACCGAGGGGACCATACCATTAGTGATGACTCTATCGAGTACTTCATGACTTGCATGGAACGAGACATGGACTATATTTGCCATTACACAGTCATGTTCGAAATTCCTGAATCTACGTTCTCTCACAGTTCAAGGAAAAAGGGTTGAAATTTATTCTGCGCATATCTATAACTACTGTTTCTTAAAAATGATAATGATTTTCTCCCCGCGCTACTAACGCAACATACTCCTATCTTTTGGTCACGTAGGGATTGTTGGTGAAGCAGGTTAGGTTCTTCTGGACCCCTGTATAGGGTGTTTTGTGAATTAACATACGTAGATCCAAGATTCGTTCGCAAAGCAAATTGCGGGCCATTTTCTCCGTCCTCACACTATTTAAAATCCATTCTCGAAAGCTACTCCTGGATGCATGGTCACCCGGGTTAAGCTCTTGCAATACAGTAAGTGTATACATTTTTTAACTTCAGTAACTTTATAGCTATTCGAACAGAGGAACAGAAAGTTCCCGATTTCTGAGAAAGTCGTTGAAGTGAGTTTTAGGGAAACGTTCCAGAACATGTCCAATGTTTCTTCTGTCAGTACGTGGCTGTGTACACGTTTCATCAAAAATACTTCCCTTTTCATTAACTTTATTTACCAATCTGTGAATCGAACTTCGAATTGGAAGTTAAATATGAGGAATTCTTTCTTGAAACGAGCTCGATTCTGTACGCAAGTAGCAATTCAGAAATAAATGGATACCTGAATCGATATATATAATATAATATATATTAATATATATTAATGAAAAATAAAAATAAAGAAACACTATTAACAATGTAAGAAATTAACACTAATAATAAAAGTAGATAAAGATAAAACACAGAGAAAGCTGGTCTAGCTTCTTGCCATTGAAGAACTCGCAGTAGTTCGAAATATAGCAATTTCAAGTGTGACTCTTTCTCTGTGTTTTATCTTTATCTACTTTTATTATTAGTGTTAATTTATATATATATATATATATATATATATATATTGTAATTAATACACTGTATTACGCCGCCTAATCCCTATTTAATACTCTGCCACACATATACAAGAACACGTCCGTACGTTCCTAGATTCAAACTGTACTGACCTCTCCTCCGGCTCCCCGGCCGATTTTCAAGCATGGGAACGAGACGAGAAGAAAAAGTCACCCAGTATGTGCATATTGTATGTATGTGTCTATCAACTGTAATTGGTGGTAGTGAAGAATAATGAAAATACAAAGATAATATATATATATATCCATCTTGATGTTTGACTTCTCATTTAATTGTGAACAAAATGCATTTGAGGTAATCATAGTCTTCAGTGTAACGTGTCTTAGATCTACCAATGTATTGTATTCCATCAAAAAATAACAGCGCAAATTTACACAAAGTTGTGCGTAGAAGCTAAAGAATGATAAGACCTGTGTAATCTAAGAGATGGACATTGCAAACGATCAATATATACTTCTGGTAACTCCTCAGTTAATATAAATAATACACAGCCCAAAAGTTATAGTGTGTAATGGGCTAAGTCGTGTTTCAGCATGTTAAATAAGTTTCGCTTCTGTTAGAAAGTGTATATGCACACTCACACACACAAGTAGGTACTGAACAGTTTACACAAACGTTACCCCGGAGGCATTTTACAATTTATCATGCTGAGTATATTTACCGTGTGAACATAGGTAATGGTACTACTCCCTTTCCCCACCATCGAACATACGAAGCGCCAAAATAATCAATTCCAAAGGAATTAATTAACTAGCCAGCACCCCACCACATGTAAATATGCTATGATGTTTCGGAGTTTTGTAATAGTGTATAAGTGAACCACATCTAATTTCACAAACATTTCTGCCTTTGAGGAGTTCAAATTTTGCTTTTTAGCATATGATGCAAGTTGGAAATAGCCGGTGTCCCAAAATAAGTCAGCACAGGCAAAATCTATGCATTTTACAGATTTAAAATAACATCATGAAACCATATTAGTGTTAATAACATTCTCTTCAGCTGGTAGAAAAGCAGAAAAGTGCGTTGATAATGAGAGAACGCAGATGCTCTTTACGTTATATAAAATACGCCATTTGCACCGCTGTAACTGCATTGATGTATTTGGTTAAACATAAAAATTAAAATGAATGCACTTGCAATGAAAATGAATAAGTAATTACGAGATAAGCGTTCCATTATTCTGAGCTGGAGGATGTTTCAATTCACTCTAGATGAGACGTCTGTGTCGCTTGACTTGTCTCCCAGATCGTCTCCATTTGTCTACAACGGTACCTATAATAATCCCTTAACTTTCTCAACACGCCAGCACTAAACTAATTGAGTTGTGAGAATTAAAAAGTGAGCACACTCCTGAGTCAAAGTATGAGTGCATAGATTGGGGTGAATTCCATCAACTTTCGTGTGAATAAAACATTTTGCTGAGTGTTATATCGTAATGACATGGTTAACTCAAATGCACTGAGTGTCTGGTAATCGCTGAACTAGCAGTTTGTCTTGTTATTTAAAACTGCAAGTAATGCAAGGCTTATTTACCTTACTCCATGTCCCTCGGCCACGCACAGTACCATGATTCTCTGTGAAAGTCTTACACAGAACCACAAATATGTTAAATCGATATAATATTTAGTCATTATCTACGGGACTATCCCCGGCATAATTACGCCTTTCAACTCGCAACTGGAGTTGCATACCGAGCTACTTCAGAAATAGGCGACCACAAAACAAGTAGGTGCTGTTCTTTATTCACGCAAACCATACTCGCAGAGATCATCGATTCGAGGACAAAAATGTAAGATTTAGCATTTTTACACACTCAAACAGCGACAACTCTAAAATTAGCGATTTTGAGTGTTACTCAACTTTTTCACACAATCCATAGGCTGTCACAAACGAAATGCTGCCTCAACAAGATGGCTCATTTGTTTATTTACTTGATTGTTTACAAACGCTCTTTAACATCTCAGGTAATGAGCTACTCATTCTATTCAGAGCGCGAAATGGCCGACTAATTTTGTTCAGAGGCCTCTTCTTTTAGACTTGAGGTTCTTTTACGTGCCGTAAATCTACTAGACGGGATCCAGGGTTTTACTTCCCTTTCGAAAGAAGCCATACTTAAATTCTTTACACAAGAGCTCATACATGCTGAAGTTGCATACCGAGATCGCATTATTCCTAGCGCTAGTAATAACGCAGCCGAAGTACAGTAAGACCCGAATATTTGGCCAATTTGTAAATTTAACATAGTTTGAAATGTCTCCAGCAAAATTTCATCAATGCCAGGATTCTGCTATAACGAAAACCTCTTAGAAAGTTCAGCCTTTATTTTGCAGGCATGATGTATCCAACATAGACCTGGATATTTTCTAAGCAACTGTACGCTGGACCGTTTATTTGGTTTATTTACGGACGCTCTTTAACATCTCATCGCCCCATTCAATTCAGGGCGTGAAACGGCAGACAAAGTTTGCTCAGAGGCCTCTTCTTTCAGGTTGGAGGTTCTTTTTCGTGCGGTAAATGTACGACACGGTACTCACGGCTTTACTTCCCTTCCCAAGTAGGACATACTTAGGATTTTTACGCCCCAAAAAATCCGGGATGGAAGCCGTGATCTTGCGTTTACGAGGTGCAGTTCAGTATGTTAGGGGGTGTTCTACTTTACTATAACACCAATTAGCTCTAATTTTGGACGACTTCGTTTAAACCCTTACCTGAAAATCTTATCATTCATTTCTTGGTGATAGCTTCCGGATTTTATGCATTCGAATATCAGATTATGACACCCCACAAAAGCATGTTCATTCCCAATATGCATTACTGTGCACCACTATTTCCCCACAAGCTTTTTAAGCTCTGTATTTTAACCCGATTTGTTCTTTGGGTAGTTTCACTCCACACTTTGGTTATGCGCCCCTGATGAACAAGTCTTGCCCAAGTAGTACAGTTTCCATTTTCCTCTTCCTTAGTTTATTTTATGGCAGTTATCTCTATGCAACAAGAAATGTCACGTCTTATCTTTCTCCTAATATACTGAAAGTCAATTTCCTTCAGTAAACAGAGGAGGAAAGGTTATTTTTTTTTAATTTGGTTGTTCAAGATGGATATTAATTGCTGACAGCACTTGTTTATCCTGGGGTTCTTTATTTGCAAAAGCTATGCACTTCATGACAGATAGCTGATCTCAGAAAACCGTCCAGCTCTTTCCTGGCACGAGAGTTTTTTACAAACCGAAAGTATTTGGTTTAACAATTTTTGAATTTTCCATTTTCTCTTTGTAAACGCCCGAAACAGATACAACAATAAACTCTGATATTATTTGCACAACATTCTCAATAGTAAGTTTCAGATACTTTCACAAAATTTCTTAAACAAGTTTAAGGATATTTAGTAGAGAGATAATGACAATGTTCTTGCTGAATCTTAAGCTGAGTTTTCTGAAAAACTGTACTGTTTATCGAAATGAATATTGTACTATGTACAAAGGAGTTGTAAACTGATTTTAAAGTTTGGCTTACCTAAATTGTTTTATTTTACAATTATTTTAATAAACCAGAAATAAATATTAATTTTTAACGTTTTTGCTGCTTTCCATACACAATTAACCTCAGCATCCTCAGATTTTAAAATCTGAGTTTGAAAACGTGCGTATATTAATGGTGAAATAATATGTAATTTAAAAAAGTTCAATTTTAAAAAGATTTGCATATAATGCCAATATTTTATGCAAATTTCAAAATATATTGTTGTTCTTCAGAACTATTATGTATATATAAGGTGAAAGCTTTCACCACCAATATAAAGCAATGTGTTTTTGCGCATGCACAAGGTAATTCATAGCTATAACTTACATCGTTTTTAAGAAAAGTGAATCTAAAGTTAAAAATATGAAAGTTAAGCCAAAATAAAAGAAAATAAGAGTGTACGTTATGTAACACCATGGTTGCAATATTTAAATTTCCATTTAAACAATTTAAATTACCCAAACAAACAAAAATTATATGTTTGGTTTAATCTACAAACTATGCAGTTTCATATTATGCATAAAGTCAAAAATCGATTTTTTGACCCCAAGTCTCTACCAAGTGCCCTTAATGTTATAGTCTTGTCTTCACTTCTTAAAGATTTTTCTACTCTTGTGCTTCACAACAGCTGATGAGTCAGATTGTTATACTGCATATAACACCGCATTATCACCTTTAGAACCAACATGCTTGTTGCATAGAATTACTTTAACTAGAATTTACGAAAGCTGCGGAATGCGTTAATCTTTTAAACACCTAAAACTCTTAGCTACCAATGGTTTAATTTTAATATAAGTGATATCTGTTATTAAAAGTAAAAGTGTGCTATTTTGCAAGGAACTGTTTAAGAGCGGAAAATACAAGTTAAACCAAAGACTTGTGATACTTCAGTGATTTTATTTACAGTTCGTTCCCTCTCCCCCTTCAGGGATATAGCGAAGTTATTCAGAATTTTATCCCTACACAAATTTCATACTAGTCTTGAAACAAGATAACGTAATGGGCAATGGAAACGGTTCTTCATATTTAAATTCTAAACTGGCTCTTTCTTCTGTGTTTACTTACGGTGTATAATTTTGCTGACGTAGTAAACCTAAAATTGAACTGAGTCATTAAGCATTCAGAAAGAAACTATACATTCTTTCTTCGCACAAAATACTTTCAGTATAATGTTATTGGTTAATCATTTTACATGCTCTTTGGTTCATTTTAACAATTGTGATATCCTCCTGCGGCGATATACTTAAAGACCATCACAACATTTATTTTCATTAAATAACATTCACCTGTCAACACTCCAATGTGTTTTGAGGTTTGGAAATGAGGTATTCGCTCTGACGGGCTAATAGCATTTGAATAATTTTTTGAAAATCAGTAGGTAGGCGTTTCTTTTCATTTCCAGATTTACTAATTCAGATATATTGCAAAATAGCTCAATCCACTATCAGAGCATGACGGTTTACTCACAACGTTCTTTCAGTTATTACCCTCCTTTTCATAGTGTTCAATGTGTATGTCACGTCACTTAAACTATCGGGCAGACCACTAATAGCTAGTGTGGGGTGCATACAGACAATTATTTTTGGGCAACTAACAACAAACATAATATTTGCCAACTACCAGCATATAACTTATTATTAATGCTATATTAGGGATAGTGCAATTTATGACCATTGCCCAGAAAAGGAAAAAATATAAAGAGAAAGATTATATGAGGGAAAAGTCTCAGTGTATCGAAGAATAAGCTAACATTCACAAGATAAAATAGAATTGAAACACGTGTTAAAAAGGGGAGTTATAAAGCAGATTTACGCTGCTGCTGCTGCTGCTACTACTACTACTACTACTACCACTACTACTACTACTACGATTACTACTACTACTACCGCTACTATTACAATCACTACCACCACCACCACCACCACCACCACCACCACCACCACCACTACTACTACTACTACTACTACTACTACTACTACTACTACTACTACTACTGCTGCTGCTGCTTTTGCTACTATTGCTACACTACTGCTACTACTACAACTACCACTACTGCTGCTGCTGCTACTACTGCTCCTAACACTACTGCCGCTGCTACTACTACCGCTGCTGCTGCTGCTACTACTACTACTACTACTACTACTACTACTACTACCGCTGCTGCTACTACTACTACTACTACCGCTGCTGCTACTACTACTACCACTACTGCTGCTGCTACTACTGTTCCTACCACTACTGCTGCTGCTACTACTGTTCCTACCACTACTGCTGCTGCTACTACTACCGCTGCTACTACCACTACTACTACTACTACTACTACTACTACTACTACTACTACTACTACTACTACTGCTAACGCTACTATACTACTGCTGCTAACGCTACTATACTACTACTACCACCACCACCACTACTACTACTATTACTATTACTACCGCTACTACTACTACTACTACTACCGCTACTACTACTACTACTACTACCACCACTACTGCTACCACCACTACTACTACTACTACCGCTATTACTACTACTACCGCTACTACTACTACTACCGCTACTACTACTACTACACTACTACTACTACTACACTACTACTACTACTACCGCTACTACTACTACTACTACTACCACCACCACCACCACCACCACTACCGTACTACTACTACTACAACTGCTGCTGTTACTACTGTTGCTGCTACTACCACCACTGCTACTATTACTACTACTGCTCAGGCTGCTGCTGCTGCTACTACTACTACTACTTCTACTACTACTACTACTGCTGCTGCTGCTACTACTACTACTATTACTACTGCTACTTCTGCTGCTACCACTACTGCTGCTGCTGCTGCTACTGCTACTACCACTACCACTACCACTACCACTACTACTGCTTATCCTGCTACTACGGCTGCTACTACTACTACTGCTGCTTTTGCTACTACTGCTACACTACTGCTACTACTACAACTACCACTACTGCTGCTGCTACTACTGCTCTTAACACTACTGCTGCTGCCACTACTGCTCCTAACACTATTGCTGCTGCTGCCACTACTGCTCCTACCACTACTGCTGCTGCTGCTACTACTGTTCCTACCACTACTGCCGCTGCTACTGCTACCGCTACTACTACTATACTACTACCACTACTACTACTACTACTACTACTACTATACTACTACTGCTGCTGCTACTACTACTACTGCTGCTGCTACTACTACTACTACTACTACTACTACTACTACTGCTGCTGCTACTACTACTACTACTACCGCTACTACTACTACTACTACTACCGCTACTACTACTAATACCGCTACTACTACTACACTACTACTATTACTACTACTACTACTACACTACTACTATTACTACTACTACTACTACTACTACTACTACTACTACTACTACTACTACTACTACTACTACTGCCTTACTCGTCGTCGGATATGCTGATCTAATAGTAACCATACTTGCCTATTAGATCCAAGATCACGGGTTCAATTCCGGTCAAGGTCGATTGATTTTTTCAAAGCGTAAAAAAGTATGGCATCCTTCAGAAGGAAAATGAAGCCATGTGTCGGCGTGGAAGATTTACGGCAGGTAAAATAACCCCAAGTCTGAAAGAATAAACCTCTAAGAAAATTTACATTTATAAATTGTTATATATAATATAAAAATAAAAATAAATTAACACTATAAACAAGGAAACAAATTAACGCCTCTTGCTAGACTTATGTAGCTTCTTGCCATTGAAGAACTCAACGAGTTCGAAATATAGCAATTTCAAGTGTTACTTTATCTAAGTGTTTATCCTATTCTACTTTTATTATTACTGTTAATTTATATATAAACACAGCATGCCGTCATTCCCTTTAACCTTATTTTTTAAGTTCCCTCAAAAATACAAATCGCATAAGGCAACACCTGGAGATCACGCTGGCTATTAGTTATTATAATAACCCTATCCTAAAATATTTCCTCAGTTAATTCAACGAGAGATAAGCTGTATGCTTTGAGGCAAAGTCTTGTAGAAAAAATAATCATGTTTACATTCAATGTCCAATAATTGTGTGATTGTGTTATCTCCGTTTCTTTATGCATTCAGGGTATTTTCATAAAATATAGACCGTATATTTCTCTAAGCATACACTGCGTACCATTCACCAATGTTTTGCTCATGGAATGACATTTCGTATACAAAATGTTTCTGCACTCCGGCACCCATTGTTCCTTGGTCATTTAAACGAAATCATGCTTCGCTCGTGAAAAAATAAACAAATAAAAATAATAATAAATTTGAATCAAAGAGTCATTCTTAGCATTGTCCAAAACCCAGTTGTAGGAACATGCTCTATTAAAATTATTACGTGGCTGCAATTTCTAAACAGAAGGTACCTTATACGGATTTATTTAAATTTTTTGGCGGCATTCCAAGCTCATTTTTGCGAAATTCCTATTTTTCGTGCAAGTCTTTGCAATTTCTTTGGACTTCGTTAGCACACGGCAGTTACATTCGGTCTCTTATCGAGATCAGATCCCATTTCCTAATTTATTCGCAATATTACCAACACCACTGTTCCATTTTCCTGCTAAGTTTTGTTTTCACATTCAAATCATACTTGAAAAGCCTTATTTTTATTTATTTATTTTTTTAAGCATTTGAATTTATAACAACACCAAAACAAAATTAAAGCGCGAAAAGACTTAATTACCTTAAAAACGTCCGAAGGACACAAATGCAACATTTCAACTGCTTTAAGCGAGCACACTGAAAGTCGGAGGAAACGGTCAGTAGAACTGCTTCTCTGCTGTCTCTGGCCGCAATTCAGCGAGTGAATGTCCATTTGAAAGCACCGTAACTGAATAGTATATAATGAAAGTTGACTAAGCAGAATGCTATAGTAATTTATCTTGGTAGTTTGATTTTAGGCTACACAGATTTTTTATGCATACAAGATTTTTCTTTTCAGTTAAACACTTTTATGTTTTAATGTTTAAAAGCCAGGAGCGCGTCTACTTAAGTAATTACTAAAAATTATAATTTGGCAAAATCATGTGACCTGTATTTATTCTAGGTGTCTAGTTATATATTTTCCAAGTTCCAGTCTATATCTATTAATTATTACACAATGTGTTTTCTTTCTTTGAGTATTGAGTCAAATGTTTTGGTAGCTATGAGCTCTATTCCAATATTTAATCATTAGCATTATATGAAGCAATACAATTAATTAATACTCTTTTTATTTTTTCGTTTTAATCACACCATCTTTGTTTAGGAAATTTTACTGAGCAGTTGTGAAGCAGGGAATGTTGTCTCAAAATTTCCCATTTAATTACAATTGTTTCTGATGGCAATTATAATAATAATTGTATCTTTCAGGTATTGTTTAATGCCAACAATAGCATAATAATCAACGGTATCAATGTTACAATTAAAATGAGGGCTTCAATATTACATGTGTTAGTATATGTATATAAATATGTCTTTTTGACCAGTAAGCAATATTCAGTTATCTTCCCGTAATATTATGATGACAGTGCACATATATGTCTGTTATGTTACTGTAAAATGGCTGGACATGCTGAACTTTTGTTAGAAAAAGGCCGCTTTACCTGGAAAGAGGGTCCTTTGTTAAACACCACCCTTTCAAAACCCTTTTGGACATACTGCCGATTCATGGCGCCAAATTACATACAACTGGGGTATACGTAAGGAATGTGATTTTAATTGATAACTGTACTTGTCGTCAAAAGGAAATACCGCATACAGAAACACCTGTTTTACAGAAACTAAGGTATTAGCTATTTCAAAGGGAGGCCGCATATATGGTCGAAGCGTGCTTTATCGCAGACTTTCAGTTTGGGAATCTAGTGAAGGTCAGATGTATCCTTTCGTAGCGTGGGAATAGCAGATGCTTCCTGGTAAAACCCCACAACTTCAACTAATCAACACATTACAAAAACCCGACAAATACAAGCGAACTTGTAATACACCATAATTTGTGTGATCAAATAAAATTCTAGAAGGAACAAGTTAAATAATATTTAAAGAAATTAAATTTTCGCGAAAGGCGGAGCGAAATGACAATAGATTTAGCATTAACTGTAAGAAGTAAGTTTTAAGCATTCGTGAGAGAGTAACAGTGTTAACAGTAGTAACACGAAGCAGTAGCGACAGTGGCAGTTAGTCAGATTCAGCCTCATTCATTAGTTATTCAGTGTCGTATTAGACCAGTTAAGCCGTCTCGGAAGGTCAAAGTAAATCGGTCGATCAGTGAGGGTTAGTCAGCGCGAGAGTAATAGTAAGAATAATCACATGGAGTTAGTGATAATGTGACTGTCTGATTTCAACATTACGTTAAAGTGAGTAAATATGCGGGTGAAGACAGCGAATTATAACTCGAGAGTAGATTATAAAGTACAATAGTCCCTGAACAATAACCACACGACAGAAGCACAGCATGTTCCTGAATCTTCAAAATTGTCGAATAAATTGAATGTCCAACCAGAGCCGAACCTTATATTATTACAATGAATCATCCACTTCCTCCCTAATGACTTCATATCATTAAAAATAGTCCAAATTCCCCTGAGGTCCCTACTCTCTACATTGGAACCAGAGAAATAGTAATCATCGAGCTCATGACTTCAAGAGCCGAAGCAACACAAGAAGAACATCTAATTGATTAAATAAATAAAAAAGAGTCACCATCCATAACAAAATAACCCACCAATGGGTGGGATAACCCACCATAATTCCGGTTCCAGTTTTACCTGATTAACAAAAATCTTTCAGCATTAAAGATAGCAGTGAATGATAAAGCTGATAGTTATTATTAACACAACAGTAAGAGAGATCTGTTTATGAATAATATATTTAAACAAATAAAAGTTAGAACAGGAATTTAAAAAGAAAAAAATTCTTCTGTCTTATTTATTATAAGCTACACATATAGAGAACCCATTTAAGCTGACCAATCATTATGCTGAAAGATTATACCGAGTTTGTAAGTTCAAAGATCGATCTTTTCAAATAGGAACATCATATTGTAATTATGGCCTTGCATCTCTGGTTACATTCCTGTAAAGGTTAAAGAATGCAGTTATTTTCTTCTCTTTTTCCCCATTTTCTGAGATATTTCGTACCTTATTCCTGCCATAGCGTTGGTAAATGAAATCACAAAAATTAATGTGCTCCTTCTTACCTCAAATAATTACTCGGAAGATTATAAAATAAAATCCATGTGGTTAACCACATTAAAACGAAATGAAATTGGGGTGAGGAGGAATCTTTATGTTGTAGGATGTAAGTAAGATAGATTCTATCTCAGTTTTACTGGAAATTAAGAATACTTTATTACCATAGCGAGAAGATAAATGAAGATGTATTACCTCATTTTCCCTTCCCTTTATAACTCTTCTTTTAGTTCCTTTTTGGTTCTAAAGTACCACTTTCATTTTAAATGTTCTACAGATGAAGTGTTTATTAAACTTTTACCTTGCTTAAACAAAAAAGGAAAGGATTGCAATTCTTTCACCTCATGATACGTCTCTATGATACATTTTTATCATCACTTTATTTGCCTATGTGTGTTCTCAAGTAACTGTTTTGTATTATGTCTGCATGTCTCCCCAGAACTTTTACAACATCATAGGATTTACAGGCGAAGTGGAATATCCCATTATTTTCAGTAGGTAAAATTTAATACGCCTGCCACCCTCTATTTTGATACATAGAATGAAAGTAAAATAATCTTACGCATTTTCAAGACTAATAGATCGTTTTTGTACAATAAAAATGTCTAATGTCGTATTGATTAAAGGTTGTAGTTTTCTCAAAATTTCTGTTTTCAAAAACGATTAACACTTTCTTACAGGATAACTACTGCACACAGGGTGATGATTTCGGCTATTTGATAGTGACTCTGATAAAGAAATACTTTTTACTTTGGTATATTCCAATCGAGAGGACAATTTTCGTGCAAATTAATGACAAATAATTACAAATTTGATGCCCGCATAATATAATTAGTCTTGGCAGTTACATTCAGTTGCTGTTGACTTTCTCGGATGAGAGAAGGGGATGGACATTTACAGAGTGATCTTCTTTTGACCGTATTACGAGGATATCTATTGGGAGTAACCATTCGATTCTGCTACCTTCAGTGACGCTTGTTGCTAGCGAATGCTGGTTTATCGTAATGCAAAGATTTTTGACTTCGCACTGTCTTAAGAGCATATTAATTTACAAAGAAACAAACTACAATTTCCGGGTTACAAAACGCCTGTATGAAAAAAGGTTTTAGGGCAAGTGCATGCCAAGTTGCCTGTCAGTATGGGTGTATGATAAAGAAAAATCCTATCTGCCGTGATCGAAGGCGATAATGACGGCGAAATTAGCAACATGGAAGAGAAGCAATTAAATTTTAAGAAAGCTCTACTTGCAGCAGAGGCGATGATTCTTCTGTAAATTGTTATTACGCGAATGCATAATTCAATCATGAATAACATTACGAAATGTTTTATGAATACATAATATCGGCAGCCTATACCAACGTTACATGTTTTATTCACATGCTAGGTTAAAAGGAATTCATTATTTTTCCTGGAAGTTTGATAATCCGCTGCACTTCAATGTTCCAAACTATTTAAATCTTTCAACCCGAATTAATCACAGAACGTACTATAGGTATTGTGTTTATTTAAATACATTCTATCATTCCTTTCACCCTGCAGGATTATGTAACTTTCATCCTGTATACAGTGTATGGGCTTGTTGTATTGCAAAAAAACACGCTCAATCCTTTCTGAAGTCTTGTACCTTTATTGTTACAAAATTCTACATATACATTACAAATATATTTTATGTATGGCTCGTAGACCGTAGTGCTTAAGTCCACAATTAGAAAGGGGAACAAATAGTAATACAAATAAAACAATATTAATAATAAATAAATAAACATAAAAATGGGAAGAACGATATTTACGGATATATGAATGGAAACATGTTACATTATTTATAATTACACACATGTTATTGTGTTCTAACCAGAAAATAAATTGCTTCTAACTTCGCGCACTTTGGTTAGGAAAATGCCCATATTCACCAATTAGTGTGGTTCGCAAACAGGTCCCAGCATGTCAGTCGTGCTCTATTTGCCCGAAAATAGTTGGCAGGAAACAGCTTTTTTCTCAGGTGTTCCTAGAGGGTACATTCTGCCAGAATATGTACCCAGTCCTCATTATCCCCATAAAATTGACACATCCCTCCATCAGAACTTACCGTTATTTATTTTTTATTTATTTATTTATTTATTTATTTATTTATTTATTTATTTATTTATTTGCCTTTAAACTTCTTAGTTTAAACCAGGCGATTCCTGATCTCGCCTTTCTCCCTGGAACGAGTATATATACAATTTTTATCCCAGATTAATTTAATTTCATTCAATGACTCAAGGAGACTTTTGTGTTACATACTGCCTCGATTTTCTATCTGCTGATACCCTCTAGCCTTGTTCTAATTTTCTTCCATAAGCTTTTATTTTCATTGACTCGTCATATTGAACCTAGATCAGTTCCCCCCGAATCCTCTTTCCACCTTTGCAGCCCAACACGTTGGAGTTATATTTTGCATCTGGTGTCTATAACATTTAGCGCGAAGCGTGGACTGGTTTCCCTGCATTAGTCTAAGCCAATGTTTCACCGTCCTTGTTTTACTATTAACCGTATTTGCAAAACAATCCACCTCCCTCATGACCCCACAGATTAATGTTCCTTTGGAGATCCCGAGAATCCTTTTCCAAAAATCGACTTGAATTTTATTTACTACATGTTCAGCTCTCCCCACCCCTATTGTTCATTTCCATATAGACTTAATCATAGCATAGTACATCCTCTTTAGTGTATCTATTGGTATATCTGGAACGCGATTCAGAACATGTAGTAACTCATTTAGTTGACCTCGTGCTTTATAATTAATAACAGATAAACGCTTATTCCATTTACCAATCATATTAAAGTTTACTCCTAAATAACCAAAAAAAAAAAAAAAATATCATTTTATATTTCCTATCCACTGTAGTACCATGTTTCATCCCTACCATAGAAATAGCCATTTTTAAAAGTCATTATTTGGTTTTGAAATCATTTACTATAACAAACCATTTCAGGCAATACTCTTCTAAGATGAGAATGCCTTTCTGCAAACCATCTTTTGTTAGAGATAGAAGAATTAGATCGTCCGCATACAAACGTACAGGAACTCATGTACCGTCCACTTCAGGGGCATTCATTGCGCTAACAGGATATACGTGATATCATCTATAAATAAATTAAACAATAACGGAGATAGAATACTTACCTGACGAGCCACTCTACTTACTGATCTACATTTCGATATAGTGCTTTGTATCGATCTTAACACCTATTTTTACATCGCTGAATATCTGCATCAGAGTTTTAACCTCTTTTGTTGGAGACGCCTTTATGACACGGTTTTGCCAACAAGAGCATCACTTTGAACCCTGTCAAAGGTTATTTTAAAATAAAAAACACGCTGTATAATGTACCCCGTTTTCTTTTTAAGTTTATATCTGTTATCGTCTTTAAAATACATATATTATACACCGTAAGAAAACCGTCCCTGCAACCTGCTTGATACGTAGATATTTTATTCTTTTCCTTAACACATGCCCTTAATCAATCATGTAGAATCTTGCAGCATACTTTACCTAACACAGATAATAGTGATATATCCCTGTAGTTCTCTGACGAGCGTGGGTTACCCATGCATTTGAATATCGCCTGTATCGTCGCCATGGATCAAGCTCCAGATATCTTTCACCATTACATAATTTATTAAATGCGATTTGCAGTACGTCTGTTACTTCCGGTAATACTATAGAGAATTTTATGAATTCCACTGAAATTCCTTCAATTCGAGGTGCTTTTGGTTTTTTAAGCTTTTAATCGCTAATATAATTTCGTTATTGAATATTTTTCCATCCATGTTGGTGCACAGGGGATTAGATGCAATTCTCTAAGAGACAGTCGCGACACCTCCCACTGCTGCACTCTACTTTCACCATATAAGCTATTAAAATACGCCAACCACCTTCCGGTTCTATGTTTATTTGCCCTCTTCTTCTTACTTTAATTTTCTTACCAAATTGCACACGTTTACCGTACCCCTCCGATAGGTTGCAGTTCTTAGAGCCCCATCTATTTTGTTTTACCATTCCGATTTGGCACTTTCAAATGTGTGTTTATATTATTTTTTTAGTTGGACGTAAGAAATGCGGGTTTCTTCAAATCCCTCCCTGCTGTAAGTCTTAAGCGCTGCCTAAACTTTATTCTTCGCTTATTTACATTTTGTGATGTATTATCATTCTTTTGCACACTATTTAATTGTTTTATTTCCAATTTTCATATGTTTGGCTGCTAATTGTATATTTTCGTCAATGTTCTAACAATATCTGACCCGCTTTCTTCCCCCCCATTAAATGTATTTATTGAATATCGCAACATTCCCACAAATTTCTCCATTCTTTCTGGTATCACAACAACGATAACACAAGAGATGTAATCGATTTCCCTTACACTATTTACTGAGGCTAGATCTGATTTAACGTGAGCAAGATAGGTGAATGATGCGATTCCACTCTGTTTACAAGTTTGAAGTCCTGTAATGTACACTGTGAGAATAATATATAAGCAATACTGCTTCTACATAATTTATAAATGCTAATTCTCCTGCCACATCTGATCCTTAAGTCATACTATATGCACATGAGAGGGCGAATAGCCTACCGTTATTTCTCAGACGTCAGGTGTATGCTTTGTCAATTGACTATCGCATCTTAGGACTGCATTTACTACTTTTCCGAAGTTTCATACATTTTGTTCGTCCTGAAGTACTTACAATAGTTGCGGGACGTTAAACGCTAAAGAGAGGAAAAAGTCGATGAATCCATTTCTCTTTTAATTTTTTTTTTCCAGCCCCTTGTCCTTATGAACTTGTGGGCAATTTCCCCTTGAGTGCCGGTATTGCAGCAGACTTCTGAGGCCAAGACGCCCATAAACCTTTAAGTCCTGACACTCAATTTTGAGGGTTTAAATGCACGATTAAAATTTCCATCTTCACTAACGTACTTAATGCCGGGAGGCAATGATATTGAGGGTAGGTAGAGAAGGTAACTGACACCAGATACTGCCTTCACTGTAGCTCATGTTTGCATTAAAGCTGGTTTTTTTTGTGCTCTTTGTGTGCTGCACAACTATCAAGGAGTTATCGCAAATTCGTAAATATTGTCTTCAATTTAATTGCTTACATATTACTGTCGCATTATTCTTGCACGTACATATATATATATATATATATATATATATATATATATATATATTGTTCTATGTTTCTATGTTTTTATTTGTCTGTAAAATAGTGCAACTATAGTGGTAAGCACAATCGTGAGGGTTAGACTTTTACATTTTCTACCAGTTAAAAGGCAAGTTCAAAAAATTTTCTCCCTTTCATGTGCGTCTTTGATATGAAGTGTAAAATATTCTTTGGATACTGCATGAAAGACATCCATGAGCATCATTAGATACATCTTTGTTTTTATTTACTTATTGAAAGTAACAAATGGAAAAATGTGTTTTTAGATGTCAGTGAAATGCAAACAGGGCCTCACTGATGAAGAGATTATAGAATTTATGTTGAATTTTGATTCAGAACTGAGTTGCTTCTCCGACATGGATAAAGGTAAAGAGGTATATAAACCTTAGAAATGTTATTCTGAATCTGAGCTAGATAACTAAATTTAATTGGAAAACAAATAATTTTAAATGCCGACACTCGAAAACAAGACTTACAAGCTCCAAAGTTTTCCTATTAAGCTAACAAAGAAATTACATTTAGCCAGAATAGAAATTAAAAAATGTTGGGTGCAAATAAATCTTCCTTTATGGGGATAAAAACTTACTATCTATCTAGTCATTAATCATAGTAATTTACAATTAACAATTCTATTTTACTACATAATAATATCTTATTACTATCTGCTGGCAAATACTGCAAAATTAAACCTTATTTTATTAATTTTTACGTTGTCCTGAGTCTGCGAAGACAGCACTGTATTATTTTGTGCCATATTTCAATGACAGTGAATAAAATTGTACATTTCTACATCAAGTTTATTTTCTGGGTTAATGTGTAATACTGCAAATTGGTGAAAAAAGTTAGAAAATCTTTTGTAAAGAAAAAGAATCAGGTCTTAAAGGGATAGCGGGTCGCTACATTGTCCAAGTGGACATGACGATGAAGATAAAATGGTTATGGTGGTCAGGGAGGTCTTTAAACCAATGAGTACAAACTAACTAGACCATAGTCACCAAAGTGCTAGTTCTATCGAAGTAAAAATCCTTATGGCAGCATTCTTAGAAGGCTACGCATCTTCTCAAAGCTAAGTGAAGGGGTCATAATCGAAATTAGTTGCTTATTTATGTCAAAACTGAGAATGTTTGTCTTCATATGTAATTTAAAAAATTACAAATTTATCTCACTTTTTATTTTCTGATTAAGAAGGTTATAATTCGCAGAAAAAAATATAATAGAATGTCTCTGTAAGAAAATAAGTTGCTATGAGCAGCCGTTTAAGGATACTTTGTATTACTTAGGGTAATAAAAAGGTAGACTACATCACGAGAAGGAAACAAGAAACGTAAATGTAAGCAATTACTTTTAAATTCGTTTAAATTGTTTTAAATGCATAGTATCTACAATTCATTTATTGTTCATCTAAGCTACCAATAAGTATATGACTTAAATAGGCTTCAAAAGTCAGTTTCTCCTTTAAATTTAAGTTGGACAATGTAACAAAGATTGAATCTTTCTTTTCGTTACGCTGTAGGTATTTTTACGACAATGTAGAGTGCACAGCATTCGAAAGTAGCAAGTTTGGGCTGCCAATTACAGTACATTTGCAAAAATGAACGCATTTCTTGCTACAAACATTTCACCCTTCATATTGTCGAACTTCCAATATTCCAAGTATATGCTAACTTATTTCTATTGAGCTTTTAAGTATTTTTATAAAAAAGCAGTTATATTCGTATTCAAAATAAAGGGCTGGCTCGGTTGGTAACGCTTGGAACTCGTATTCGAGAGATCCCAGGTTCAAATCTTGCGGTCGACTAATCTGACTGAGGTTTTCCGATGTTTTCTTCAGTTCGTTTTAAGAGAGAGCAAATGCCGGTTTTCTCTGCCACGAACTTACCTTCCATTTAACCATTATTTATTACATTCCTCAGTGTGTCTGCGTCTTCTGTGTTTGTAATGCCATTGAGACTGCTCTGACATTGGACTGACCATCCGCTCTGATAGCCCTTCAGTGTACATGTGTACTGTAAGTGCGTTCCCGGTGGGCGACTGGCCCGTTTTTTTTTTTTTTTTTTTTTTTTTGAATGAATGAATGATTTATTTATGGACGCTCTTTAACAGCTCAGGTCATCAGCGTCCCATTCAACTCAGGGCGTGAAACGGCCGACAAATTTTGCTCAGAGGCCTCTCTTTCAGGCTTGAGGTTCCTTTTCGTGCCGTAAATGTACGACACGGACCCACGGCTTTACTTCCCTTTCGAAGGAAGTCATACTTAGGGTTTTTACGCCCCGAAAAAATCCATCGGTCCTGGCCGGGCGACTGGCCCGTGCATTGATAAGTCCCAGGACGTGAGTCTTACAAACCAAAATGGGTAAATACAGAGGAAAAAACACAAGTATTTTTATACTTCTGAAGCGGTAAATCTTTGGCTTAGGTTATTATTTTGATGGATGCTTGGTTGTTCCTTACAGGATTTATTTGGATTTTAGGTGGGGAGGGAAATATTAATGAATTGTTCTAGCATGTAAATGATTATAGGTTCTGTAATTTAGATATACAAGAAAGGAATGGATTAAGCCCTTCTTGTCCTTGGTACCGAAATGGTTCGTACAGAGGATGTTGAATTTAAGGGAACGTCGTATTCTGGTTAAACTTCCTGCTGTTCCTTCCTTTTTCTTGCTTCTCCCTGCTTCATTTATTGATGAGTGAAGAAGAAGTTCCTCTCAACATCTATTCATGAGACTCTTGCTAGTGCGTTTTTGTCACGCCGGGGTGTTGACAGGGGAAGGGAATGGAAAGATGTTATACTCTTTGAAATTCACCAAAAAGAATTTGAGTTTTATTCACATTACTACACTCAGGGTCCAAGGAATTACCGGCCTCACGGGTATCTTCGTCCTCACCGTTGTCGGGAACTTTGTAAGTTTTATGGTGAAAGGAATTTAGTTATGTAGGTGTAATGGAATCCTCCTTATCTCGGACAATTTTCGGTCTAACAATCAATAGCTGATATTACGCGCTCTTCTAGAGTCTCTCGTTTCCGAACTGAACTAATCACCTTATTTCGGACGCACGCAAATAGTAAAAGTTTCTGGAAACACAGAGTTTCGCCAAGTTCACTAATCTACTATCTTCAACGGACGGAAACTGTTCGCGGATTAAGACTCTTTCCGCGGTTCATGAAAACGCTCCTTAAGTATTATTTGCGCGTTGTAGCACGCAATATCGCAGGTTTGTGAGCACGATTTATCTTCGCCATTACTCTTAACTTTTCTTCCTTTCCAATTTCTGATCGAACGATTCACTATGTAGCTGATAACTGAGTTTGTCACTGGTGTATTTACTGATGCAAACTAAAACTGAAAGACGGACTGCGAAACTGTGTATCGGTTTCGAAACTGATTACGGACTGCTTCTCGGTTTCAAAACTGATCAAGAACTGCCTGTCAGTTTTGACTTTCCGCTAGTTTTACGAAAAGTTCCGATCTGTCTGTCACACAATGCATCTAGCGTCTTCGATTTTTAATACTGAAGGTTTCTCGCCCACGTCATTTAGTAAAAATCTGATATAATCAACACGATACCTTTTCATTGGTTTAATAATTCGCGCCATTGTCCACCAATTGCGTCGTCTTTGCCTAGCGAGGGCCGCAGTTCTTGAGGTTCCTTTTCTTTTCACAAGTTACATGCCAATATACATATAACGGCATTCCCTTTGTTAAGCCCATGCAACTTCTCTTCCACACACACACACACAAAATAAAAAAATAAAAATAAAAAATAAACTACAAAGCTACTCTCGGACTTTTGCCTAATATCTAAGAGCACAATGCCAGCGAAGAGGTTTATTTCTGAGGGTTATATTCTGTCCATTGTGCACTGCTCTCAGAAAGATTTTATGGCTGGGATCGGTGAAATCTCCGGTCTTTGCACCCTCGTTCCACTATAAAAATCATCACTTGAAGGACTTTCATCTTCGGAGGGAACGACGGAAGCCATAAAACTATGAACCTTTTTTAAGTTATATCGAGAATATAGCTTGCTTAAATTAAACCAAGCCTCTCTTGTGAGATTCAGGCATATATGAATGCTTTGATGATCTTTATCATTAATTGGGATATTGATAATTAATCCAGGGTCCCTGTATACGAGATAAAACTGTCACTTCTCACCCGCTGCAATGACTTTGGAAATGAGAAGACAAAATAAGCCCTTTCGACTTTATCAACGCCTTTTCTTTCATTATCTCTCTCTCTCTCTCTCTCTCTCTCTCTACCTGGTGATTCTTACATGATTCATGAGCTGCTTCACAACTGCAGTAAAAGATTTTAATTAATGTCGAAGGTTTTCACCGCTCTTCTACAAATGCAATAAGTTATTGGCAACTTATAATGACGGCACCGAGGCCTTATGGTTAGACTACTCATCTCCCACCGAGGCGGCCCGAGTTCAATTCAATCCTGGTAACCATGAGTTGCATTTGTGGAAGACGAAGCTACGCTTGCACTGAATTTCTCCGGGCATTCCGGTTTCTCCGGCCACTCTTTCTATTGTTTCTCCACAATCATCTCATCACCATCTCCACTTTCATCATTCAGAGCAATATAGCCCTCCCATTCTCGCTGCGCGCGTTACAAACGAACTACGTTTCTGCCCCCTGCCGCGCATGTGCAGAAAACAAATGGCTGGTCGCAAGCTAGTTGGCATCAGAACTCACTCATTGACTCTGTTATAACATTCTCTTCGTTGATTGTTTTAAGCCGATTGCCGAGGTTTAGGATGAAGGTGTAAGTATCCGAAGATGGAGTCTAAAATTACTTTCCAATGTCCCTTCCTGCATAAGGATAACGATTGGGAAAATCATGTACACAATGGCTCAATTGCGTCTGCCATCCGTGTCTCAATGAGATTGCGATCAATGACAACTGCAACCATACTGAGCACGTATAGAAAGGAAGCCTATTCGTTTCATGGGAAAAAAGTGCGATAATCTGATAGAATCCATTATATAGTACTGCAAAGGAAATTTTTAGTATTCTTGTGTCTGGTCATTTTTCAACATATCTAATTTAGCCATATGCTGTAAGGTTATTACTTGACATTATGTGTACCAACATTTGAGTTCTCGGCCTGTTTATATCTTTAAAAAACTTCATTTTGTCTAATCCAAGCTTTTGAATGTAAGAAATGACCTTCAAAATGGCTTCATGTTCCCTGTCTTCTTGTACCTGTATGATATTTTCTCAAGTCTACTATATAGAATTACATACTTTAACTGCTTTCTTGTGTTTCCATGTTCAGCTTCAAGAAAAGTTTTCAGCCTCTTTAAAAATAATAAAACATTTCTGTAAAGCATTTTGGTCTCCTAATGATTCTGAAATTGCAGCAATGTTTGTGTGATGATATGTGTTGTAATAGTTTCAGACTTTAATGGGTAAGTTCTCCTTGTTCACCCATTCGTCAACAACAAAATAGTTTAAATACTGCTGCAAATTCCAGTTCGGTGAAGCATCAACCGTGGATCCTCAGCGACCTTTCTTCTACGTCAACTGGTCTTCAGAAAGCCAATGGAAAGTCATTCTCCTCATCCTCATTGCAACTTTTCACAAATCCCATCTCTTGCACCGTTCACGAGCACCATTTCATATAACGGGTAACGGTAATTTCCACTAAATGAAAGATTTTTTGAAGAGCAGAAACGGCTACTGACTGGAAATCCATATTCACAGACAGAATTCTACTCCGGTACGGCAAATTTGAAGATCTTGAAAAATATTCTGTACTTCTTTCTCTTGTCTGGAAGGAATGTAAATAGGAGGAGAACGTCATTTGCTTCTTTCCATCTCTCTAAAAGTAATTTTTTCTTCTTTTTTCCCTTTAGTCCTTTATTCCAGAAGTATGAATACTAAAGGCTCTGATTACAAATTTTAATATAGCCATTTTTTTCAGTAGAGGCTGTTCATCCTTTCTCGTTTCCATCTGGTTTACCATACCTGTCCCACAGCGGCGAGGCAGGTAACTAACGCTATCCAAAATTCTTGTTCAGTACGACATTATACTCTTCACCGACGCTGACTGTAATCGATACACTAGTATTTTCACAAATAATGTTCAAAAATATAACCTAAGAACTTGACTGAAATTGTGATAAAAATCCCAAAGCCAAGTTGAGGAATGATTGCGGGCTAGATTCTAATAATCCCCTCCAGTTGGGAATAGTAAAGTAGTGCGTCTTCTGTGACATTATAGAGAGTAAATGAATGTTAGCATGTACTACAATTTTATATTAAGCTCGAAGTATTGAGAAAAAAGTAGACAAAATGTAACGAGTGATACTACATTATGTAGCGAATACAATTTTTTCTCCCTCTCTCCAATGGATCACTGCATTGTGCAGTGATTCATTTTATCGCCAACTGATGGAACTTGTAATATCACTGGTCTACACACTTTACTGAATAAAAACAGCTCATATTTCTGATTCCTTATTACGCGAAATCTCTCAAACCAGCCTTAGTTTCGTTTCATCGGGTTACAGTTTTTCATATTTCCCTATCACAGAAAATAAAAGATTTTATAGTTTGTTCTTTTAGTAGGTACATAAAATAAATAGTTTGAGAGATTTAAACAAGATAATAATTATTCACAACTTTCTCTTAAGTACTTTCCCACCTCTGGATTCCATTTTTTTTTTATATTCAAGGTATTACCGATTGCAGCTTTTTTGTGTTCTGTAACAACATAGCTGGTGTTTTTAATGTTATGTTATGAATGCCTCATGTGAACATCATGAGTGGAGACTTTTATTGATAGTTCAAATATAACTTTATAAGGCGGCTCTGTTGCACAATGTCAATCTACTATCAGCAAGTCATTCAGTTCATTAAAATAACCCATGATATTTTGAAAGTTCTGTTACAGAAGATGAAGTATGTGGAACATGAATGAAGTGCTTGTGGCAATGTAAAAGTGTTCTCTATTATTCAAGGCGAACAATCGGGAACTAGTAAATCTCTCTCTCTCTCTCTCGTGGATGGGACAGTAGGTAGCAAGCAGAACATTAAACCAAAAAAATTGACTACAAAGGAGCAATTAGTTCCTGGAAGATAAAATGTGAAGTATTAACCATTGATTTCTCCTTCATATGTCCTCCTTTCACCACTTCATGTTGAATTAGGCCTGATGAAGCAATTTATTCCTGCTCAGAATAAGAACAGTGATTGTTTCAACTTTCTTGTTACAAAGTTCCCACAGAAAACTGAAGCTAAGATAGCAGCAGATATTTTTATGGATCCCAGATTCGTGCGCTTATGGAGGATAACGCCTTTCATCAGTCGATGTCAGGATTAGAGAAGTCAATACAAAAATGTGTCAGAAAATTTTCTGGGAAGCAAGAAATCTGAGAGCTATAAAAAATTGTGGAACAAAAATTACAACATTTTATAAATCTAGGGTGTAGTATGAGTGTTAACGTGCATTTTCTTAACAGCCATGTTGGTTAGTTTGCTGAGAATCTGGGCGCATTGAGTGAAGAACGAGGTGAGCGGTTTCATAAAGACGATTACTACTGTTGTTTGAAAAGAGACCCTAGTGAAGGACATATCAGAGCTTTGAAAAAAAAAATGAAGTTTTCTTCTAACCATGAAAAAATTGAGAAATTCATAATTATTGACATATTGCCCTATTGTTTTTAAATATATTCATTAATTTTAAAGTTTAAATGAAACCTACAAAACAGTTTTGTCCCATATGTCTTAAAACTAATTCATAAAAATTTCATTTTCGTAGATCGGTGATATAGTTTTACGATAAGAAGAAAAATAGAGGAGAAATTTTGTCACCGTTAAACGTCTTTAGAGATCATTACATTTTTCTTGAATCTTGTCCATTGTTCTGTTATTCGTTTCAGAGAATGCTCTGTTTCATCAATTCTTCGTAAAGTTGTTACTGCTTTATACTTCAATAAAACTTGTTTAATGTATCTCATAGCAACTTTAATGGTCCCATAAAATGTAAACATCATACACTTCCATACCATTTATGATATAGACCAGCGACACTTAGTTATTTAGCTCCTTATATATACCTATATATTTATTTACATATATAGAGTGGGAAGCTTTATAGAAGCAAAAAAAAAAAAAAAAAAATGCAGATGTCTTATATACCGAACGTTATATAAGCCAGCAGTTCCAAAATGTGCGACTTGTTTCCTAAAGACACTAAATCCATGAGAAATTGGAAAAAAAACTGTCTACATAAACACAATTTAAGAAAAAATGACATCTATAATAAGTACAAAGATATTTTACTATACATAATGAACTGGTTCAATAAATAACAGGGTTTGATTATTTTTAAAATAAATTGGAATTGCATAAATTTTACATAGATCCTAAATTGAAAATTTAAAGAAAATAGTTCTATTTAACTAAAAATGATATTTGTGCAAAATTATGATTTATTATTATTTATTATTATTATTATTTATTATTATTATTATTATTTCCTCGAAGATTGTTGAAATTATAATTTAAAACATGCGGTAATTTTCTTAAGTATATATTCTCTTTTATGTGCATATTTAAGACAGCACGATCAATATAACAAATATCATCATTTCTTTCCATATATGTAATAGTATCTACAAATTATTTGGCCCCTGGTTTACATCGTTGTGTTTCATAGCTGTTAGCAGTGCAGTCAATTGCTTCTTTTTTGCTTCTTGCATATGACTTCCCATTTCTTTTCCTTCAAATTGGCTAATACATAATTATAGGTTAAGTCCTCTATATCGCCTTGTGCTTATGAAAATGGTTCATAATATACACAATATGAATCTGAACAAAACTTTATTTTGTCTGTATTGTTAGTCTTTTACCTGTGTAAATTTTGAACTTCTTTGTAGTTAATACAAAATAATGTGAATTCACCCATTTAAAATCTGAATCTAGAATATGAAGTATGCCAATATTTGCAAATATACCTTCATATTTTTCAATATAAAGAGTGGGTTTAATTTTCTAATTAGTTCTACAATACCAAACGAACTATCTCCAGGCTTATAAGAATGATCACACATAAAAAAACACCACATTTTAAAATTAAGCTTAGATGCTATTACTCAAAATACGAACAACTCATAATAGTTTTTATTCTAATAGTGACAGATGTCACCATTCATTCTAATATGCTTAGTATTATTACATTAAAGTATAGCTTAAGAATGAAATTAAGAAGACAAGAGAGCAAATTTAGGCCCTAAGCCGTCTTTACTCTCTAGCAAACTAACATATGCTTAGTTTCAAAAGAAAACTTTCTTGTCCATACCATGAATTATAATATCTAAAGTTAAGAGCATGACTGTATAGAATAATATGTCGGTTTATCTGAGGCTTTGGCAGGAACTGATTTTGTATTAAATCAGCGTTAGCATTTATTGAATCTGGTAGACATTGGTTAAGATTTTGAATGGCTTTTTCGCTTTAAGTTTATGTACAATTTTTTCTACATCAGTGTTTTTTTTTCTTTTATTTTACTTCTCTTCTATTTCTGTTTGTAGACACACTAAAAGACATGGAAGTAATTACAGTTGTCTTTTTCACAGATCCGAATACAGGCACTTTGTAATAGTTGCAGTAAAGTGAGCTGTTTGTGCGAACATTCCAAGGTGGATGCATGTACATTTTCAGAGGTGTCTTGTCAGGTCCCCAATGTTGTTCTTGAATTAAAATCCGCATATGGAGCTCCTCATAGAGCTTTTGTAGTTGAGTACTTAATCTCTCTCCACCAGGCTTTATTAATAAATCCTTTTCTCCGCTGTTTTCTCTACTTTTCTTCTGTCAACATTTAGAACTGATGCTAGTGCATTTCTTTGTGTAGTCGGAATATGATAAGTTAAATTTTTTTTCCTTACATAATCCCTCAGTTTTCGCTTGGTTTGGGCGTGTTCCTTTTATATTTGGGACATTAATCGGATTTCTTTGCCTAACTACATCTTTATTTGACCACTATTGAGCATTGAAATTCATAATACGATTATTAGCCAAGTAGAATTTTGCATTATAATCATAAGGTATTTTTGGTTTCTTAGAGGTGTGCTTAGAGTATCTCTCTTTTTTCGTTTAAATTTTTACATTTTTCCACTGACCTTATTCAATTCCTAGATTTATCAGTAGTAACAGGCTTCTTTATACACTCATCAGAAATATCGCTACCTTGCACACGATATTTAAAGCGCACAAATAATTATTTTAATTACAAGCTTTGCAAATCATGAACGTTAAACAAACAACACTGTGACTCAATCAGCTGATGGAACACTGGCACATATTATGTGACGCATGAATTTGGTCTCGATAGACACTAATAAAAATGAAATACGATTTGGTGCCTTTTTGTCACTAAACACTGACAAGATGCAGTACTTTGGTGTAAAACAACATTTTCCAAAAATTCAGGATTTGGTACTTACAACATAAAGAAATGTAACTTTAGTGCTGGTATTTATTTTACTACTTTACTTTACTTTACTTTATTTTACTTTACTTTGTTAAAAATTTGGATAAGTCGCCTTTGAAAACGAGCTGCACAAATTAGGAAAATATGTTTTTCTCTTAAGCACGTTTAGATGAAAAAACCTGCCAGGCTAAGACTTTGATCGTTTTTGAAGGGTCAGTTAAGCATTTTATAAGTTTTTGAATATATGTTTATACAAATATTTTACTTAAACATGAAATGTAAATTACAATATTTAATAGTTCAAATTTAATTATATTTTAAACCTGTTTAAGTGCTTAACGGGTGTGTTTACTACTGAGGTGCCACAGTCGGTGGACACTATTGATACTTGAGATGAAATTGTATATTGTGAAAAGATTTTTAAGGAAGGAAACGTTCCAGGCATAAATTTAGGGTACCTACATGGTATTTGTCATTTATGAGGATTTCAGAAACCCTGGAAAAAATCTCAGTCAGGGAGGACGGTCCTGATGGGATTTGAACTCCAAACCTCCCGCTTACGAGTCCGCGTCTTAACGACCTCTGCCACCCTTGGCGATATGATATTCAGTAATTTTCATACAGTCTTTCATTTAGCACTCATTTTCTAAATATGTAGCGACTTATCTTCTGAAAGCATTCAGAGATTTAAGAGAAAAGCTATCTTTGTTACTGGCATAGCAAGAGGATGTCCAGAGAGAATGAAGAAAATGAGTTCAGAGTAGAGCCCTTTTAAATCTGTCAAATTAATCACAAAACTTTCCTGTAATTTGCTTTTTCAATCCGATACCTTTACACACCTGTAAATTTCTTCTGAATTATTATAACTAGAGAGATAAAGGAATATGTAATAATGAATTCAGAAGAGACGACTATAAAGCTCGTACTTTCTAAATTATAATTAAACTTTTGAATGAAATATTTTAAAATCATATATTGAATAAATGTATCAAAAGATTTTTCATGTTCTTATAAGAAAATGTATACCGTAGACCATAAAATGTTTAAAATCGATAAATGTATCCAATTCTGAGAAAAATATAATAGAAAATGGAAAATTAACGTGGGAAAAATAGAACCAGCTTTCTCCAATTGAATGATTCACCCGAACAAAGTTGTAACAAACAAAAACTAAAATGTACGGAAGATGGAGATAAAACGTTTTATTGCCTTTTATAATTAAAAAAATGCAAAAATACGTTTTATTGTAAAAGGTAGTGCCTATATACATCTTTTTCTCTGTTAATTATTTTGTATATATAATAACTGCATTTTCAAACCTTGTATAAAAAAAATATAGAAACAGCGTTGTAACTCAAAGATATTACATTATTTTGCTACCTACCACATTGCTCAGTCAGTTATTTTAACAATTTAATTGCATGATAACAGAAAATGAATAAATATTACATTATATTTAGCAAAATATTACATTCCAAGCACAATTTTACATTAAAAATACAACAAATGCTAGGAACATAAATTCTATTAAAGAAAACTTATGCTAACAAAATTGAGATAGCGCATTTTAATTTACTCACTAGTCAAGTCTTTATAGAATTTTCTGAATTCAACGGGGATATAACTACACATTTCCAAGGGTCTTCTTCTTTGCAGCTGTAACAGGTGGAGGTTCTATACATGCATTTGGAAGGCTGCGGATGTTGACTGGAGGTACATTTCTGCGACCAGGTTCTCTACTTTTTCTTACAATCCTATAACTAATCCAGGGCTGGACAATATTAGGACTTATTTTCCCACAGTTGTTAGAGCATCATTGTGATTGATTTGGAAGCGGATATATTGTTATCTTGAATGAACCCTTATGATCTCCGTTTAATGTTCAGTACCGCTACATTTTGATGCGTCAGAAGCCTGGTTTGATTATTGTAGTTCAACTTGTGAAGTTCATCAACTGTTCTCTTATCATCCGCACTTAGTTGCCACATCGCAAAGAACAGTCACATACTCTCTTCTGAAACAATACAAAAAATTCTTAATGTGCAACTTATATAGTGATAATGTTATTAATTGCTTAATATAACTATGAATAAGTTCCGTAACAAATCTAAATTGTCAGTTTTATCACCAAAATAAGTTATTTTTATAATAGAGAAAGTAGCAAAGAAGTATTGTAGGTTTGTTATAACGTTGTTCTACTTACCGCATTTGGAGACAATTTTCCAGCTACGGGTTGATTTCTTTTGGAGAATATGAACACCCACTGTCCTGAACATGTATACGACTATTATCTTTCTATAAAGAAATTTCTCTCATTCGTCTTTTACCTTTACTGGGCTTTTTTTTTTTTTTTAGTTGGCGAGAGAAGTTCCAATTGGTCCACCGTTTGTTTGCAGTTATTACGTTTTCAGTGTTAAAATAGTGATATCAAAACATGGAACTAAGCTGAAAACTACCCTAATACATCCACCGATTTAAATACAACGATGTTCCACATTTTTCTCATATTGACGAAAATTATCGGTTACAAAAGTGTTCGGGTGAGTCATTCAATTATAGAAACTTCTTACATTATGAGTATATGAGCAAGTCAGCAGGATTATTATATTATGTAACAATAATAAAAGAGTTACACGTGTCATTAAGAGGGATTATAATATTCGCCTAACCACCACGGGTGGTCGAGGTCGTTAATGCGCGGACTTGTGAGCTATAGGTCTAAGGTTTGAATCACGCCAGGACCATCCTCCCTGACTAAGGTTTTTTCAAGTTTTCCTGTCCTCATAACTGGCAAATGCCGGGGAGGCACCCTAAAATTAGGCCTGGAACGTTTTCTTCCTAAAAAAAATCGTTTCCCAATATATCATTTCATCTCATATATCATCAGTGTTCACCGCCTGTGGTGCCTCTATAGTAAAAACGGGTGTTAAACACTATTAAAAAAATATTCGCCTCTAGATTTAATATTAGCTAACATTAAAACACACGTAATTAACTACATTATAAAACCCATCTAAACTAACTAATCAAACGTTAAAGACAGGTTCCTTCTTGAAGAGTCTTAGGTAAAATTGATAGAAATATCAAACTTTTGATTCTAGCTTAATGAAAGTTGGAACGTATTTATCAAACACCTGATGTTTTTCTGAAATCTTCGGAAAGGTGATGTTACGCAAATATGTTAAATATATGTCTCCATAATATACAGTACTTTACAATTTTATGTGCGCTTTTTTGAATATCCACACACTTCCGTATATCTGGCGATAGATACACGTACCCTACGTAAGTTATGTAATTTTAAGAGTAATTTACTGCCGACATAAGTGTATATAAAGTTTACTTAAATTATTCTAATTACTATTAAATTAAACGTGAAAAATGTGCAATCTAGGCCTTATTAAGTATGCACAGTTTATTTGTAATATTTAATTGAGGAGATATATAGATTCAGTTATCATTTTCAAAACGGAAGAAATATATATAAATCTTGTGCATGCCATGTCTTAGCCAAAACTGACTCTTATATGCTTTCAGTCTCCCTTCATCCTCTGCTTCTTTTCTGACATTCTCCGCCTAAGTGCTTGGAAAAGATTTTGTACTGAGGACCCTGTTCATCAATCAACGATAATATGTACTGTTTTTATATGTATAAAGACATCTGAGCCAACTGAGTTTCATGAGAATATTATTATCCTTGTTACCTTCCTATCATTGAACACTATAGCAGCTGCCAAAGGAGGTAGCTTCACAATCAAACTATTAGTGCTCCTATTTGGGTTTTGTGTCGTACTTTATTTAGCAGCTCTTGTTATGTGAGGGCTGAATAGACTTGCATTATAGCTAATAACACTGCTTCTGGAAGACAAATCTTATGCGGTGCTTTTTTCTAGTTTCCTTACATTGTTAAAACATGCACCACGTTATTGAGAATCAAGGAGATTAAGTATGGTCATCTATGTAGGAGCGTGGAAATACATATATTAATTTTTTTCTCACAGTTTCAAATTTATAATTGTTTGCTCTAATGACATAATGCACTTGCAATATGACATTTCATTTATTTGTCACTCTCTTTTCGATACTGATTGACTTTTTTATTTTCTAAAACGTTTCCTTTAATTTACTAGATCAGTTCTAGTATCAAGTTATATATCTCTGTATATTTTCTATACTTATAGTTTTTTCGTATATCATTTTTTCTGATATATTAAGACTTACTTTCCCCATGTAATTTTGAAGGTACTTGAGTTCCCATTCCCTAAGTATGCAACATGTCTCACTCCAGGGCCCTTTGCATGAGTTTATCAATATTATTGAATAAAATTTAACAAATTAGAATTTACAAAATACTATTACTAATAATTTCTGTTGCATGGTTCCCAGTCTTTTACTAATATCAATTCCAACATTCTATCATAAAAATTTATTAATTGCAATTTTGTAACGATCACTGCTAGCTGAATATTCTATTCAGAGCCTCATGGTTCATGTGTTCAGAAAGTCGTAAGATATAATCTAGTCAACAGTGAAAGTGGTTATTGTCGGCTTTCAATAAATAATTTGCAAAAAATAGGAAAATATGAAAAAATCAAAAGCTTAAGTTGTGTGTTCTAGTTAAAATGTAAACCAAGAAGTCAATGTTTTTCGGCATATTTTGGAAACATTAACAAAAACTAAGAAAATAAACAAATGGAAAACAGCATGTAAAGAGAAATAACACCTACATCTCTTGATACGTGTTCATTTTCCAAGTCAATTTCTTTTAACATTCTTTCTGCTTTGCTGGAAAGCAGTCCATCCTTTTCACAGGATTTTGAATCATACTTCAGTTCAAAGGCCATATGCTGCTTGTATATTTTTGTTTTTTGAAAGGAAATATTTGCGAATCTTCTTAATCAGAAGAAACAATGGTAGGTTGTCAATCATTCTTAAATATTATGCAAAAACTAACCTTACTAATAATTTTAAATAATGGATTTAGTGAGACTCGTAGAAAAAGTAATAGTTATTAAAAATAATAAATAATATTAGTAATTGTTTTGCAACATAAATAGCGCTTGTTAATATTATTAAAATATTTACTAATAATTTTTAAATTTTACTCAAAAGGTATTATGCAACAGAAACATTTTAAAAATTGCTAATTATGAGCGATTCCACTAGTACCAGTACTATTAGTTTTTACAATGTTGTACAACAGGCCCCTGGTTTTGATTCCAAACTATCAGGAAACACTTTCATTTTTGCACCCTACATGTCCCACTTGAACCTACATAACTATTGTTATATTTAGGTTAATGCATTTCGCACCAATCCGTTTAACCATAACACATGTACCACTATGTGCAGATACTATTCTGTCATCGAAAAGTTTCTCCGCACTCAGGTGATGTACATCCACAGCAGAAAGTTGGTACTGTAACATTCTGACATTCCATCCTTCTTTCCTTCCTTGGAAACGTGTTTTTAGCAGGTAATCTGACAACTGTTGCTAAGTTTTGGATTTTGGAATGTGTCCTTGCCATGGTGGTTAAGTGAACTCTATAACTATACACTCGCACGCATTCATTGCTGTTACCCGAAGTTGCTTCCCTATTGAAAACTTGGCTATATAATGGCTATGGAAAGACTTCTCGACATCCCTTTACACGTAATTAAACTTTTTGCCATTTCAAGCGTAAAACTGCATGCTTCATCCAACTCTACCAGGTAAAACACACGTATGAACCCAAAGAAGTCTTCTGGTGTGCTTTGTATTCCTTTTCTTCAAAAGCTGCTTATCAGCTACCTATTTGCTTTAACACTAGCAACTTCTATTTGCTTTCAACAATACTTGATTTACTGGTGAGGAACTTACTTATAGTTCATAGATTGTTACTTTCTCCTGCAACACCACTCTCTATGCAAACCTTATAATCTATTTTCTTCTTTTAGTGGTCTTGAAATAATTTTTACTGGATTCACAATTCATACTGAAATTTCACACTTCATGTTTTTTGTTCCCAATATCAAACCCTAGAATTTTAATTAACTATATGAATATTTACAATTTTATTTATTTGCTTGTTATAGTAATGTAAAATTTATTAATCTCAGTTATTTCATCAGTATGGCCTTTCAAAACAATATCAATTTCCGTCTCCTGCATAGAAGATCCAGTGGAAGATGTGGTGGCCACTATAGGATATTCAATTCAACTTTATATTTTGCCTTTGGATTTAATACCAGTTCCTCTATTAACATTCTGACCACCCTTTCAACTCTCGAATTTACGTTTACCTTTGCTAAAGTAAAAAATAAACTATGAACTAGCAAACAAAGTAAACGTCTGGTCTCATGCGCTAATTTTCAATTTAAATCGAGAAAATTAAATCCAAAAGGGATAATGGAAATATAATGAGGAAGACCACCTGGTGTACTGCAGAATTAGACCATTAAGTATTAAGTGACATTTTTCTCAGAGACGCAAATAATGTAATGCTAAAAATCAATATATATAGGAAGTCTACGCAATTAACTACATTCCTATTACGAGTGAATCCCGGTTTTGGGTAAAATTCTACATTCACCTTGAGAATCTTTCCGACATTTTAATGGAGAGGAAGCCAGTGTGTCACTTACTAAGTAAGTTAAACAATATAAGAGTTTACATAGTATTTTTATGGTCTCATAAGACAATTGTGCGGAATCTTAGAATTAACGATGGAGCGTGAGAAGGCTAAGAGGTCTTTGGGCAGATTCCTTCAGAAAGGTAGCAGGAGAGCAATGGACGCCAAGAGCTAGAGATAGACAGAGATGGAAACACAGCTAAATTATTATATACAGTGAAAATGTGTGCATTATCTAAGTGTGTTTGGTTAAATAATAATGTAGTTAAGTGAATAGGCAACCAACTAGGCAAATGCGTTAAAATACATGTGGAATATAATGATACAGATTATGACTTGGGACATATACCCCTATCTGAGTAGCTAACATTTTCCATTATAGGCTCTCTATGGAGCTATTCATTCATTCATTCATTTACATAAATTTTATTGAGAGCGTAAAGTTATAATACTCGTACATTCAGGGAGAGAAATACATTAAGTGCTTGAGTTTATCATATAACGGATTACGATTACAAGAACGTTCGTGTGGAAATAATATTAGTCTTCACCTGATCACTAAAACCCAGTTTAATGGCATTGGAGGATTGCGAAATATGGTAATTTTCATTACAGGTATTAAAGCTAAAAGCGTGCATCATAATCTTAGACGGGGAATACACCAGCAGCAAGCGACAGCAATAATGATAAATTGACGGTTCATAAGGCAATTAAAAAGTGAATTTAGGATGTTTTTGACGACGCACCTTTAAGAAGCATCTTAGTAATATTTAATTAATCAGAACAGAGGAGTACATATCAAGGTGTGTGCAAGAAAGCAAATATAATTTCATTGTTCATTCCAAGAAACTCAAAGAAATTTATTATGTAAAGACAGCCTGTATTTGGTTGAGAATTTATTATAGTCAGCCGTTGCAGCAAATTTTAGCAATAACTGATAGAAAGGGGTGTAAAATAATAAAGTTGGAAAAAATGCTGAATATAATGTGAATAACAGTTCTAAATGCATAACTTTAGAATAAGGATAAAATATTATGATTCAGATATGATTTACAAATTTTATAAAATATCCTTTGTGGTTTTTTAATGTAAGGATATTTTTAGCCTGCTTTCAAATTAATTCGTGACTAAGGTAATGTTTGGTTTATTTTATTAATTCCATGCCAAATATTTTATAAATGCCAATTCGCAATCTGACCGAAGAAGTAGTAATGATGAATACTGCGATACGAATATCCATAGAAGAACCAAAGACTGAGGAAATTATGGGCGAAATTGAAGAAAAGGGTCAAGGTGGAAAAAGAACTACTAGTCCTGAAATTTGAAAAAAATAATAAAACACAAACTAAAGAGCGAATAGGGGAATATTACATAGATGAAAGTTTCGAGGAAATACCTGATAAAGTGTTCAACTCAGATTGTAAATGTGCAAATAGCCACTTTTAAAATGTACCTGTAAAAAGAGAGAGAAAAAATATGCTCTTATTATGTCATAGCTTTAAAAATCATACAGAGCCAGTTTTATGTAAACAAGGTTATGTAAGCATATACAGAAGCTAAATACAGGGTCGGTCCTGGTGGTGTAGTGGTAAACATATTTGTGGGTTCAATCCTAGCCCAGGATCGATGAATTTATTCGGGCGTAAAAATCCTAAGTACGGCTACCTTCGCAAGGGAAGTAAAACCGCGGGTCCCGTGTCGTAGATTCACGCCACGAAAAAGAACCTCAAGCCTCAAAGAAGAGACATCTGAGCAAAATTTATCCGCCGTTTCATGTCCTGAATTGAATGAGACGCTGATGACCTGAGATGTTAAAGAGCGCCCATAAATAACCAAATCAATAACAAAACTAAATGCAAGATGGCGCAAATTGGAAAATTCTTATACATTTTTAATATACAAAATATTCCGTAACAATTGATACTGAGTTGAAAAGATCAAGTGCTCTTTGACATGGGCATGGGCATGGGCACACGCGCTTGCTCATGTAATCTAAAATGGCGTCTATTATGCGTTAACATATTCCAAATATTTCGGGTTCTGGGCAATTAAATGATAAGCTTGATTTGATGTATTTTTAAAAACAAGATGAAAAATAACAAGCTATTATAAAGATTAGCAATCGTCTATATTGCTCTAGTTTTCTTCAGGTAGTAAAGAAATTAATGAACGTAGCCTAATTCTGATCATAAGGCAGGTTAAGTTTGTGACATTGTGTCACTTTATATTGGATTTTCACTGGCAATTAGCTACCTAAAGTAAAGTAGCAAGCCAGAATAAATGCGGTTAAAACTGCCTTACTTATTTAAATATCTTTTGAATGTAATGTGCAAAAAAAGATTAAACTTCTAAAGCGTCCAAGAATATATTATTTAAAATAACAAACAGAATGATTTATTTAAACTTATAAATTATTGCCGCATATAGTGCACACAATTCCTCATAGTAACTTCCAGAGAACATTTACTTCCTTGTTTATTACTTCTGCATATTTGAGTTCCTGGATATATTTTATTTTCTATTATGGTCATTCTAGAAATCCATGCATTCTTCTCTTTATCTGAACATTTTATCCCGCTCAAGTATTGTAATCAAAACAACAAAATATAACAGAGCATCTAAGAGTATGCGCAGAAGCATCGGTAACATTTTTACAAGATGGCCTAAAGTTAACTTAGTCTTGATTTATTTAAAATGCGAACACACCTTAATGATCTTGCCTCATTCCACGATCTTCCGAGTGTCTAGTGTACATCGCTGCCGTTAAAGTTAAACAGTAACACACTACCACGATACCTGATAAAATAATTCTTCAACATTGTTTCTTTGTGACGCTGATGAAAGGCATTCCGCACGCTTATTCCATCAACGTAACCCAAATTGATAGCTTTGAGGCAGTTTTCCACTAAATGGACTAGTCGAGTTACTGATTTGTAATAGGTCTTGAGCGGCAGCGGAGAATGCCGAATTTCGCAGTGGAAGAAGCGGGACTAGAACACCAGGCACGCGCGTTGATTCAAATATTAAATGAAAATGTGCAAGTTCACCTGTTCTGTGCCCCTATCGGAACAAAAAGAAAAAAATTTAAAAATTGCTTGCGAGTTTTTGGGTGCCATTAACGGAATTTCCAAAAAAAGAGAACTTGCTGCGAAGAAAGATATGGCAACCTTAAAGGCAACATTAACCATAGTTTGCAACCAAAATGAAAAAGAAAAATTTTCTCCCTAAAATGTAACATCCTTAATCAACTGGTGGAAAGAAAACAATGACGTGCAGCTTATGTCATGAGGCAACAACGGAATTTCATTATTTGGGCATGTAGAATCAGTACATGAAATAATAGTAAAATTGCAACTTATGCCTTCTTCTCCATAAAAGTTAATATTTATTCTATTAAGAAGAGCTTAGAGAAATTATGACGATTACAAGAGAGGAGAAAAAAATGGCCCCAAGGAATGGAACGCACGAACTTTCAATTATTAACACTACGGTACAACCAACTGAGCTATCAGAGTGCTGTGCTAATATAGCTCATTATCTGGTTGAAGTGTCACTTCCTGGAAACTTACTGCAATCGTAACCAGTCGGCTTTCTTCGCCACGAATCGCCACGCCGTTCGGGGGGACTGCGATCTATACGGTTAAGTGCGTGTTATTGCAACTGTACAGGCGGCCTTGGAGCCTCATTGTACGCCAGAATTGCACTGCGAGCGCAGCACAGTTGTCAGCAACACCAGCAGATGTCTCTCAATTACGTTGGGGGCGTTACAGCTGCAAATTTAAATATGCCTGTCTAACAGAAACATACTTTTCATTAATATGTGCTTTAGAGGCTTGGCAAATAGAAGGACACTCAATAATTTTATGCAGAGTCTCTTTGAAAGTGATTATTTGCAGTTAATTTTTCGAAACAAAGAAATGTGCGTTGTTACGTCATGGGTTGCATTATCGCGAAATCTATGATCGCGGTTTGTTGGGAACAGTAGCATTAATGAGTGCAACAGACTGTAGCGTATCATTTGCAATGCATTATTATTTATTATATTATACGTGCGCTGTGGTGGGATGCGACACCAAAGGTGCCCTAAAGGAGATAACATTTATTTGTTTCCCGAAAACTTCTGATACGTGAGTAACATTTCAGCATGTTTATTTATGGCCATTTGTACTTGATTTTTTTTCCACCATGGGTGGCCGAGGTTCCTTAAGGCGCATACTTGAGAGCGGGAGGTTTGGGGTTCGAACCCCCCGGGACAGTCCTCCCTGGTTGAGGTTTTTTCCAGGATTTCTTCAGTCGTCATAAATGTAAATGCCGGGGAGTACCCTAAACTTAGGCCTGGAACGCTTCCGTCCTTTAAAAAAAAATCCTTTCCCAGTTTATCAGTTCATCTCATATATCAGTGTCCACCGCCTGTGGTGCCTCAGTAGTAAAAACGAGCGTTAAACCCCAATCAAAAAAAAAAAGTATTTCCTTTTTCAAGATAGAAATGCACATTGCATAAGTTGCATTAGAAAACCTATGCCCAAATAACGTAGATTTTAAATGATATGTTTAAATTCCCCTTGCATATTTAATGCCATTAGGTGCCAAAAGGCGTTTAATGAATAATAAGAATTTTCACAGTAATTTTCAACAGAAATATCTCATACATTCATAAGAAGTTAACGAGATAGCATTTCTGTTCTGATTTTCCAAAATATTTTAGTAGTAGTAAGTAGTAAGTGAACACACTGTGATGTAAAGTAAAACGAGTTTTATTTATTCATTTATACATGGCATTATCATTACAATAATGCTATTTTGAATTTTGAATATTATTTGAAGTGTTTACTTACTGATGATCACCACTTTAGAGATGGATTAATATTAAAAATTTCAAAACTTTTTATTAAAATGTTTACATTTTACATGTTAGGGGATCTAAAAAAGCAAGGATGTTACTTTACTGTTATATTATTAATGTTATATGCATTTAACGAGTCTTATTTAATTTCAAATATAACCTGTAGGCCGATTTTTTTAGCAAACAAATACCTGTAGCAAAGAAAGACTATATATATGTGTGGATCTTTGAGCACAAATTGCAATACACTGAGGTGCAAAAGGAATAAAAAAACAAACATTAGTGGACAGGTCTAAATATAGAGCATTTATACCATGCTTTGGGATTTTCCATCACCTTTAGATTGAGGAGTGAGTAAAATAATTATTATAACTTTGATATAAATGATTAATGTGGCAGTGTATTACAGGGAAACCTGTTCAAAGTAGCAGTATCAGGTCTATATGCTTTATTTCCCATTCTGGACATGTTTCCATGTTATTTAGAAATGAAGTAAAAATGAACAAGGTTATCATCTTCATTACCTTAAAAGCAAAGAGGTATGCCGCAAACTTCCATAAGTGTAAATAGGTATAATTTTCGGCAAAACTCTCATTTAATGGGCTTGTTGCTGCTAATTTTATTGATAAAATTATACTATCTAGTGCTAATTGTTTTTGTAACACACTAGGAGGCATTAGGTACAATGGTTTCCTAACAGCACTATATTTTGGATTTAGTAATATCCTACTCTTTATCATATGCATGTTTAATTGAACTTGAAGCTACATAATTCTTCCAATTTTACCTAATCACCATAGCACTGGATAGAAAATTTTCCAAACATTATTTCACTTTGTTTATGAAATTTGTTCCGATTTTTTTTCAGAAAATATTTATAGATTCCTTATATTCTTCAAAGCTTCAGATAAAAAGAAACTTTTAAGGATATTCTCTGTTTGTTCTCATCACTTTTGTTTTCCTGTTTAACAATTTTGTATGTCTGCAGCAGAATCATCTGTTTGATATATATAAACTTCACTGTCATCATTTATTTACTTTGCAGCATCCATATAAAGCTCTCCATTGATTGTATGAGTGATATAGTTTCTGTATTTGTGCTTCATCTGTATCTTCATAACCTTCTGAAGTGGGGAAATAATGAAACTTTAACATTATTTCTCTTACACGTCATTTCTTTTCCTTTAGTTCAATAAAGGTGTACATTATTGGTGAAGTTGTTGATCACAAAAATCATGTTTATGTGCTGTGCTGAGCCATTCGCAATAAGATACTGTTGCTATGATGCACAGATTATCATTGAAAGGTTCATTTCGCCAAGTCACTATGGCAATAAAATTATTCACCAAAAATTTAAAGAACCACCGCATCGTTGCTGAAAATCCCTGGTTTTATAACAGTGTCTCACAAATTATATTTGTTTCAAAATATACTTCAAACAGTATATTCAAGGATATTGTTTCCAGTATGAAGAGTGGCGGTCTATTTCTGCATTAAAGCACATGTGTATAATTAAGGAAAAAAATAGTATATAAAACATGTGGTTTTACCGATGCATACAACATTTTCCAAAATAGAGAAGATTCTGGGAAATTAGGTTTTGAAATGAGCGGGCTTCACTGTACATTTTATGCTTTTAGTTCATGTGGTTGGTGAATACTAGTTATGCATTTTCAAATGGTTGGTTCATTGTAAAAATGTCAAATCACCAGCCTAATCTAAAATATATAATATCTCCATTGTGATAGTTCCTACATGATATTGGTTTTAAAATGTAATTTAATCCTTGGCTATTTCATGTAGATCAGCTACAAAGTATAAGTCTGTAAACATATAGAAAAGAACCAAATTTGCAATAATTTTTAAGAGGACATTGAGGGCTGATAATTTAAAGGTCAAAAATACTTTATTACTGAATGTTTAGTATATGGGTTATATGTTAAAATAAAAGCTGCAATCTATTCATATCACTTTATACTATGACAAATATTTAAAAAACAAATTGTTGTAAGACACATGATCAATTTAATGAACCTGCAAAACTTCAGTTACACGATGCGTATTCTCTTTCTAGGGTACTGATATGGTTGAACTGAGTGGAAGTTACCAAGTGTTTCACAAGAGACATTTGGGTACCTATATCCTTCACATGTCTGAAATTTCAGACAAGGATTAATTCACACAGTGTTTTTACTTCTCTCTGCAACAACATTTCAACTTTATTCTTGAAGGGTGCTAAGCAACCTTTCTGAGGGCAACGCTCAAGCTGGAATGGGGCAAAGTAATGCCATAAATATTTAACAATAGAAATACCTAACTCCAGATTTTATACCAGAGCTCAAACTGGATTTACAAACTTGATCCCTAAATTAAGTGCCAGCTGTCTATTTGGATCTGGCAAGATGAATAGACTCTGCTAAAGGTAAAGACTACAAGGAATGCAGGGACATTTTTTTCAACAAGTGGTTATGAGGCCACTACTGTGTTGGAAATGCAGATGACAATTACTTCATATGGTATATACTTAAGGCGTTCTCAAAAATCCAGGAGAGAAGACCAAGAACAGGATGACCTGAAGATAATGTAGACCTCATTTCAGTAATTAACAATTTCAGCAATGTTTCATATCTCAAAACTTTAGTAGAATCCCCTACATATTAAGATTCATTCACTTCAGCAATATTTAATAGTGCATTTGCTGCTCCAACTTCTGCAGCTTGTCGCAAGTTCAAAGTAAATTTTTATGTCTGGTTTAATATATACTAGATCATGAATGAGCATCACAATAACCCATAGCTCTTAAAAGATGCTCAAAACCAGTAGCCGGCTTAGTGACTGGAAGCCAATTACAACAGTACTGCTACAAAACCACCTTATTTATATGCATTTATAAATATTTTTATTTTGGTATATCTTTAAATGAAGGAAAAATTGTGATTTAACAACAGGCTGGTGGGAATATTTAAATTCACATACAGATGTGAACTTCCATTATTAACAATTACTAAACTTTTGCATCATGTTATGTGTCAAAATATGCAATGCTTTGCATTACTGTAGAGCCAAGTATATAACATTTACTAGTTTTCATTTTATTTATTATTTTTTTTAGTAATACAATCGAGCGCGGTATCTGAAAATAATTTTGCAATAATTATTCATTTAACAGCTTATAGCATTATGGGTAATTTGGGAGTGAATGGTTTTTATATATGAAAATATCAAAATAACACATCACATGCTGCCGAAATACCCACTCACCTTTAAGCAAAAAAATTAAAATCAATTGCGAATAGCTGAAGTGAATGGAATGAACGGTGTAAATTAGGCCCTTAATCTATTTGTCATTTGGCTTTTAGAGAAACTAATCTAGGATGATTAGAACTTGCATCTTCTGCTTTTCTAGTTTATTTCAGAGTAATAAGCTGCTGACTCTGTCCAATTCTGCACAAGTTGGTATTTAATGTAATTTAATAGCTGCACTGTCTCCTATTTATAGCATAGGTCCATATTGAATCAGCAGAGTTATGAAGCATGAATATTGCTTAGCTATTGAAGATTTATACTTTGACAAGTTCAGTATATCAGTTAGATTTCTGCATCTGTGTACCAGTCTAGTACAGCCATAGAAATATTTTACAGTAAATATCTTTCAGCAGTCTGAATATGCGATTTATCAGTAAAGAGCATAGTAGTTAATAAATAAAACAGAAATATATTATTTTAATTATTGAGAAAAGTTTCTTAGCTCAGTATGTAGGGGTTAAAATGCCAGGTAATATGAAATTTTCAGGTCCTTTACCCTATGAGTAAGCTTAAAGATTTTATCCTATAAGCAGCATTGTTATTAACAGATATGTGATTAAGGCTTACATTTGATATACCTCTTGAGAATCTGGAAGAGTATTTGGATTTGCAGAATAATGTTACACAACTCACAATATGATTACATAATTATTTTATTTTAAGATTTAACACCATTATTTACGTTATTGTTGTTACAGAGAAGTTGTGCCATTTGTTTTATATTCCTTGATTATGTATAATCTATAACATCCTGAATCAATGAAATGATTGAAAATTATGTATCTCCATGCAACTATGATGTTACTTTTGAGGTCACGAGAACCAATGCGTTAATGATATGTGCCATGGTGATGGTTTTGGTTTGCAAAAGTTACATCTTGTATACTCAATAAGAAATCGCTGTGTAAAATTAAAAAAAAAAAGTTTCAAGAAGCGCCCTGACAATTCAAATATGCTTTAATCAGACTTAATCTTAGACCCAGAACTTTTGGCAGTTAAGAACTTAATTATCCTCACCCATATCAAAGTATTACATTGCATTTTTATGGGTGAAATTGTTTTAATGCCTGAATTTGTATGTGAGCATTGCATTTAATTTATTACATTGATGCCTTTAAAGTGTCTCTCTTTTAAAGCTATAGTACTTTATATTGGTACCTATGTGTGCTTTAAATGCAATTGCTATAATGTTATTTGTTCTACATGATAGTACGTCGTCATTAGGAGTTTTATTTACTTACATTTATGCACTCTCCATTATATACGAAGAGAGTTAACATTTTTAGGTTATGTATAGGCTGTGTACAAAAGTAGCGTCACATTTTACTTCATATATCCTTCCTAATTTCCTATTTGTTTAGATTATGGTTAATAGCATGAGCTACTAATAATAGATTATAAAAATGAAATTTGTGGTACAACGTCGTAAAATGGTGGGACAGCATAAGAAATCTTGAATCATGTCCGTGGGTGGTTGACAGGGTTATCTAGCTATTTATATAATTTGTTTTACTTGTTTCTTTTCTTTCTGGGACGAAATTATGTCATTGTTGAGCTTTCACCGAACTCAGACAACCAGCTACATAATCGTTTACAGTCTGAACAATGAAATACAAGAAAAGATATATGTGCTTGTCTGCTTGCTTTCTTACTCCTCGTGTAGTTAAACAGGTTTGTCGTGCTCTTGATCCTCTTTACTTTAACTGTTAATCTACATTTTTTAAGTTACATACCGCTGTTATTGGAGTTGCTGTGGATTCTTATACTGCCTTAACATATGTGGATAGCCTTAGCGATATTTCAAGATGAGTCTGATGTACACCGCACGTGGGACATACTTGCTCCCTTCGGGGAAATCTCCAGTCTTCGGTGTAATATTCAGATATCCAGAGACTTGCCTTTGGGTTCACGGAGCCGTCATCCTATAATCCCGTGTCTACAAATAGTGAGTCACTTGAAGATTTTGGGAGTTACTCATTATGAAGGTCTACGGCAACTACAAACAGCAAATTGGGACCCTTTCGTAGAGAGAGTTAAACTCAGTGCTATGGAGATGGTCATCGTATTTATGATCTTTGTATTTATGAACGGGTGTGGGTGTTACAAATTTACACCCTGTCTCAACTATAATATAGAACTCAGATTTTATTACCCTCAGCAGCTCGCCTACGACAGTTAACGAGTGTCATGTTGATTTGGTTTGATTTTGTTCATTTATGGACGCTCTTTAACATCACAGGTCATCAGCGTCCCATTCTATTCAAGGCGTGAAATGGCCGGTAAATTTTGCTCAGAGGCCTCTTCTTTCAGGCTTGAGGTTCTTTTTCGTGCCGTAAATGTACGACACGGGACCCACGGCTTTACTTCCCTTCCGAAGGAAGCCATACACTTAGGATTTTTACGCCGGAAAAAATCCATCGATCCTGGCCGGGCTCGAACCCACGATCTTCGGTTTAGAAGGCAAGTATGGTTACCATCACACCACTAGGACCGACGAGTGTCATTGGCAAGGTAGTGTTTTTTAAAGTACCTGTATCTATCCTATATATTTCCCCCGATGAAGAGATTATTGGTTTAGTCAACTTTAGGCTGAAGTGTCTTTCTCTTTTCTTTAGAATAAATTTGCAGGTTCGAGGTCAGAACCCTTTCACTGGAGCTTGGTTGCAGTTCTGGCAAGATACTCTAGATTTTCGAAACCTTCCAAATCTTACCAACTAAACGTACATCCATCGTCCTATTTTCAAGAGTGCTGCTATTTAGACTGACCACCAAATACAAATGTAAAATCTGTTAATAATGGCATACACAAGCAGGTGCTCCGTAATTTTTCTACTGGATTCATGCGTAAAATGTCCATTGTGTTTTCAGTTATAGAAAAATATAAACCCCAAAGCGTTACCCACTTCTGTCTGAGATGTTTTGTATGACATTTTACCAACCAAAGAAAGATTGAGACGTATAGGCATGCTTCATACCGATCCTGCCCAGGAAACTTTGGTGCACCGTGTGATCAGCTGTTTTTGCAAGAAACGTGTGGGTGCAACTAAGAGCCTTTCTCCAATTTCTACGACCAACAGCATGTGCGCGTTTCCAATCTGTGTTAGTATGGCCGGATTTTTCATTAACTCCAAAAAACAAACACGTGGTCGTGATATGTATTTTCGCACACACGGTTTATTGTTGTGTTCATAATTATGAATGCATGCAGCAAAATATGCACCACCGATTTATGAAAAGCGAAAGACTGAAGTTTCTTTTGAATCCTAAAATTGTTTAAAATATAGCTCTGATGTGACGATTATTTGAGTAAGAAAAGAAAATATATAAATGTGAATAGTAAAAGAAATTATGGAAAACGTATAAACATATCTTTATATAAAAGGCTTTTAAAATAAAAATATGGAAACATCTACACACAGAAACAATAATAAATTCTATTTCAATGACACAAACAGGTTCCGGTCTAGGGGCTGTCAGTTGTTATCACAGAGAAGGGCGTTGTAGAACAAAATGTTAGTGAGGATGATTTGTTTATTATTGCAGACTACAAGAAGGAAATGTCGTAAGCCGAGATAATGGACGCAATGACCATTTTCTAGACGTGAAAATGACGTAACAAAAATTTTGAATGTGCTAAGAGGAGAACATAGTTTCATCATTTCGTCAGAATTCTAGTGGCGACTTTGAAAATTTAATCAATATAGTTTACATTAAGAATTGCAAACAGAATGCTAATCATAGAGATGCTGTTTCGGTTAAAGACCGTTTAGCAATAACACTGAGCTTTACCTATCAAATTCTTCCATATTAACAATATTTGTGCCTGAAGTATGCAGTGCTCTATACGAAAGTATAATGGATTCTATAAAGATAAGTGAAGGCATATATATGTCCAAAGCTCGTTTTATTTGTGAAACAATGTTATAAACGACTACAAACATTTAATTCTTCATAACTTATCCAACAATACTATTATTATTGCATTTAAAAGCATTAACAAATGACAACAATATCTTTATAGTCTATCTGGAAAATAAAAATTTTTCACTTCACTCAGAAAGCTTACTCTTTATTCTTCATACCTACTGAAAGAACATGTTTGTATTTGTTTAAGAAAATATTTGTGCCAGAAGGAAAAGTAACAATTTGTTCCATATTCTCTACAAGAGAAAGTATTTTATTACATTTCGCTTGTTTCATATTCATTTCCAAATGCAAATTGAATGGCCCAATGTAAAATTTTTCTGTCACCGGTTTCGCACACTTTACTTGTTGAGGATTAACCTGACCTGTTTTTCAATGTGGCCATAGCTGTTATGTTACCTCTGTTATACCGGTATTGAAGTACCGGAGTTGTGTGGGAAATCTTATTTCAATATGTGAAAAAATTTGAAATTTCATGGATTTTGTCATTATGCTTGGTTGCATTTCGTTTGTGCATATCTAGGCCTACATTGTTCCTGAGTTGGTTTTGTTGTTCCTTTTGCTGCATGCTCAACTATCATGTCTCTTTTGACTTGAACTGTGGTTTGAACCATCTCTACAGTTAATTGACGTTCACTTTCATCTTCACTCCCCATATGTGCATCTTCAGTGTATGCCTGAGACACTTTTGTTATGTCCTCATCTGATTAATTGTTACCCTAAAATAAGAAACAACAACATAATATGAATAAGCCTGTAATACTTTTAATTTATGTCCCTATTAAGTGTATATGTTTAAAAATAAATTAGGCAAATTTTGGGTTAAACTCCAAATAATAATATATGGGCTAAATGTGATTCAACTTTATACAACTGTTAATTTAAGTTAACACTATTGTTTGAGGGCCCTGCAAGTTCAAAAGACCGGAAAATAATTGCAAATTGTTATAATGCTGTTTGGAACTTTCCTATATGCATTGACAGTATGGATGGAAAGCATATAGTAATACAATCACCAATAGTGGAAGTAAATTTTATAACTATAAAGGGATCTTGAGCATTTTTCTAAGTGCTGTATTTGATGCCAACTACTATTTCATTTGCGTCCCTATTGTATATCAAATGGAGGTGTGTACCATATTTGCAAAAGCACTGAATCATCAACTATTAAATGTACCACCATAATCATCTCTTCCTGGAAGAGACATGTCCTTTTTGCAAATGATGTTTTTCTCTTGTCAAGGAATATAATGAAACCACATCCAGACACCAAGAACATGGGTCAAGGCAAAGGACATTTATCGTATTAGCAGGGTGCGAAGTACAAAATGTATTCGGGATATTGGCATCTGTTTTCCGGTTCTTCATAAACTTTTATTACTAGAGCCGGAGAAAGCTGGGAAAATTGTTCACACCTGTGCGTTACTACACAATCATTAACATAGAAATCCGAATCAAAATTAAATACACAGCAGCAGGATCTTTTAATGTGAAAGATGTAGACAGTGATACTACAGTTGCAGTGTCATGAGGAAACTCATGTGAGTCACTGCTACCTCTCAGGCTTGTGACAAGAAAATCAACAGAAGAAGCAAAAGAGATACGGGACGAATTCAGTTATATGTAATGCCAGATGGGGGCAGAGTATCCAGAGTTACAGAATGTCTAAGTATTATTGTTCAGTTTTGAAATAAAGTATAGCTATAGTTAGTGTTTGCAGAATGAAGTAATAAGTGCCATAAATAAATGAATACTATCTTATCTTTAGTTCCACACCAATTTCTGCTCCTTTCCTGAATTTATTTTTGTCATGTAGAAAGCTCATTACATCATAGCCAAACAATTTTGCTACAAATACGGTGCCAGAGCCAGATTGTTTTACTTTGATTATGTTCTCTTTTACGCTGGTATCGAGACTTTTTTCGATCTGATTACACGTGGTTTTAAAAATGACTGTTATTTCTTTTTATGACTCTACTTTCCTAATCGATTTTTGTAATTAATAACTTTGAGTTTCATAAATGTGAAAACATGAATTAAATTCACAAGCTTCTTCCAAAGTCCAAAGATTTCTTTCTTCGGTTACTTCGGCTCCTATACAGTCTGTCCTTATAATAAGCTATTAACCTGTTGTCGTTTCCCGTTTGAATCGGGACTCTTAAAACAAAACACAAACACCCCCGATAACTGCAATAGAGGCCAGTGTAGTGAACGATTGCGATGGTGACAAGGAACAAAATGACGTTCTATTTTGTTTTCGGTTTGTCTGTTAGGTGGAAACAAATTTAACCTACACAAAACAGTCGCCAGTAACTCAAGTTTACAATATGTTTTGTTGCATTTGTGCTGCGAAATATATGTTTCTCTTTGTTTCTGTTTTGTATGTTTAGTGGAAAACTGCCTTTAAACTTTTCTCCCAGGAAAAAATATCTTCAAAGCTTGTCCCGTGTTACAGCATCTATAAACACTATAACATTCATTTGACTTAAATCGAGGTTAATTTAGTAGGCAAATATGCCGGTTTAACGCGAAATCTGTTAATTCATTTGTATTGTTTTTATATAAGATATGATGCAATCACATATATAGAATCTGTATTATTGGCTATAATATAAACTTTTTACTAATGTCTAGCACTAATTTTTGGAGCTGTTTGTCTCCAAAATAATAAATTTTCACACATACACGATAACTTTATCGTATGCAACCAAAAATATAATAAACTTAAAGATAAGCGACCTTTAAATAATCGCATATCTCTTAAAAGTATTTGCTGTGATAAAATGAACTTTATACAGCAACTGTTATGATATAGGCGTTAGTTACTGAGTTCGCCACCAGTAAAGCAAATTGAAACGAATAATATTTAGATTTCGAGTTTTCTATAGCTAGATCCGAGATCGCAGGTTCAATCCCGGCCAGATTCGATGATTTTTTTTTTTTCGGGCGTAAAAATCTTAAGCATGGCTTCCTACGGAAAGGAAGCAAAGCCGTGGGTCCCGTGTCGTTGATTTACGGTGCGTAAAAGAACCTCAAGCCTGGAAGACGAGAGGCATTTGAGCTAAAATTTTCGGCGGTTTTATGCTGTGAGTTGAATGGGACTAAATGAAATAAAATAAATTTCCTATCTAAGAATTCGGGGGAGAGGTAAAAGAACATTTGTCTCTTTTGCGAATTTAAAGGACCCTTCAGAGTTGGATCAAAATTTGTGAGCTATTACACGATGTTGAATGTAATGGGGAAGGTAAAGAAATGAGTTGCATTGAGTCCAATGTACCGACTCGGTTAAAATCAGCTACACGCCTCTTTATTTGTAGATTAAATTGAACAACAATCGCCCTACAGAAAGACGAGTAGCTTCACTTCTCAGCTAAGACCGAAGTTATTTTCCAAAGCCTACCAAGTAATGCGTAAGTGTAGAATATACAATTACACAAAATCTGTTCTTTCTTAAGTCACTAAAATGAACGGTGGACGTATTGACTTGTCCTTTCTAAATTTGCCCAAATTGGTTCTTCTAATTGTTTGCTTTCTTGCTTGGTTTATCAAATGATGTACTTTGAACATCTGACTTTGCCTTAGTGCTCAATTTTAATTGCACAAATCACTTGGGTCTATAGCATTTAAATATGTTATTTCTATAGGTTCGGTATGTGTTCTTACATTGAGTGGGTAAGTGAAATATATAGTACTATTTTCTCTAATTTTTGTAAGTTTTTTCGGCATTTTTTACTATGCCTTTTGCATTTTTTACTCTTACCGTCGTCATAAAAAGTACATCTTGCGATTGTTAACAGGCTATTTCAGAGCTGTTCAAGATTTAGAAAGTGTCCTAAAGCCAAGTAAAAGATCGCGTTTTTTTAGCAAAGGAACTTAAAAGGAAAGCGCTAAAATTGACCATCTCTCAGAGCAGAAGCATGATTACAGGCGTGATTCCCAAAAGGAAAACGAAAAGTACAAGGGGAAAGTTTTAAGTCATAGTTATTCTGCAATTTACAATTACATAACTAAATTGATGTGTTTTAAATGTGAGTATTACTACGCAAAAAATAACCAGATCATTAAGATGAGTTTTTGCTATTAAGTAGAAGAAAAACTATCCACAAAATGCTGCATCATTCTGTACTTCATCTCTCGATTCATTCCACGTTGCGTAGCCATTACCTTCTCTATCATAAGTGGACGCATTTCCATTCGAGGTGCAGCTAACTTTAGATTTTGAAGCAGCGGTCTGATAGGGGAGGGAACATCATAAATGTTTCAACTATCAGTTCATTTCAGGATATGTTAGTGGAGCAAATAATAAATATTTATTAAAATACCTCCTATTATTCTCAAATTCGTGGGAATTTCAAAAGCCACATTAATGAATAGTTTTGCATCTGAAATACAAAGGTCTTAAACGGTGACCAGTTACTTCAAATTATCCATTTTGCAACCAAAATGTAAAGAACATGGTGAATAATTATGTATTCATTTAACATTGCAACGTAAAAGAATACATTTTGGGTATCTACGTGATTTCGAGTAACTTTCCCTTAATAAAATCAAATGCATACATGTACATATATTTTTAAACACCTATGAAATATATAATTTACCACACCAGATGACACAGCCTTTAAAGTGTATTTCTATATTTAATTAAAGAAGTTTAAGAACCTTGTTCCCGTACTCATAAACATAATATAACTGTGTAGCTCATAAGATGTTCATGCGGGTCATGAATGCCGAAATAACAAGGGAACTCATATCGAAATCTTATTTCATAATTTTTACATCGTTGAATATTGATGGACGATATGTAAGTACAAAATAAAAACTGCTTCTGTGAAAAGAGGGTGTGAAAACTTACTTGAAATGTTCAATTTAGACAGCACCACACGTAATAAATGGCGACAGCAGCTCTGCGCCCTTTTTCATGGACCGCCTATTATCTCTTTACTTCCATTCCTTCATCCGTTACTAGCTTGCGCAACCAGCTGATATGACACTTCATGGGTCTCGTGTCAGATTTTTACTGCACTTAAAAAAGAATCTCAAGCGTAAAAGAAGAGGGCTAAGGGCAAAATTGATTCACCGTTTCACGCCCTGGGATGCCGATGAACCAGATGTTAAAGAACGTTCACAAATAATCAAAATAAATTAAAAATAGCGGGAGAAAGATAAATTTCTTTCTATCTTAGCATAAAGGAAATCACCTTTTAAAAACGCCAAGAAGTAAATGCTCACCGTTTAAAAATTTTGGAAGATAATGTTACAGTTTACATCTTACAAGATGTAGAAATCCTCCAAGTTTAGACAGCAACAATGGTGTGACGGACATGTACATGTGAGCATGTTCGACAGTGTTTAATGCTAGGACAAACCTGGTGCTACATATTTCAGAGTGCTGCGGTTGTCTACGCCTCCATAATGCTATCAATAGATAACAATCTGCGATCGTTCGCTGCTGCACTTTGCGGGCATAGTAAACCCAAATTTCGCTCGGCTTGGCACCACTGTAAAAGAACTTAAAGCACTCTACGGTAAGAACGTTGAGGCCATAACAAAAAGTGTAATAACTTACGCAACAATCATAGTTTCGAACTTTTTGACTCCCGTTCACCGCGGTGCCAGCTTAAACCGACGGACAGATGGCTTCGCATGGATGGTCCCGCGAAGAAAAAATTACTCATTAAAGTATTAAAGTTAAAATAAACTGGTTCATACAAATATGTAAATGGATAAAACGTCTCTATGTATAGATCTTGGCAAAATTTTGTATTTATATACTTCAGATATGTGGCACTCAGCACTTTGAATTAAATATTTTTATTTGAATTTTAACATGCTTGCCTACGAATGTATTTATATACACAGGATGCCAAAAAATGTATACACACTTCAAGCAAAGAATAATCTGTATTAACATAACAAAACTGAATTCACACAAACAGAAAATTCACTAATCATCTTAGACTTTCACAGTTACAACAGTTGCTAAAAATACCCATATCGCCATCGATACATTTTTGAGTATGTTGAATCACTGATTGAGCAACGTTTGCGAAAGTGTCCTCAACGATTGCAGCACATGCCGTTTCAATTTCTTCCCGAAGTGCTGCCGGAGTAGCTGGTTTTCTACAATGTACAACACCCTAACAGTTCCCCATAGGTAGAAGTTCAACGGAGTTAGATCCGGAGAATGCGGTGGAAACTAAATCGAACCTCTTCGTCCTATCCAATGCCTTGGAAGATTGTCATCAAGGTACGTACGTACATCTCGGTGGTAATGTGGTGATGCACCATCCTGTTGCAAACGGTACCACCAGTCTAAAATTTGACTCAAATGCGTGGAATTGTTACTCCGTTGGCGGTTCTGTTCTGTACACACGTCTCCATTGCCTTTGAACTTCAACAACATTGCCGGTTTTCCAATACCACTTCAAAATTGTTATCGGCTGTTCAAACGATAATCTAGGGTCCATTATGTTGTAGCAATGGTAGCATAACATAATGTGAGTCACATGTATTTACACCGCCACGGATGACCGTGGTCGTTAAAGTGCGGACTCGTAAGCGGGAGGTCTGGTGTTCGATTCCCGCTAGGACCGTTCTCCCTGACAGGTTTGTCCAGGTTTCTGGAACGCTTCCTTCCTTAAAAAATCCTTTCCTAATATATACTTTCGTTTCATGTAATCATCAGTGCCCACCGCCTATGCTGCCTCAGTATTAAAAACAGACGTTAAACACTATTAAAAACATATTTTACAGAACATCATACGATAATCTTGTTTCATTTGTTCATTATTGATTTACATGTCACGTAGCAACGCTATCATAATGTATGCGAGTCACATCTGCTTACAGAATATCATACTACACATTACTGTTGTTTTTCGGTTCAACTTTGAAATATATTAAATAGATATCTACTGTGAAAGTGTGTAAACATATTGGCACCCTCGGTATATAATGTTTGAATGGGCTTCTTATGTAGTTTGCTATTTAGTTTGATCATTTATTTCTCTTTATTTTTACGATTGTTATTAAATATTGGAAATTTAGGAGCAAAAGCAGTCCTCTTGTACACGGGCTGCGTACTCATGTATAGATTAGCAGAAAGCAATTCTGTCTTTCTCTTTCAGGGTACGCTATGTGAACGTGTACCGGGTGCATGCAGAATGAGGAAATACTGCAAGCATGAACTTTATAATATAATTAATTAGATTACACACATCAAACGCCGTGTTTAAGCATTTTTTGTATGTTTGTACTTTACTCTGCAGATATTTGCAATGCACCGTTGCACGTCCTTTTTATCTTCACTCAAATGTCCTTATTGACAATTAGGTAAACAGGATAAGAAATTATTAATACAGTGCACAGGAAGCTGTACCCTACTATTTAAGATTTAATGCACTACATGAGTTCTGTTTTGATAATGTAAGAGGAGGTCATTAATGTCTACTAGAAACTGAGTATATTTAATAGCAAGAAAATTATAATCACCCTGCTTCTCAATGGTGTAAAGCGAAATTGTGTAGATATGATGATGTCACTGCTCTAGCAAGATATCCATCGCATTTGGTTGTGGCACATTTTCCAGATTGAAAATGAAAGGCGCAAGATTAGGACGTTGCCCTCGCACTGAACATTAGCGGCAGTGGCAACAAGTGTAAAATTTCACACTTCCGTATCTCGCAAACTAATGTGAATAGAAAGTTTGTTCAAATGAAACGTATTTCTTTAGTAAGGACGTTTCTACCAAAATAAACACACTGCACGATGCATTTGCAAAATCATATTTGGATGGCATAACTTATAGGCAAAGAAACACCAAAATGCGCCTAGAATCCCCGCATATTCTACCTATTTTATAAGTCTGCACAATCCTCTTCATTCTAACTTCTATAGTTTACATATAACAGTCGATACACGATTCGTAAATAGTCCGTTATTTATGACTCAAAAGTACAAGTTTTCAAAAAATATCTGTAAAGTTAATTTTACCTTCGATATATCTAAAGAAGATGCTTAGATATAATAGAAATCACACTTAGACAAACGTTTAACCCTTAAATGATAACACCGGCAACTGATGTTACGTTTATGTTGGCAGTACACATCATTCTTCAATGTTCTTCCTCTAGCTATGCCACAATTAAGTTTTACCGTGTCAAAGATACAATGTGTTGTCTAGTTTGCCTCGTATTTTGGTCCTAAACTGAAACAATATTTACCATACCTAGCCTGTTAGATGGATGTTACTTTAAATGTAAATCTGTTTAATGCCCGATTGATTCGTATTAATGAATTAACTTTATTATTTCTGTTATACGATTCCATGTATTTTATGTATTTATTTGGTCTTTGTTAAGTCATGTTCGAACACTTTTACATACGATATTCTCAATGTTAGAATCGCTTTTGAGCGGTGTTTTGTTACTTTAGATATCAAGTAGAGCTGAAATAAATTATCCCAAGGGTCTTATTGCAATAATAAATCAGTGATAAGGAATATGATTCTGACGATTCATATACTCCCCTCAGAATAAGATCATAGATCATAGATCATAGTATGGCAGTTTATAATAATTCTGAATTTACAAAATTTGGAAATTGCCCTTTATAGATAAAATAATAACAGAAGCTATAATTCATACAAACAAAAAGATGGGTCATTTCAGAAATAAATACAAGGCCAACTTACCGTCACGGGTGGCCGAAGTCGTCAAGGTGCGGACTCGTGAGCGGGAGGTCTGGGGTTGGATCCCCACCAGGGCCGTCCACCCTGACTGAGATTTTTTCCAGGTTTCCCTCAGTCCTCATAAATGGCAAATGTCAGGGAGGTGCCCTAAATTTAGCCTGAAACGCTTCCTTCCTTAAAATAAAAAATAATCCTTTCCCAATATATCTATCATCTCATGCATCATCAATGTCTACCGTCTGCGATGCCTCAGTAGTAAAAACGGGCGTTAAACACTATTAAAAAGGCCTAATTGGTTAACCTTACAAAGAAACTGGTATTACCCACGCAGTGATACCTTCTCCAAGCTGACTTCATCCACGCCATTGAAGAGGTCTGGCATAGTTGTGGATGAAACGTCTGCAACTCTTAGCTCCAGCAGGTCATGGCATAACAGCCCGGATGATATTTCTAGTTATATTTGTGACTCCGGCCTTGAAACCCTACATTCCCTCAAAAATGATATTGGTGAAATTTTAGCACTGATAGGACTAATGATTCTGTGGTGTATTTTCAAATGTGCTCGCGAAAAAATAACATCACTTTTTATACAGACTGTTCAGATTGTTCATTTTTTACAACACTCATTTCTTTGAAGATATATGAAAAGTTGTTTCTCGCTTTGAAATTGTTGTTCAGCTACTTCACAGCACAGAATATAAAACAATCCTTCTGCCGCAATCTCTCACATCTTCAATCTACTTATTTGAAACTGTCAGAAGGTATTTTAACTACAACCCACGCTTGCATTTATGAGACTCTTAATTACTTTTGTAGGAAGATGCACTTTTCGAGATTAAATGCATAGTCATTCCCAGAATATGTGTGTCAATCGGAGAACTTCGTGGACATAGTAAACGCTGCATTCACAACGCACACCGCAGTGGGGGGTTTGCTTGTAAACGTAATAGTCACTGCCATTAGCACCTGGAAAGTGAACATTAGAGTATCGGTGGTGTAGTGGTAACCATGCTTGCCTCCTAAGCCCCAGATCGCGGGTTCGATCCCGGCGAAAACCAATTATGTTTTTTTTTGGGGGGGGGGCGTAATCATCCTAAGTATGGCTTCCTTCGGGAGGGAAGTAAAGCCGTAGGTCCCGTGTCGTACATTTACTGCACGATAAAGAACCTCAAGCCTGAAAGAAGAGGCCTCTGAGCAAAATTTATCGGCCGTTTCAAGTCCTGAATTGAATGGGACGCCGATGGCCTGAGCTGTTAAAAAGCGTCCATAAATAAACCAAATTAAAAAAATCGGTGGTCGAGCGCTTTAGAAGTCATTGTTCCTCTGTGTAAACTCCTGTGTTCAAATCCTGCATGACATTTTTGCTTTATTTTTATTATTGGCTTTATAAGTTTATATGTAGAACACCGTGTTGACTCAATATCATAATATTTTAATGTATCATTTGAGTTTTGTGGCATTTCCTATAAACACATAAAAACGTAATCACAATCCAATCATTCTTTGCAAATGATTAAATAAATACATGAACAGAAGCCTTTCTTTGTCTTCAAAAGTGAAAACATAGAAATAAATCCATTTAATATCCGGTGTATGAACCCTCAGCATGTATAACTGCCCTCAATCTTTGGGGCACACTATCAGATTTCTACAGTAGTGTGGGTGAGAGGCTACAACATCCCGCGCTTTTCTTTTTTAGGGAATGCTTGTGCAGCATATTGCATTTAGACAGAACAAATAATGAGAGAAATATTATAATATTAATTATAGTGTACATAATATGATAATGTTAAAGCTTGTTGTGCATGGTAACAATATTTCGAAAATAATTTGTCATAGTATGTTACAAAGCTTTATTTAAAAAAAAAAGTGCTTCATGCCTGAAGGCGAACCTGCGCTCTTAACCACGGCAGCACTGCACACTCCGCCACAGATAAAGGAACACACACTTGTCAGTCTTTAGTGCACAACTGCTAGTGGCTACACAGCATTGCTGCATACCTTGTGAACCGCAGGCTATATCGAGTAGGAATTTTGCGATCAAGACTTTTTGGGGGGAGAGCCAAAGTAGGTACATCAAAAGCCAGCTAAATATGGCCTAAAACAGTATGTTGAATCTCATTCCTCATACCTTTAAAATGCATATATATAATGCTGGAAAGAATTGTGATTGAATGACACTTTGGGGTGAAGAAAAAAAAAAACTTCACAAAACCAATAAATTAATTCGCCTCTGCAAATGTATTTATGGCAGCAGTAGAAATATTACTGCTAATAACTAGTTTTCTTCGCCGCTGGGTAAAGATCACTGTGCCATAAACTGATATCTATCGGCACAAAAAAGAGATCCCTACTGAATATCTTCCAAACGTGAACTGAAACTTTGAATCAAACATTAATGCATCCTCTGCTTTCATCCACACACAATTCCAAATTTACAGAAAATAAAATCTAAAAATCAAAAATAATTTCTTTTTGCGTCAAAACTGTTGCGCTGATACATCAGATACGAAATGCAAACTAGAAGGTATTCCTGGCAATATTTTACCACCTCATATGTGCAAATAATGCTTATGTTATGTATTGTGAGAAACAAGGTCAACTAGATAAATTTGATTTTGAAAATTTTTGGGATAACTTTGATATGCACAATTACAGGAACCCAGCAACAAGAAGTCCATCTAACTCGAGGAGTTTAAGGATTGCGGCTACTGCCCCTGCACGAAATCAGAATTACAGCCTATAAATATGTCAAGGGTGAAACGTGAAACTCTGTTAAGTTTATATGAAAGAATTTAAAAAAAAATTGTTTTAAAAACGAACTATTTTTGTGCATACTTATGACTCTCAAATATGCTTATTGTAGTATTGTTCATTTGCACAAAGTATATGTTAAACTACTGAAATAAAGTGTCTTAGTCTCTCAGAGGATGTTACTACTACAGAGTTTAAACTATTTTAAGAAAATTAACGTTTTAACGTTGTCTAACTTAACTTTCGAGAATTAACTATATAGAATGTACATTAACCAAGCACTGATTTCCATTAGAAAACGCACTATCAGGAAAAAAATAAGGAAATGTTATTTTTAAGAAACTGCTTGTTTATAAGCCTCTCGTTTACAAATGAACCATAATTAACGTTAAACCTCCTTAGCCAATTGCTTGAGGTTGGGGATACTAGATAGTCGTTACAGAGAACTCAGTTTTTTTCTGTATGCACCCAATAGTCGAAAGTACTGATGCTACCCATAATGTTTGTTTAAATAAAGAGAAAGATAAGGAGCGAAACCTAAAGCAAGCAGCTCAATTTAAATAGAAATGTAACCTTTTCTTGATATATATGCGGCCCCCTAACCTATGTAGCATAAGACGATTGCACTATGATAAGGGGTTATTAACAATTATCTTAACTAAAACCCATAAGAGATCTAACACTAATCACAGAGGGAAAATATTATTTTTAGTTTCGTTTATTAGCGATCTAGCTGTTGGCGTTTTAATTTTTTGGTTCTGGACATAATGAGCCGAGGATTTTGAAGGCAACATTTAAAAAACATTCCTTATTGTGATCGAATAATAATTTTTCCACATTACTTAGGTTTAAATGACATTTATTTTAAGCATGTAGATATTGTTCTCCCGCACTACAACAAATAGTTTCTCGACTACCTCCCCATTATCTTTGCTTTGTTTACTTTGGCAAGGATGTCTCCAATGTGTGTGTATATACAGCTAAGTATGACTATTATCGTTCTGGATAGGTTATATATAACGAGTGATCGTTTACAGAAGGATGTCAAAATCATTATTATTATCATCATCATCATCATCATCATCATTATTATTATTATTATTATTATTTACTTTAATTTCAGTCAACAACTAATTTGAACACTTCCTCCGTTAGTGTTCAAGGGGAGTAATTAAATAACATGGCAGTTCAAGTGATTACATGTATTATTTTACCATTGTGACTGTGTGAGTGTCAAGTTTTCGTTATTTCTGTTTTCAAGCTGACTATTAACGGTACCCTTTAACCGTCTTTTCTTTTTTCGATAATTTCTATAATTAGCTTGAATGGCTCATCCTGCATTGCACCATTCAAGTACATGATTCAAAACTAGGCGTTTACAACAACTTTACCCTCTTTCCTTATTCGGTACCTGCACTGGTAACGTTGTCCTGTGACTTTTAAAACGCCCTATATTTACTTTATTTTATAATATACAAAGACATTCTTGAGTATCATACGCTGAAAAATTATTTAATTAAAGCTATTCACACAAAGTATAGTATACCGAAATGTAGCAACTATGATACCAGGATATTAAAATAATCTGCTTACTTCAGTTTAGTTTCTTCTATAGTGGCAGCATCATTCTACGCTACGTAAAAACCGTTTTCGTTTTTCCATTCTCACGCCGCAGGAAACTTTTGTTTCTAAATGCTCCTAACTGTTAACTGTTCTGGTATGCAAACAGTTTATCCACAGGTTCAATAATACAAAGCATAAACTCATTTTGCATTTATATTAATATGCTGACAAAGTATTAAACTTGCAGTAAATTCGTTTATTGTGATAAATGCGCGTAAAATAGACCAAATTAAAATGAAATTAATTAATTTATTGAAATGTTATTACACTGGAAAGCAACACGATGTTTATTACTACATGTGACCAAAATATACAGATCTTTAAAATATTAGTTGAGAGTCTATACCAAAAAGAAGTCAAGTTTATCCCTTTGAAAATCTGTTGCCTTGAGCAGAGGTTTTTATATTTACTACACATCAAAATATAACTCACAAATATTTACTTTTTAAAATATAATGTAATTGCACATATTTGTTTCAAACTGCAATAAAACGTAATGCATACTTTTAGGCTTTATAGTAAAATGCAAAGGAATAAAACAGATGATTAAATGACTATTCCAAAGTCTAAGCTCTAATTTCGTTAGGTCCTATATAGCTCAACAAAACCTAGGTTTATAACAATATTCAGGGATTTGGGCATTTACATATATCACGTTTTTATCCCAAACATAAGCTCCAGAAATAAAAACATTAACAGGATCCTAGGAATAAAAAAAAAAAAAACGATGACTTCTGTTGGTCAATGCCAGCAAGTTTCAAGTCCTTGAGTAGTATTACGCCATAATGCAATGATCTCACACCGTTCACCATGATGCAACTGAATTTAAATAATGCATTTAAGAAGTGCAAGAAGGAAAACTTAACACATGCATTTTGAAACACATTATGAGTAGCTTTCCACATAACATCGTTCCACGCTGTGGTTCAGGTGCTTAATACATGCTTTTTAAAAACATTTTGATATTATTTTGACAATTACTAATTTATGAGTTCATTATTTTGAAGAAATGACAGTCATTATTTTGCATTTTTAACACTATACGAATCAAAATAAACACCTTTTGGGTTAATTTTTTAAATACCTTTACCGGCTCTAGTAAATTTAACTGCACATATAGTACTGTGTATATGGTAAGTATGTTCAAACGTGTAATGGAAATTCAGGGAGAGGTACAAAATGCAGTTCGCTGTTCTCGCGTGGAGAATAAGGCAGCAGTTAGTTTTATTTACAATTCACTAAAATGAATGATATGTTGTTTTTAAGTGACATGATTTACATTTTGACCACTTTGTTTACAATTGTACACTACTTAGAGGCCGCTGAATGATAGCTACTAAGCTACGTCTATTTTAAAGTGAACCTAACATAAACAATGCACAATGTATCATTCCGCCGTTCGTAGCACAAGCACTGTAAAATTTTACACTATATAGCACGTAATAGTAAGAAATGGGGAAAACAAGAGAGTTGCAGTTTGGGAGTTAAAGTGCGATAATGTGCTAGTTTAAGTACTATTTAATAAAATAACTCAGCAATAGAAAAATTCACTTTATAATTTATATTCATTTTGGATGGTACATGTCATTTATGAAATTCACGATTAAATTTACGTTGTAAAACACCTTCTTTGCGTGCGTTGCTTCTGCTGTAATTCGTCGGTCCTGGTGGTGTAGTGGTTACCATACTTGCCTCCTACACCCAAAACGCAGGTTCGAACCCGGCCAGGATCGATGGATTTTTTCGGGCGTAAAAATCCTAAGTATGGCTTCCTTCGGAAGGGAAGTAAAGCCGTGGGTCCCGTGTCGTACATTCACGGCACGAAAAAGAACCTCAAGCCTGAAAGAAGAGGCCTCTGAGCAAAATTTGTCGGCCGTTTCACGCCCTGAGTTGAATGGGACGCTGATGACCTCAGATGTTAAAGAGCGTCCATAAATAAATCAACAATAATGAACTGCTGTAATTCGCTACTTTGAGACTCCAGACAGCCATGTGAGTCACGTAAACTTGCTTTGGTCGGGATCTCACTCTTGCAGTGAGTGCAGCTTAACTTTAGCAACTGACTGGAATATGACCGTACAAATAGAATATAACGAAGGAAATTTCCATACGCTGCCACCGGCAGTTAAATACCTTTCATTTTCATCATTACGTGAGGCGTTTAGTAGTTGCATTCAATCATGTCACAACTCTCGTCATCATGATAAATCATTTTGCCAACCTCTGATCTAATAGTTACCTCCTAATTTGGGTATTTTGGAAAAGATTGTTAATATACCAATTCATCAATAGCTTCATCTATACCTAAGGTCCCAATAATGAACCATTATTATTGAAAGTAAATAAAGAAGTACTTTTGTGATATGAATCAGGCACACTATTATTGTTGCACGGATGGAGAGGAAAACTCTGAAAGTTTAGTTCTGTATCTCCTCAATAATTTCGACTTTGGCTGCCAGGTTCGCAATTTGCAAAATGGTGGCTAACGGTAAGAAACATCAAAATCGGTCCGATACCATTGTCCGACGTCACTTCTACATGCAACCTGAGAAGGAGTCATCCTCCAAAAAGTTCAACCACAGATGGCAGCACAATTTGTGAAAACGGGATGCTTGTGTAAATAAAACAGCAGGGAACCTACCTTTATTTTATTAATTTAATTACTTTTAATAGTGTTTAAATCCAATTTTTACTACCGAGGCGATAGACACTGGTGATGCATGACATGAAATGAAAAACTGGCAAAAGATACATTTTCTTTTAAAGGAAGAAAGCATTCCAGACCTAAGTTTAGGGTACCTCTCCGGAATTTGCCATTAATGAGGACTGAGAAAAACCTGGAAAAAACCTCAGTCAGGGAGGAAAGTCCTGGTGGGAATCGAACCCCAGATCTCCCGCTTACGAGTACGCGCCTTAACGACCTCCTATGGCTGTCCTACGTTCTGTAAGATGCTTCGGTCTTGACTCTCTGGTTCATCAAACTTAACACCGTGTGATATTTTCTGTGGTGTTACGTTAAGAATCAAGGACCTTGTCCTCCTAATCGTAGTACTGTGAAAATTCTCTATCTATAGCGGCATATCAGAACTGGATTTCTAAATTAAACTATCTATAGAGTGTCAAAAGGCGTACATATTAAGTGCGTTATCTATATATAATCAAAATTCGTATTTCTATCGTAATTGTATTATGTGCTGTTATTTTTCAAAACCCAAAAGTATTTTCAATTAACCTGCTTCCAAAAGTTCGGCCGTCATTGGTAGTCGAATGTGTGATATCTACTTGGAATTAAGTCGATCCGTAATTTGGGTTTCATATTCACTGTATAGCAAAATGTCACCACCTCAGTTTCACCATATTGGAAAGATCGAGTACTTTCTGAGGAAGCTTCACATTTTCATATTCATTACTGTAGAGCTAACATATTCACAAGTAGCATCATCTGGAGCGAATACGTCAGTATAAATATATGCATTACCGCACTAGGAGTGAGTCAGTTATAATGTCGACTCACTTGCTATTGAAGCTCCGCACACAGACAGCAGAGGGCAGTAGCTCAGTCCATTTCAAATGCGTGCACCGAGAATCGGAGGACTACATTAGATTGAATGATGAAATTGAAGATGGGAATAAGGGTGACGATGCAGCAATGTTCGAATGAATGGCAGGGGAAGTCGGAGAACCCGGAGAAAACCTGCCGTGACATCGCTTTGTCCGTCACAAATCCCACTTGCGGCCGCTGGATTGAAGCTGAGTCGGAGAGGCGAGAAGTCTTAACCATTCGGCCACGGTGCCTTCCGTTACTACACTGTAAGTTTAACCATAAATAAAACTTTGGGGTATGTACAGAATGGTCCATTGAAGTACGAACCAACGAACAATGCTGTTACTACAGATGGTTCCTTAGTAAGTTAGGAGAGTGTTGTGGAGTTGGTAAGCCAAACATTGCTAAAGTCATAAGGTTCTGTATTATGAGTATGGCTTTTGTGCGTCAAAAAGAAAAAAATAATGCATTGGTTGGTATTTCATTAGATTGCTCTGTATATAATTCAAACTAGATTTGGCGTCATTCAAAAGCTTATACAATGAAAAAATATTTAATAACGAAATTCACTTCATAGTTCCGAATTTATTTCCATATTTAGTTGGTCTTTGTCATGGTCTTCTCTAGCTCGCAGATGAATGCCCACAATTTTTTTTTTTTTTTATCTATTCATACTTTTTTCAATATATCTAGCGACATATTCACAGAAATGAAGAAAAATGAACAAAGAAATGAAAGGGAAAAAAATAAAGAATAATGCAGAATACGAATGCACTAAATGATGCAGTAACTAATAAAAGCCCTAATGACACTTCTAATAAAATTACTGCAATTTGAAGAAAGGTAAACACAAAGTTTCTTCTGTACGACTTTTAAAAGTTAAACTGCATTTTCGCTGATTATACTCGTTGTAACGGCAACACGCCACTGACTCAGCAATAGTCATGATCCACTTCTATTCTCTCATATAGAAGACACCTTTGGCCAGAATATTAAGATAATCGTCTTCTAATCTAACTAATGTCATAATCTGATTTCCTTATTTACACACATCTGCTCATAATTAAGACACAACCGTTCTAAGGAGATGGTAACTTGCCACCTCTGTGGCAGCTCTACCAAGGAAGGAAATAAGTGCAAAGACTTGATATGGTTATTTGTTTTCTTATAAAAATCGGATCATTCTTAAGCAAATGAAATCCTATATTAACTAATCAATTTACGACGCTCTTCATTAAGACGTGTCTGCCTTGTTTCCTCTTATCTTTAGGCAGATCATAAAAAAACCCCAACAATACTATCTAACCGGGTACAACCACCACGTATAGCGACAAGCTAACACGTGCATCTCTTATCACGGAGCTTACCTTATTCACTATTCTTTGTTAATCATTATTTGATACTTCTAGTACTCTATTCTAACTCCTCCAGGATACTTTAGAAATTCTTAAGGAACATCTCACTTGCCTCAAACTATTTTGTACTCATAATTCTACACTTCTGTAAATAAATCCCTTTGCTTGAAAGAACTCTTATGTGTATTTTAATACTTAAGTGCCCAACCTATACTCGCAGCCATTGGCTTTCCCCTCGGCCATATCAAATCCTTTTGCCATAGCTATGGCCTCCGCCGGCTCAAATCTGTGTAAGTATCCTCGCCGGTATAGGGGACACGACACCGTGACATTGGCAACAGGCGCAACAGTGTTTGAACAACTGGCTTTTTTCTTATCTTATCCTTCCTGTCTGAACCTGTGTTTATTATTTGTACCCTATTGCACGCTAGGTTAGTCGCTCCTGATGGTGTAGTGGTTACCATACTTGCCTTCTAAACCCAAGATCGCGGGTTTAAACCCGCCCAGGACCGATGGATTTTTTTCGGGCGTAAAAATCCTAAGTATGGCTTCCTTCGGAAGGGAAGTAAAGCCGTGGGTCCCATGTCGTACATTTACGACACAATAAAGAACCTCAAGTCTGAAAGAAGAAGCCTTTAAACAAAATTTGTCGGCCGTTTCACGCCCTGCTTTGAATGGGACGCTAATGAACTGAGATGTTAAAGAGCGTCCATAAATAAATCAAATAAAAAAAAAACGCCAGGTTCGAATTCGAGCTATAAGCATTCCGTTTAAACAATGTATGCCAGAATATTGGAAACCATTAGGGATTTAAAAAAAACAAAAAACAAAAACAAAATTTCACTGGCGTGAAACTAAAATTATGCTTTGCACGCCAGAGCTATTACATATAGAGCTATTAGTAACTTCGAGACTGTACTATGGAATACTATAGGACTATATAGAAACCAAATTCGATTAGCTAAGTCTTAAGGACAGTAGAATTCAATTTCTGCAAGTACCTTAATATTACTTTTACATCGCCTACAATATAAACGTGTTCTTAAGTTTCCCAATTTAAACAATTGGAAAATATTTAAGAACTATTAGTAACCTACGACAGCATTTCTTTAAACATCTAACTTATCATAGAACACACTCTTTTTCTTATATTAAGTAAATATGTAAATCTAGATGCAAAATGTTGCGTCTAGAGGAATCTAGGAACAAGTGAAATTTGAAGTGTAAATAATCATTTATCAACATACCTTTTTATATAACTCGATGTAGAAATTCACCGAGATTACTAGAATATTCAAGGCAACTTAATGTGTGAGCCTCCAGTTTCCCCGCAAACATTCTAGATTCCATTCATTTCACTCACTGTGATCACGGCGTTGTATATGCTTAACAATTTCTGTCGGTCCTGGCGGTGTAATGGTAACCATACTTGCCTTCTAAACCCAAGATAGCGGGTTCAAACCCGGTCAGGATCGATGGATTTTTTCGGGCGTAAAAATACTAAGTATGGCTTCCTTCGGAAGGGAAGTAAAGCCGTGGGTCCCGTGTCGTACATTTACGGCACGAAAAAGAACCTCAAGCCTGAAAGAAGAGGCCTCTGAGCAAAATTTGTCGGTCGTTTCGCGCCCTGAATAGAATGGGACGCTGATAACCTGAGATGTTAAACAGCGTCCGTAAATAAATCAAATCAATCAACAATTTCTGTTTTATACACGGCACATACTGAACTTGTTTTTGTGCCATGCACATATTTTCTGCAGCGTGTCTGTTGCTCTACTGAATAAGTAGAACCAGGATTATCCTAACATTAAACGTTGACGCACATGCGCACGAACACCCACGTCTACTTCTTTTCCCACAAAAGTTTATATATACTCGAAGAGTTTCTATATCTTGTAAGATGCAAATCATAACAATATTTTTAAATGGTGAGCATATATTTCTTGGTACCTCAAAGCGGAACATTTTGTATTGTTTGGTATATGCAGCATGTTATCCTCGGACATGGCCGTGGATTTTCAGTACACTGTGGTGTAGACGTGGCGGTTACAACTGTCTTGATGCATTAGTGATTTGAAGGAAGCGAGAGGTTTTAAATTTCTTCACACGATTTCGCAATATATTTTATACAGAATCTATCTTTGCTGAGAGGAATATTCATGTCAAGTTTACAGATAGTTTAAAAAGAACTTCTGCAACTTTAGGATTAAAAACTATTGTGCAATAATTTCATATGCAACAATGCATAAATTATGAAAAAATAAAAAATTAAAAATGTGAAAAGGAAATAAAAAGAAAAGAACTCACTGAGGAGATTTTCTTTTACCGGAAAATTTCCATAAAATCCTCCAGGACCGCTTCAGCAACAATTAGATATACTGTGTGGTTCAGTGAAAACGTTAATTAGTTTTGAAATAAATTTATTCTATCGCAATAACTAAAACCTGGAACAGAGTAATACTGCCTGAAAATCAGTTCTATGTATTGAACAGGGTTAATCTAATTCCTTTCTTGGGCAAAGTTCAATTCAAACTTAAGAGATAAGTGCATTCAAATTTTTAAAATATAGTTTAAGTTCCTTTAAATCCAGTGACAATTATGACATGCTAATCATTCATGTTGAAAAGTATTGGTACTTGCGCTATCAGTTGGCCCAATTTGTTTCCAGAAAATAACTGACCGCAACAGGTATGTAAATATGATTTGCGCTCCACCTCTTGTTAGGGAAGTCAGTTCAAAGGAGACATAATTTAGCGCTTTTATAACAGCATTCAGCTAGAGCACACACAACTTATGCTCAATTTTTAATTACAAGGTACCTCAGACAGAGTCATTTGAGTGGCTGAGGTAGTTAAGGTGTGGATAGTGAGCGGGAGGCCTGGGGTTCGAATGCCGCCAGGACATACTCCCTTCCAGGTTTCCCCCAGTCCTCATAAATGGCAAATGCAGGAGAGGTACTCTAAAATTAGGTTTGGAACGTTACCTTCCATAAAAAAATCATTTCCCAATATATGATTTCATTTCATGTATCATCAGTGTTCACCGCCTGTGGTGCCTCAGTAGTAAAAACGGGCGTTAAATACCACTCAAAAAAAAGTAATTTGTAATAATTCATGACCCCCTTCGTGCATCTGACTTAAAACCACGTCATTTCCTTATTCGTGAAGTTGATAAAATACACGGCACATAGGGCAGTTCCCCGCATCCTTAAAAAAACGTAATGAGCATATATCATAGGTTCGCCTCCGATTTGGCGTATATTTAAAAATGGGATTGGAACCTGTAGTCAGCAATTTCGGCGTGCAGTTACTAAATTAGGTTAATTTTCAAACATTTATATTTAATTTTTAATTATAAAGTCGGCTAATGGTTCATTTTATTATTGCTTCGTTGAGAGACTGAATATCGTGCGGGTGGAGCTACGATTGGATCACTCAAATTTGCTCTGGAACAAGTTCCACACATAAATCTGTGTCTATATAAAGCATAATAAATTTTAACTGTAAATTAATATTATTTCAGCAAATTTAAACTTAAAAATTACAATCTTTCAGCATTTCTTTTTACAGAAAACTGGATCAGTCGCTGTAATCTCGCTGAGTCTAATTAGTGAAAGAAAACAAAACGAGAGCGTAGTTTCACTGCAGAAACTTCTGTTAATTTTAAATCTGGAGTCTTGCTTTCTCACAGGAGTAAGGAATTGTGCTGAATGTGTTAATAGCAGAGTTGCATATGAAATGCATAAGCAGACTCAAGCGTTGGGTTGTATTACATTCCCACTTAATTGCTTCATATAAAATTTAAGTAATAGATCACAGTACTTTGAAAAAAAAAAAAGCTGAAATTTTGCGCGAAGAAAATGGACGTGCTGGCATATATAATCTCTAGCCTTCTTACGCTGTAATTCCTTCATAACTCGTATAAAATCCACTTTTCCTAGGCAAATTATTTTTTTAATTTAATTGCTGGTTATCCTACTCAATGGCTCACAGTGCTTTATTATTGTGAACTATATTTTGTTATTTAGCTCTTCAAAAAATGTTATTTTTTTTAGCTCTTCAATAATTAACGTTTTATTCCGCTTTTATCTCCTGTTTTGCTATTATATTTAGTTTACTATGCGCTCCATCAAATGCTATAATTTTTCATTCACTTCAAAATTTTTTAAATGTTCAATTTATTCGTTTTAAGTATTACCCCAACATATTCGTTTTAGATATTGCACACTTTTATAAAAATAAAATATTAACATCCGCTAAAGCGGATGATGAATCTGGACCCCTGAAAGCAAGCAATCACACATTTTCGGTTGTTCTAGTATCTAGTCAAGCAGAGGCTTCAAAGGAATCGAAGAATATGTGCCAAAAGTTCGAAACGGTGTTTCCGATGGATGTTGATAGTAAATGTTCCTTATCAGACAATGATCCGCCACTGATCACCTTTTTAACCTAGTATACCATGAAATCACCACTGCCTTCACAACATAATTTCAAACAACGTACCTGTAAGAATAAGCTAAAATCAAGTCACCGCCACCTTCGCAACATACTTTCAAACGACGTACCTATGAGAAATGGTCACCTGAACAAGCACACCAATATTCAAACACGACAATCATTTTATTGAATAAATCTTTTGAGACTACAACAATGTAAGTTATCGTTGATCATAAGTTAACTTCCATTAGAGTGGAATCATTGAAAATGCACTTATCACATTACAATTTCTTTCAAGGCGTTATTTCCCTTAAATCTCTGGCAGACGTTTGAAGTAAACACTCCTTTTTACCTCTAGGGGTGCCAGTGTAACGTTTACACTCAAAGTAGGTTGGCAGTTCTCCATTTACCTGTTAATGTAATTTCAGTGATTACTTGGGGCAGGAATTTCTTAGGGGCTAAAAAAAGAGATTTTCTTGCCATATACCTGGTAATGGGCTGCCCCATCCGTTCACTCCTTAACGCCCTCGGGCGTCAGGAGGGTGAACGAGGGCATGCGCAGTAGGGAAAATCAAATTCATTGCGAGCTTTGTACTGTAAGGGTGCAGCTCCGTGTGGCTGGAAGGAATGCGACTATGCTTACTTTAAGTAAGAAACATTAGAGAGGGGAACAGCAGGTATATGACTCGGAAACCATTGGCGTATCTGAGGTGAATAATGATACAGCTGATAATCTATATTTAGATAAAATGACTGATATTAGAAATCTTGCAGTACATCCATTTTCATTTGGAAATGGGTGTATATTAAGGAAATAACTTCAAAAAAATCAACTGGGATTTTGTATCTGTTATCTTGGTCGATTGTCGCGCTATTAATTTTCTTAAACAATTTGTTCATAAATTCTTTAATCTTATAAGGTCACAAATAAAAATGTTTATAATCAGAAGGTTTTACATTTCGCCCTGTAGTACACCGGCTCCATGTCTTGTCTTAAAGTTTTTTTTTATTTTTTTATTTCTGAGTCTACTGCCCCATTGAAATTTCCATGATATACGCTACGAAGAATTGCAAAAATGAATGGTTTGCCTCAATAATAAACTTCACGATACAATGAAAAGTCTTCTGCATTACAATCACTGAATTTCTTCCCAAACCACAAAAAAACAGATGAAATTGGCAAATTTAGGCAGAATACCTTAAGAAACGCGTGACAAACTCTATAATAAGTATAAAAAAAATAGGCTGAACTATGAAGGAAACAGCTGGAAAATGCTAAAATAGGAAAACATTAGGCGACTTTGTGTAAAATCAGTTAAAAAAAAAATAGACAGAATCTGCAAGAATTTCTTAGGGAACAGCATGAAATCTGACAAATTAAGTAAAAATAATCATAATTACAGAGGAAACAGTCTCAAAATTCTAAAATAGGCGAAGATATCGACCGTTTTTTATATAAACTGCAAAATATATTGGCTAAAATATGGCATTAGGCAGAATTTCGTTGGAAATGTAGGAAATTTTCTGAAATAGTCACAGGTAGGCAGAATTTCTAAGATAGGCAAAACGATTTTGCAAACACGTGAAAAAGGGTTAAAATAACCAGAAAAACTGAGGAAACGGAAGAAAAGGACTAGAATAAGCAAATGTAAACAGAATTTTTACAAACACTGGAACGAAAAGCAATAATAAGGAAAGACAGTCAGCATTTCATAGGGATCAGCATGAAATCTGATAAATTAAGTAAAATAATCATAATTACTGAGGAAACAGCCTAAAAAGGCCAATATAGACCAAGATAGTGATCATTTTATATATACTACAAAAATATTATCCAAAATATGATGTTTGGGGAAATTTCGTTAAAAACGGTAGGAAATATGAAATAATCACAGGTAGACAGAAGTTCTTCGCAAACTGTAGGAAAAAGATCAACATAGGCAAATATATGCAGAATTTATTAACAAACAGTAGGAAATAGCTAGCATTAAGAAATGTAAGCAGAGTTCTTAAGATACGTGTGAAAAACGGTATTATTAGTAAAAATAGGCAGAATTGCTGTGGAAACAGACGGAAAATGCTAAAGTAGGCAAATATAACTCCGAAAACGTAACACTTTGATTTATAATTTTATCTTTAAACCAGTACAAGTAAAACTTTATGTTGACATTAGACTGTATATCAATCCCGCAGTAAGGCATTAATATCGCCAATGTGACGGAACAAACTTTTCCTCAGGGTCATATTGTGTATATGAAAATGTACATGTCATTAGAAATAGCTCTCACATTAGATACACTTTTTCATAAATATATCGAGATAGAAGAAAAAGTAGTATTTAATATAAATGAAACATACATTTACTGTAAGTATACTATAATTTATCTCGTAAACAAAACACTTTTTCCATTACACAGTCATTTTCAATACACGAGTTTAGAGTAAACAAACATCGAACATATGTACCAATTTGCAACATAATTGTCTGTATAAAAAATACGGATGGAATATAAAATGTGCATATATATATGCATATATATGCACATTATTTTGTCCAAGAATATATATATATATACTATTAATGGAGTAATAAAAACTTCTAAAAAGCATAAAAACTCATAAAAACACTCAGAGTGCAATATAAAAAGGTTCACATAAAATTTCACACTAAAAACCGTAAAATTGAACACTAAAATCACACTATATTTCCAGCTTGGCTCTTGGTAGTATTACTTAATAGTATTTATTTCGTAAAGGAAATTGATTTTATATCTTACTTGTGTTGTCAGTCTTTCCATTTGTTGGTTTTATCTTTCCTTTTATCTTATACAACTTTTTTCTTCTGTAATCCATAGCGAACTTTACAGCCATCCCTTTCAGCTATTATTATTATTATTATTATTATTATTATTATTATTATTATTATTATTATTATTATTATTATTATTATCTTAATGCATTAATGGCCCATTTGACCTTTTCCCCCATTCATTTTTGACTTCGTCGCTGCTCGATACATGCTCAACTACTAGCTAAATATACCAGCCATCTTGGTTTTTTGAATCAGTGTCTACACGTTGGTATCTGCCCTAACGGCTTAACTATTAAGTTACCATTATCAGGCCTACACCCCGGGGTTCGGCATCATTTTTCCGTATTCAGGTATTTAATTTCAATGAAATTTCTACAATTGGTCTATGAACAGATACGCAGCATTCAGCTTTTCCATTTAACGAGGTTGACCAGTTATATCAAAATCATACTTTTAACCTCTTTTCATTATATTGGGGATATATTACATATTCTCTCAACTGCCAGCTTGAGATTACAACAAGCAGACTTGCATCACCTTAATAAGCTTTCAAATCTGTATATTCACCATTGCCGGGCAGGGCTTGGCGTCACTAAAGTGCCTCAGGTTCAAAATAACGTCCCCATCGTTAGTCAAGCCCCTGACCTTGCGTCCATTTTTAATTTACCACGTCCTGTTAAACCTACAGGAAAGTTTTCCAAAACTCAAAAGGCTACACATGCTGCCAGCTCAGAACAAGATAGGGCCCTTCAAGTAGTCAATTTGTCTTCTTATCCCTTATCTGACTCTGAACGATCTCTACTAGAGAAGGGTTTATCTTTTGTACCGGTTCCTAAATTTGATCGGTCCCGCCTCATTATTGATGCAGTTAAATTTTGCCGACATTTACGATGGAAGTACCATTGGCACACGCACCCAGCAGGTTCTGCCTCATCTGTCAACCCGGGATTACTACCTTTTCGTCCCCCTTCAACCAATGAACCCCCAGCTTTGGCTTCCTCTCACCCTGTGGAACGTTTCATTGATAAATTTCTAGATGACATCAGTCACCGTAGATTTCTGAAGCTTTTTCAATCCAGAGACAACCTTCCCCCTATTCAGAGAGTTTTGTTACGTAAGTTATCCTTGAATCCCAATATCATCATTTTGCCGGCCGACAAGGGCTCCTCAGTCGTTGTCATGGACCGGGCATTATACACCCAAGAAGCCTTTCGACAGTTGCATGACGAAGATTATTATTATTTGAGCCTATTGCAAGATGTTACTCCTGACTTCAACACAGAAATAACACATTTCGTATCTGCTAGAGCTCCATTAGAAGGCTTTAACAAAACTGACATTACACTGTTAACACCAGTTTCTCTCCGCACACCTTCTCTATATTTTTTACCTAAAATACACAAAACAGGCTGCCCAGGACGACCTATAGTAGCCAGTTATGGCAGCCCCACTGAAAGAATTTCAGCCCTTGTTGATTTTTATATCAAACCCATAGCCTCTTCCAGACCCTCCTATATTAAGGACTCTTTTCATTTTCTAGAAATTCTGAAGTCTGTGGATTTAAATATTTATGATGACGTATTATTAGTTACTCTAGATGTGTCTTCGCTTTACACCAATATCCCCCACAATAAGGGTTTAGAAGCTTTAGCCTACTTTTTAGATAAATCAAACTTAGCTCAGACTCCTTCCAATGATTTTATTTGCCAATTAGCATTTTTTGTCCTCACTCATAATGTGTTTGTATTTGAAGGTCAATATTTTCTTCAAGTCAAGGGGACAGCCATGGGGACCAGAATGGCTCCATCTTACGCCAACCTGTTTATGGCCAAACTTGAAGAAGAATCCCTACATTCAGAACCCTTAGCACCGTTGGTGTGGCGCAGATTTATTGACGATATTTTCATCATTTGGACCCATGGTATTACGGCATTTGATAGTTTCTTCAATAGGTTGAACACCAACTATCCAGTTAAGTTCACATCCACAGTTTCCCGTACTCAAGCTGTCTTCCTGGATGTGGAAATTCAGTTAATCAATAAGCAATTTCTGACATCAATTCATGTTAAACCTACCAACCTACAGCAGTACTTACATTTCGAAAGTTGCCAACCATCACATATAAAAAAGGCCATACCCTTTTCTTTGTCACTACGAGGACACCGAATCTGCAATAATGACTCAGCTCTTGATAGATACATCACCCAATTAAATGACAAATTAGTCAACAGGGGTTACCCCCCTTCCCTAGTAAAATCAAAAGTCCAGGCCTCTCATCAGAAGCATACTCCTAAGACTCGTAAAACAGCAGATATTGATCCATTGAATTTCACAGTGACATACTTTCCAGGCATTGAAAGACTCAAACCTGTCCTAAAAGACAGCTTCAATATCCTCACGCAAAACCAACTAACTGCATCATTTTTTCAAACATTACCAAGGCTATGTTTCCGGTCGGCTCGCAACCTCAGAAGCATTTTTCGCAAAAATATTGATTATCCTCAGCCCTCCTTCTCGACACTTGGCTCATATCCGTGCAACCGCCCTAAATGTAAAACCTGTGCCTTGATATCCCCATGCTCATCTTATGTTAGTCCAAATCTGAAATCAGAATTTAAAATTCACTCTTTTTTCAACTGTACCTCCACAAATGTGGTGTATTTACTTAAATGCCAATTTTGTCCCGCTTTTTACATTGGACTAACGTCCACTAAGGTATCTATTAGAATGAACAATCACAGGCATTCAGTTAAAACTTGTTCCCCATTACCGGTATCACAACATGCCAATTTTCATCAGGCCACGTTCGATAACTGTTTTTCTCTTATTCTCATAGATGCCGCTCCTCCATCTAAACACACCTTACTTAGAGACGTAGAGATGGCAGCAATAGTTTTACATAAAGCCCGTATTCCCCCAGGCCTCAACATCTCCCTGTAATACTGCCAGGTTTGCCAAACTACTTTGTTCAGCTAGAGTTGGCAGTTTTGCTGCCACGTCACATCTCTATGCCTCACAACGACAGACGCTGCCTGCCAGAGCTCAGTTCATTTTCATCACGTGACCAACAGCCAAGCTCGAAATATAGTGTGATTTTAGTGTTCAATTTTACGGTTTTTAGTGTGGAATTTTATGTGAACCTTTTTATATTGCACTCTGAGTGTTTTTTATGAGTTTATATATATATATATATATATATATATATATATATATATATATATATATTCTTGGACATAAGAAAGCACTAAAAACTAAATCAGTGAGTCTTCACATCACACAAACTGACATCCGAAGTCATATACCCTTATTTGCCTGTTAACTGGAACAAAACACGAAACAAGCCGACCGCTACGCAAACCTGACTTCTATATAGAAACTAATATTTCTATGTTTCAATTTGTGAGATTTAAGCCATTTGCTAAAAATATTTTAAAGTGCCCTTGGTAGCAGTCATTTGTGCTGCAAAAAGGCCACTATACTTTTTTTTTAGGGAAATGCGGCTTAAAGTGCTAAGAATTTTACTTAATATTTAACCTTTATTGATGTTAATATATGACGCATGCCTTTAGTTTTTGTTATTTTGTCATGATATTCATTTTTAAATTCTCAAATTTGAAGGACCTGCTGTTGTCAGTCAGTTTTATACTTAGAAACTACTTTCTATATCACAAGACGGAACATGATCATGTTTCCAAAAGCTTTGTAAATTAGGGAAAACTGCTTTATTTAATGCAATGTTTCATGAAATCCTAATGCCATAAGCTCGCGATTAGACAATATTGGGACTATCAGTTTACTCTTTCGCCCCATCATGGGAAAGTAATCTACCATACTTATATTTTGTCTAGCTTTATATTTACCATTTGAAATGTTGAATTCTTGTCTGACGGTCCCCAATATCGTGCTAAGAAAAGTTCTTAAAGATTCCTTATGATGAACAATGAGCTAATGTTAACTTATACCAATTTAAAGCATGCCCTTTAAGGCTTCTCCTAACAAACGTCGTCGGACACGGTTTTAACTCTAAGAAATTTTCCAGTTCTTGAATGAACTACCGCGGATTGCCTCCGAGCTCATCTCAGATATTTGGTGGTGTTAATTCCTTTATCAAGTGGTTCGGCCATGTGCTACAAGACAATCAAATTAGCACTCACATTTGGGCTTGCCGCGTATGAGGCGTCGGCCATTGGTGCATTATTGGCTTCACCTCTGTTTTCAATGGACAAACTAAGTCTATTACCTAAATCTATGTTAATGTGAGAGTTCTGTTCAGTACTTACTGCCTCCAAAGGCATTTAAAAGACTCCCCCACATATACCTTTGAAGGGACAGTAACTTTCTCCTGACCAAAACACGTATTTAAAGTTCTAGAACACACATGATGAGCGAAGAATATACATTAAAAGTGAAAAATATTCATTATTAAAGATTATTAGATAATATGTTAATTACGGCAAGGGAAATCATATAAGTGCAATAATATTATGGGTGAAACCTTAGGAACATTTTCAAATGCCATCTTTTGAACGTATGTAAAACCTCGCTTCTTATAAGCACGAGTCTGTAAAAATAACTAAAGAATGTGCATCATATAACATATTTTCTAAGACAGCACAAAATTTGCATTAAACAAATATTTCAAGTTGAAGAGATAATAGGATTACTATTTCACGATCATCTCAACCGCCCGCGATCAACAAAGCGTTTAGAAGAAGATTAATGTAACATGGAAGCAATGAGTAAAAAAGGTTATCTACTGTTTAAAAATCGACTTTTCTTACAAGTTTACATAAAAGAGGCGTTTTAATGGTATACGATATTGTTAAAATTTTAATTTTATTTGTAGCAACTTTCCAATGCCTTTTGCTGTCCTGGGTAAATATAAAACTGGCTCTTCCGGGCTGCAAGACTGTGATCCAATGGGTTTGCTCTCCATCATCTTCCAAAATGTTTCGTCCACGACTGCAGTGGAATCGGCAATGGTGTGTTCGACGTTATCTTCTTGGAGACTGGCACGTTAATTGAAATTGTGGCGGTATATATAGCGAGTCAATTACCAACATCCCGGTAGAAGCTCCCATGAGCTCCAGCTTAGATCCAGACACTTAGCCATGCAACCCAATCGGCGCTCAGTTTCACAAGCCACAATTTCGATTAAAGAGTCAAACACTATCTTGTCCCCAATAAGATTATGTCGAACACATCACTAATGAAGTCCATCGTAGTCCAGGACAAAACGTTTGGTAAGATGAAGGGGAAGAATCCTAACAGCCCCACAGACAGAAAACCCAGTTCGCATACATCGGCAATGAAAGCCTACGTTCTTCTTTTTATTCAGTTATTGTTTCATTTTTTGGTACGCACTATGCAGCAGACGAGCCTATATACGTCTTGTGGTTTATGATTGCATGAATTAAGATTATTTTTGCCTCTTTCATATTTATTCGTATTTCATATTTACAACTACCCACAGCTTTGCCTGTAAAGTGGCGAGCCAGCTTTGGATTTCCGGTAGGGCAGCCCCAGTTTTTTATTCATCCTAAAATGTCTAAAGCTAGGTAAGTTTATACATTGACACACTCTATACACAATAGCATGTAACTAATTTATCCCATTGGCTGTTGTTTAGGAATTCTGGTTATAGTCAGCATACGAAGTTAAAATAATTATTCTGGACGGTAAATATAACAATTTACGAAAATATATTGAGTTTATGAGGTATTTTAGTACATTCTATAATTTATAGTAACAGTTATTGCTTAATTAACCGTAATTATACGAAAATATGACTTAGATTGATATCTACATTTGGAGCATTAATACGAATTGTTTCTTCTCCTTCACTATTGCATTATTTCAACTTTCTGCTATTCATTTCTTGAACTAATAACAGATTAAATTACTCACAATTGCTATTTATAGATACAGATAGTAAATTCTGTCAGTGTTTTGCATTGGTTATGGAGAACAACAATTATTCTTCACTTTTCTTTTTCTGTATTTTGTCCTTTTCAACTCATACTGGTTCATGTATACGAGCTTATTCTATAACTTTCCTTGAATACGAATATAAGAGTAGTATATTCTCCCAGTGTACGCTATCCTTGTCTAAGGCAAGAATATCTCCTCTCAGCCATTTAGACGGGAGCCAACCGTCTAAAAAGAAAAAAGAATCCAAACAGGTTGATGAGGAAGGAATCAAGTTTGGCACGTTCTCTGGTTTAGTCATAAAACACCGGGCGCGTTTTTATAAAGCTATAATGGTTATGATGCACGTGCCATTATACCCGAGGCTGCATGTTAGGCGAACTGTTGCAGTTGTGAAAGTAAAAGTTATTGCGCAGCCTATACGGTGCAAGCAGCCGACCAGCTGTAATAGTTGTTTTTCCTGCTGGTGGCCACCAGACAAGTAGGTGCTTGTCCCCTTGCCCTTCTTGACTACCAGCAATGTAATTGAGCGATATATCAAGTACTCTTTACTGTGGCGCAATCTTTGTAATCCTCGTAGGAAAAAAAATGTGTTCTCCGATGCAGAGACAATTATAATGCATCCTAGGCTCTAAAGTCCTGTCCATTTGACAAGTAAATATGCCAGTATGACTTGCATAAAATTAACATTCCAAAATTAAAGCTATTGATGCAAAAAGGCATTTTTAAACTACATAACAAGATAAAGTCTGATTTTAATATATACCAATTCCATTTTTTTTACCTACTTCTGTGTGCCGCTTATATTAACGTTATGTAAACGGTCCCCAAAGCAATTTTGGATCGATTGTATTAAAAATACTTTGAATAAAACAGGCTCAGTATTTAGTGTAAATTGTGTCCTTGTAAAAAGTGTGGCATTATCTGGAAAAAAATTGAAAAGAAGGACATTCTCTGCATTCTACAGTAACTTTGTTTCTTTATGGCAAGATTTTGTTGTTTTAGTTTATTTACGGATGCTCTTTAACATTTCAGTTTATCAGCGACCCATTCAATTCATGGCGTGAAACGGTTGATAAATTTTGCTCAGAGGCCTCTTCCTTCAGGCTTCAGGTTCGTTTGTGTGCCGTAAATCTACGACACGGGACCCACGGTTTTACTTCCCTTCCGATGGAAGTCATAACTTAGGAATTTTAAGCCCGAAAAAATCCATTGACCCTGGCCGGTTTGAACCCAGGATCTTGGGTCTACGAGGCAAGCATGGTTATCACTTGACCACCAGAACCAACTTTATGCCAAGAGATATGAACTAAATTCATCTTGGGAAGAAACACAATATGCTTGTTAATAATCACCAAGTAAAGATCTGTTCTACAAAATTTTGTTTGCAAATAAATTAAGTATTAAATATACAACCACTTTTCACAACTGCATTAAGCAAAGTATTTTCCATGGAGAGAGATTCTTAACACAAACTCGCTCTATTTAGTGGTCACAGTTTCCACTTTCTGAGAAACTTCTGAATGCAGTTCTGGAATTACCAATTTCATTTCACTTCTATCTGTGATTCTACAGATAGAGGGAGAGATCTATGGCCCAAACGAAACATTACGGATATTTTTACATACCATTTTATTCACTTTAATTTAAAAATGCAAAAATTATGTAAATATATTATATATCCGCGTTGACAATACATTATATAAGAGGCACATACTACGAACTTTAGATTTTCACCACAGCGAGAAAATAAAACAATTTATACGTACTTTTTACAGACTGTGACAAAAGTTATCGAGTTCTTAACCGTTAACCTTGGACGCGAGGTATGACAGATCGCATTCAAATAAATAAATAGCGAAACAAGCACTGTTATGTGGATTTCATTTCCTGAGTTTCTTTATTTTCTTTGCCTCATCATCTTGACATGCTTTATCGCTTCATACAGGATATTAATGAACTTAACCGAAATAATTTCAAAGTGCGTAGGGGCATCTTAGGCAAGTAATTTGAGATAGGGAATGTATAACCTGTTCGTTCAAATTGCGAAACCATAGATGTAAGTTTCTAAAGAACCAGTACACCACTGGACACTGAAAATGTCATTCGATAGACTGGAAAGTAGTGTGATGTGGTTCTCCTCTATCGGGATATCTTTGCCTGTACAGTTCTGCAGCTGTTAAACCATTAGTTCTGGTTTCTCCATAAATAAGATACATACTGCAAGTTCAGAGAAGGTATGAATACTTTCTATTTTGCCTCACAGAGACAATACTAAACGTAGTGATCCTAATGGTAGGTATTAGTTATTATTGTTCCTACCTATTAGAATCATGTATTTGAATATGCGTATCGCAGTACTTCCATGTTACCGTACTTCATATTAAATAATAAAATATGCATCTGCCTCAAGAAACTCGAACCTGTCATTTTCGGAACAACTGCCTTTCGCGTTAGGCATTAGGTCACACGAGCAAGTATAGACCTGCTTTTAGACTAAACTACGTAACGCAACAAGTTAGTTAATGGAATTTCAGTGGTGCACTGTCAAATGGTTAGTTCGAAGTTTGAACAAATTTTGTAGCTCTGAATATTGAAAACAATTGTAATAAACTACTAAAAATCGGTATCTATGCTCGCGAAGCAAATTTGAACACATTCAAATTATTTGTTTATTTTTTTTTTTTACCCGACCTTGCTTTAATGTCGATTTATCAGCAGCTGATGCCAACATGTTTAACACCACTATTTTAGTCGTGAACCATAAATTCCCTATCTCAAGTTGCTTGTATACGACCACTCTACCATTGAGCCTGCATTATTTTCATTATAGTGCGTTGTGGTTAACCACAATATATATGTAATATATACATTTATTTTGCATTTGAAGTGCTGAACTCAATAATTTATACAGATTTTTAACTGCATAACTTATTATATGTAAGTACAGATTATCTTGCAACAATAAATCACATAATATACAATGTTAGATTGTATGATTATTGTGGCAACTGGTGTACTCTCCCGGTCCTGTTGAGCGCGGGCTCAACAAAATAACAAGAAATACCCTGAGATGTTGTCGCTGAAGTGTAGGCAACAACTGAAACCATCAACACCAATGAAACAGCTTCAAACCTTGCGCCCAACCTGGCGCCTCCTCCTAAGGAAATTCTTCAAAATTATCAACCCGGGGCCATCAATCACAAAGTCACTCAAGTGTTGGAAATTAAAAGTAAAACCATGCTCTAAATTGTCGGTTTTTAATATAAATTTATATTATTAGGAATGTATAGGTGAAGTTGCTAAAATAAAAAGTAATTAATTTTGTCACTTTTCTAAAGTATTCAAAACGACCACTGAGACCTAATGTTCATATGACCTACTCCTGAAAAACCAGTCCCATGCTTAAGAATTAAACAGCATTCACTGCTATAAGAGGTCTAAAGCTTCTAGTTGTGACTCATGTGCCACCAAAAGCGAAATGTTTTTTATTTTCCCTACAATGAAGACAAATATCTCAACGAATATATACACACGTAGAGTGCATTTATTACCAAAGAGCCGTAGATAGGGGCGTTCAATAATTTATTTACCTTAGTCTGAAAATCTATCTTCGTGATGAAGTCATCTCATTATTTTTAATGCAGTCCCCCTTAACTTCCACACACTTGGTTCACTTTGCTTCATGTGATGTGATCACCTCCCAATTGAAGGATACATCTTGGATCTCCAACAAACCCATATCATCTCATGCATGTAATTTTCATTCGAAAATCTCTGATCACGAGGAAATTTCTTTAAGTTTAGAAAATGAAAATATTCACTGCCCTGCCTAGAATATATGGTGGATGGTTAAGCTTCAAGTGCATTTGCTTCATAATAGCCCTTGCTTTATAAACTTTGTATCAACGCGCCTTTTGTGAAGCAGCAACACGCACGCTGTCAGTTTTACACACCGTTTCTGCGTGATGACTTCATGGTAGAAGGGTGTGATGGTGGAAAGAATTCCAGCAGTTGAATACTATCCGTATCTCCAAAAATGAATACTGTAACGTTTCCAGCCAACTGACGCATATAGGGATTTTTTGAGGTTGGGGAGCCTTCATGCGTGTATTGTACAGACTTGTTTGGTTTCTGGTTCATAGTGAGAACCCAGATTTCTCCTACAGTAAAAATTTACGAGAAAAAATCACCGGGATTTTTGGAGGGGCTTCGTCTGATTTAATTACTATAAACTTGTTTTCTATTCTGGGATCAGCGTTCAAGGCTTTCATTGGCAAATGAACTTAACATCATCGGATGGGTATAAATAGTGTGGAACTGTCAGATAAAATATTCACGGACTACTATATTGACCGTAACACGATGATGTTCCATATCATAACCCGCATTTTTGACACACTTTCATGAAAATTCTTTCAAAAAATGCTCCAGCTAGAAATCGTCTCATTCGATTCCAGGCACTTTTTCATTACTTAACCCAAAAGTTTGCTTGGTAGTTAGTATGAAGGGGAATCTTGACCATTTACAGCATTTATCCTCTCATGGATTTCTTTAGGCCTGTTCCCTTCCTTAGTGAGGATCACTGAACTAACTTCAATTCTTTTTCTGTACTGTAAACTCGCACGTCACTGCACTTGCTATTCTTTCAGTTCCAGCACTTACTGCGGACTGCTTTTTAACTGTGTTTCTTGCTAGCCAAGGGATGTTCAAACCTGCATGTTCAAGCTTAGCGCTCTCCAACAGTGATATAACATAGCGGGGTAGATAAGTTATTGAATGCCTCTTGTATATAAACACACTCTTAAGTGATATGCCATGCAAATAAACTGCATTCCATATTAGATTATATTGTAAAGTTAAATGTTGGGTTTTTCCAATTCCACTTTGGTGTATCACAACTCTCTTTACATTTTCAATGATGTCAAAATAATTTAACCAATGTATTGCCATGTGGGTGATTCTGTTATTTGGAGTTTAATTTCATCAATGTTGCCAATTGTATAGCAATATATTACACATTTACTATACGACAGTCTAATATAATATTATAATGCTGCTGAAGGATTGCGTTCCAAGCTGCAGAGGATATCAAAATCGCGACGATATTGTATATTGTTTAAGTTTCCTAAAGATGAGGCTTTTCCTAGCCAAAAAACACATTGTTACGTAATAGTGTAGTACTATTTTAGTTCTATTGCTATTAGTTATTAGGATTACCGGAAAGTGCGATACCAATATTAATAATTAACAAAATGGTAACCAATTGAACCTAACCTGTTAGACATAATAGGCAGTAGGGAGTAGTACTGTGATCTTCACTGTGCTAATAATGATGATAATGGTAGTAATAATAACATATAAACACACTTATCTTTCTATAGTATAGGTAAGCCGAAGATTTCAATACCAGCACAGCGTAACTAATGCTTATTATATATGCTATGCTGGGTATTACACTAAGTCACTAAGTCCTAAATATGGTGGAAGATTTTTGGTTATAATGCTGCATAGCACATTTCTTTTATACAGCAATATAAACAGTGATGGTTTGTCGTACGTTGCTGCTGCGACATAGATCGTTTTATATAAACAAAAATATACACAAAAAGTACACAATATAATGGCACAACCTACTTTCCACTCAAATATAGTGGTCGTGAAATCCTTTCTAGGAATTGTATGGAGCCATTTCTGTAGCACAACTTCTTCCTTGAACACTTTTATTTTCTCTTCAGATAAGTAATTGGGTGCACAACACTTTAACAAATTGAATGAGTAACATATTTTCCCATAAATGAGAAAAGTTAAAAGTGTAAGGCGCAATGGTCATTATACGCATGGACCCAGTAGGCAAAGTGCAGAGTAGCTGCTTGTGTATGTCTCCTCTAACAGAGACATGTATGTGTACGTATTTGCACCTGAGGGTTAGTCTAAACAGACGACTCTTGAAAATATACTGTTAGATATGTTGTTCTTACGTGAAAATGTACCAAGATTTGGGTGGTTTCGAAAAATCTACAGTTTCTTGCCAGAACTGCAACCAAGCTGTAGTGAAAGTGTTTTGACCTCGAACCTACACATTTTGTCTGAAGAAAAGAGAAAGATATTTTATCCAAATGTTGACTAAACCAATAACCTCTTTATCGGGGGAAAGATACAGGATAGATATAGACACTTTAAAAATATTACCTCGCCAAATGTACCATAACATGACACTCGTTAACTGTCATAGGTGAGTTGCTGAGAGTTGAGACAGGGTGTAAATTTGTAACACCCACACCTGTTCATAAAGACAAAGATTACGATGACCATCACCGTAGCACTGAGTTTAACTCTCTGTACGAGAGGATCCCAATTTGCTGCTTGTACTTGCTGTAGATCTTCATAACAAGTAATCCCCAAAATCTTCAAGTGGCTCACTATTTGTAGATACGGGATATAGGATGAAGGCTCCATGGACCCAATAGAAAGGCTTTAGATGTCCGAAAACTGGAGATTTCCCCGAAGGGAGTAAATATGTCCCACGTACGGTGTACATCGGACTCATCCTGAAATATCGCTAAGGTCATCCGCATACGCTAAGGAGTCATTCCATAAGTATCTAAAGTAACTCCATGAACAGCGGCATGTAACTTGAAAAAAAGCGTTAACTGCTAAATTGTAGAAAACCGTAGGGGCAGGACAAACGTGCCTAATGGGTGCATGGATAGTAATACAAAGAGTAAGAAATGCATTAACTTGCAGACAAGTGTGTGTGTATATATATATATATATATATATATATATATATATATATCTCAATACATAAAATTCTGCTATTCGATATAAAAGTACCACCAAGGGTGGCCGAGGTCGTTAAGCGCGGACTCGTGAGCGGCAGGTCTGGGGTTCGAATCCCGCCAACCGTCCTCCCTGATTGAGGTTTTTTCCAGATTTTCCTCAGTCCCCAAAACTGGCAAATTGTCGGGGAGGTACCCTAAACTTAGGCCTGGAACGTTTCCTTCCTATGAAAATGTCCTTTGCCAATTTATCATTTCTTCTCATGTATCACCAGTGTCCACCGCCTGTGGTGCCTCAGTAGTAAAAACGGGCGTTAAACACTACCCAGAGTCAGATATTAAGGTAGTGCTAAAATCATGCCATTTAAAGGAGTCAAAAATATATGAATGGGTAACACTATCAAACGCCCTTTTGAAGTTTAAGGAGACCGAAGTAGCTTTTGTGTTGCTCTGTTGGCAATAAGCAATACAGTCCCGCAATGAAGATAGTACACCCAAAAATAGATCTGCCAGAAAGCCCACATTTCTGAGCTGGATGCCATAAAACTCCTCAAAATAAGTCTAATTTTATTTACTAGAATCCGTGCCAGATTGGTTCCAACGTTACACCTCAACGCTGCGATGTCCTCTGTGTACAGTCTATGCGTGTGCAATTGAATGCAGGCAGTCATTGAGAATTAATGTCTATGCTTTCCCTGAGTTGGTCGACACGGTAATGTCGGAAAAACTAAAGGAAACGAACACGTTGTCGGTCCTAGTGATCTAGTGGGTCAACCTCTTCCAGGGTTACTGTATTTTTTCGGGCGTAAAAATCCTAAATATGAATTCCTTCGGTAGGGAAGTAAAGCCGTGGGTTCCGTGTCGTACATTTACGGCGCGAAAAAGAAACTCAAGCTGAAAGAAGAGGCCTCTGAGCAAAATTTGTCGGCTCTTTCACGCCCTGAATTGAATGGGACGCTGATGACTTTTAAAGAGCATCAGTTAATAAACCAAATAAATGAAAAAGAAACGACCATCCGCCCTAATTTTTGGGGAGAGGAGTATGTGCATAGTATCGTGACACAAGACACGAACCGAATGAACAAATATTCGCCGTATTTGGTCAAATGTGGCACGGGTCTGAAATGTTTGTCAGACCCCGACGGTGTAGTGAATATAATCGGATTCCGGGCAGACATTTTAAACACCTTACGTAATCTGTCCCAAGGGTAATTGTAGAATGAATTAATACTTTCATGTCACAGTTGTAAATAATTCTAACATATGTGTTTCCTGCGATCGTGTATGGCTCATAAATAACACGTTATAGACCATAGGTCATCCATAAAAAATGTCCCTCATTGCGAGATCTGTCTCTCCTACGAATTTGTTGCAATAATACTCAGCCTATGTATTATGTTTCTAAAGGTCTAAAAGACAAACTTTGTATATAAAAATAGCAGTGAAACTCACATACTGGGCGACTCATAGAAAAATCAGTCCACGCGGCACTCCCTATTTCCCTACACAGCAAATTCAAGAGATGAGATAATGGCGGTAACCGGGTGACTTGTATGTAACCGAAAATGTGTTGACTGAGACAGTATAAAATGGCTTCATTCTCCATGTTTATATTATTGATATTAACATAATTAATTTTATGCATTATAAATCTTATAATAATCAATTTGTACAGTTTATACGGGAGTATATTACTAGTTAAGTCATTTTGCGTATTTTCTGAGTGTTAGAACAACTTGTTTACAAAGTTTTTGGACATAAACCAGGAAGTGTGCTTTGGGAAATGAACCTATACTCTTTTGTGTTTGTAAGAAGTCTTGTATATGAAAGGTCTTCTCTAAGAATTTGGAGAAAGAGTGGATCAGATCCCTAGGCATTGTATGAACAGACAGAAGGGTTAGTTTTTGTTAAAATCCAGTAAAGGCCGGGCAATAAAAACCTACTGATGCAACAGAACATTGTGGGTGTCATAAATTGTAACCAACATTACGTAAAAAATCTAGGAGAAAAACAGAAACAATAAAGGCTGACAAGGAGGTCGATCGGGGAATTTTGGAGGAGTAGAAAGTCCCAAACTGTTATCAAGGAGTTATATTTAAAATGGCGGAGCAATGGTGCAATGAAAGATGTCCAATTACCGGGCACTGATAGACTAGAATCCATCGGCTAATTGCCAACATTCAATTTTCTAAAAACTTAAAGGCGGCCCTTGAACGATAAACTTACTTAAATATAAATAAATGGTGTTATTGTAAGCTCTACACTTCGTGTTCGTCTTTTGCATAATTTCTAGTCCTCTCCCATAGGCCTGAGAGGGTCATAAAATTCCAGCAATCCACTGATGCTAACTTGGCACGGCGATATTTGATATCCAGCAGGAGAAGAGGAAATCGATATCAATCCGTCAATTATCAATTGAATCTACAAATTCCTCCCCCCACTTATCACGTTTGCAATCGAATCTGATTGCATGATTGAAGGTTTTCTATTAAATATTGTTTATTTTCTAGGAATATATACTATATGTACTAACAGTCATTCCAACTTCATGGTACATAAAATAAAAAGTAACTGATATTTGTACTTTAAAATATCTAAACTTCTTTATGAGGTATTTCACCAGAGAGACAAAGTTACATACGTACTAAGCATCAAGAGCGAAAAAAAGGATCGTATGTCCAATTTTATAAGTTAAAAGTTAATTACTATGAGTACGGAAACATACACGACAGATCATTAATTTCAATGCTCCATATAATTTATATTTCTAGGAGGAATATACACAGTCGTACTAACCAATATAAAAATGTACTTATTGGGTTAAAAGCACAATGAAAGAAGGCTAAATATACCAGAACAACGATAAAGTTGAAAGTACTTATCTAGACTTTAATTACCGCCAAGAATATTTTAGGCATTTAGCTTGCTATTCCTCGAAAGTACTGTATTTATCTGAAAGTATCTGTATGTTCGATAACTTCCAGAGATTCTTTAAGCGTTTTAAATACACTTCTGTGACCAGTATCTACTCCACCCCCTTAGTCTAGTGGTAACCATACTTGCCTCATAGGCCAAGAATGGCGGGTTCAATCTTAGCCAGGGCCGATGGATTTTTTGGGGGTAAAAATCATAAATATTGCTTCTTTTGGAAGGGAAGTAAAGCCGTAGGTCTCGTGTTATAAATTTACCCAAGTAAGAGAACCTCAAATATGAAATAAGAGGCCTCTGAGCAAAATTTATCAGCCATTTCACGACTTGAATTGAATTGGACGCTGATGACCCGAAATGTTAAAGAGTGTCCGTGAGCAAATACAAAATAATGTAATAAACACCTTTCCCCTAACAATTGAGTAACAGTCCGGGACAGTCAAGCCATATCTTTCAGCACCTCTGCTTTTCTTTATATGCAATAAGTACCTCACGCACTATGCAGATTTATGTTTAGAAATTTTAAATTGATGTAAAATGAACAATTTCTCTACTACAAGCAGTTCAGTGGTATTGCGTAACATTGAAGAATTAGTCGGTCCTGGTGGTGTAGTGGTAATTATACTTGCCTCCTAAACCCAAGATCGCGGGTTCAAACCGGCCAGGATCGATGGATTTTTTCGGGCGTAAAAATCCTAAGTATGGCTTCCTTCGGAAGGGAAGTAAAGCCGTGGGTCCCGCGTCGTACATTTACGGCACGATAAAGAACCTCAATCCTGAAAGAAGAGGCCTCTCAGCAAAATTTGTCGGTCGTTTCACGCCCGGAATTGAATGGGACGCTGATGACCTGAGATACTAAAGAGCGTTCGTAAATAAACCAAATAAATAAAATAATAAATAACTGAAGAATTAATGATATTGTTTCTGATGCACCCTTTTTCAATTTTCACAATATTCTTAAATTTATTCCCAGAAAATAATTCCCAAACCATAATAGATCCCCATTATGTCTAACAGTTAGCAGAACATACTGATGGAAAACTTTCAACACTGACGGACAGTAATCTTCTTCGGGTACCAAAGCAATCATATTTTGATATGACCGTGAAAGGTACTCACACCAGCATCAGATGTACCATAATGATGTTGTCTAGCCCATTGAAGTTTGTTCTTTATGTTAATTTGCTTTAGAATAGATCTCCTTATTGGCACAGGCCCCTCCCCGGATGGAATCTTTGAAAGTTTTACTGCTGCAACAGGTTCAGTCTTCTGTTCATTTGCACTATTGAGCGATTTTCGCTCGCGGGACCTATCCACGTGTAGTTGGCAGCAGTTAACTGAGCTATGCAGTTTTTGTCTTTTTCTCGCGCTTGAAAGCCAGCTGGAGAGATGGAGGGGAGGTCAGTACAAGTTTAATTCGAGAAACGTACAGACGTAATCTTGTATGTTGAGTGACAGTGTATCAAGAATTCATTGGGCATTTTAATGCAGTGATTAATTACATTAATATGGTTTATTTCATGTATTCTATTTCCTAAAAAGAATTTATTTACAATTAATACGTTCATATAGAATTGGTTCGTGATGTACGGAGATTGGTTCAAGAGGTATTCAACTCCCAAGTCGAAGTTCAATTTACAGATTGGTAGATAAATTTAGTGAAATGGGAATTATTATTGATAAAAAGCGTACGTAGTCGCGTATAGTGCTCACAGAAGAAACGTTAGGTAAAATTGGAAATGCTCTGGAACGTTCCCCTAAAAATCATTTCGACGTCTTTCTCAGCAAATGGAAACTTTCTATTCAACCGTTCGAATGGCTACAAAGGTACTGAAGTTAAACTTCTATAAAATTACTGAAGTGTAAGAACTTAAACCGGGTGACAATGCATCCAGAAATAGATTTTGTGAATGTGCATGACCCTGTCTAATTTTCTTAACGGAAGAATCTTGGTTCCATCCCAGTGGATATTTTAATTCACAAAACAACCGATACTGAAAGGAAAACCTAACCTGCTTCACTAAGCACCCTTGCATGATCAAAAGATGGGAGTGTGGTGCGCCATTAGCGGCGGGTGAAACATGCTTTATTTTTTTTTTAAATAAAGAAACAATTAATAGTGATAGGTAGGTGCAGAATATTTTTAACCCCTTTTCTGTAAATTTACTGCGACTTTTCCACATGAATTTGTAACAACACAGACAGCCATGTCTCCTTGCGTGCAATTCATGTAATATTGAACGACACAGCCGTTAGTTATAACTTATGGTCCCTCAGTCCCCACTTCATCGCTCTGTAATTCTTTAACTGTGGGGACATCAAAGGAAAAATGTACTAGACAAATTACCGTATATAAGACGAACAAAAAATAACATTAATGAAGAAATTTCTTCCATTTCTCAGAGGAAACTGCAGAGGGTATTGGTTAATTTGTAAGCCGATGCCAGAGATGTACGGAAAATGAAGGGATACAATTCCAGCAACTTCTTATTTGATAATGGTATGTAGATTTATTTGTTAAGTTTCTAAGTGTTAAACATAACTAACGCAACAATCATTGCTGCGTACTTTTTCACTCCTATTCACCGGTACCAGCTTGAATCAACGTACCGGTCGTTCTGCTGAAAAATCACCTATTACCTCTGCACGTATTTTAAGTGAATTTCAAATATTTATTCCTTTTATTGTTAATGCTAATGCAACTATCATCACTATTTTGTGGTTTTACGAGACTATCTTTGTCGCGGTAAGTCTTAATTGGTTGCACTATTATACGGGAATGTCCATATTTGTGTGACAATTGTCAACTGGGAATGCGTTGTGGTGAACTTGTGCCCCTATGCAGGTTATCCGAGATGCTTCTTATCTAAAAGGACTTGCAGGGAAATGCTATCTTGAACAGCGGGATTTTGAATCTTCGGCAGCGAGACGCAACACATCCAGTTCCGGTTCCAAATTGATGGGGTCCTTCAATTATATCGTGAGTATTTGCATGTAAGCTTCGTCAGTATGAAGGTTGAAAGTGGAAAACCAACATTCCGGCTTTCTCGCTCTCCTTATTTGAATGCTTTCGATTTTTCTTAGGGAATGTACAAAGCACTAGTGGAGAAAAAACAAGATCCTGTGCCAAGAAATGCAGAGGTAGCTGGAACCATCCAGGAAAATACACGGTCAGGTAATGCATAATATGTGAAGCAGTCGACTGTCACTGCTTTAATCAACTTTTATAAAGTAAAAGAACGGTAATCTCCCCTTAAAGATTATGCATACCCTGTGAAATGTCACGACTCTTTGTCCAAAAGAAAGCGTTTGAACACGTTGTTATATTACCAAAAGATTGTCTGATCGAGTCCATGTATCTACCAAAGAGATATTACAAGTCCTTCTCACAAGTGTAACGCCTGTTCATAACCGAGAATGTTGACATATTTTTTTTTTTTTTTTTTTGTTGCAAAATTCCAATAAATATATCCTTATGAGAACACTGTTACTGGCAAATACAGAACTGAATATTTATAAATTCAGCGATCTACAATGTCAACGATCTATATTTAGAAGTTAAGTTGCCCAAGTTAATGCTTAAATGATGAACAAAACAAGCTGCATTGAAAAGTCCAGCTATTAAACCCCGAAAATTGGTGTTGTTTACACGTAGTGTGAGCTACATCAAAAGATAAATCTTAATTTCCGTACGACTTTGAAAAGCTTTAAATTGATAGGAAGAAAAAAAAAAAGAATATGCGTCCATTGATAAACTTTCCCGGTAGCATGTTATAAAAAATTAAGGAAAATTACATCAAGTGAGAGCATGTGTCATTTCGTACACCTAACACATTCACGATGCGTTGCTGTTGTTGCTTTGCAACACACTTTGTTGTTTACGGAGAAGCTGTCAATTTAAACCGTGTTTTTCTACTGACGTCCAGTAAGCTTATTTATTGAGCGACTTTATTTTAGTAAAATGATAACAAAGCAGCAAAAGATATTCAGTGTGTTGTAATTTTCAAAGTGGGAATGGTAATCACATAGTGGCGTGCAACCGGGTCTTATGCTGTGTGACTTTTTCCATTAGAAATGTTCAGTGATAACGTGCAAGTGTCAGCATTCATGTATTCAGAAATTGCATTGTCAGAGCTGTGGATTCAATGAATGCGTATAATCCGGAGTGAGTACGGGAGGAACTCCACAACTCGTTTAGCCACGCAAATCACAAAGAGCACTTATGTGGAAGCAGAATCTTCGACAGATTTCTAGACTGTCCAAGCTTGAAGAGTTTTCTGTCATTGAATGTATGCAACAGTCGTGCATGGTTGATGGGTGCGGAATTATACCCGCCAGGATAATGATTTTAAAGTTAATGTACTTCCTTTTACAGATCACTGATTAATCTCTCAGTTTGTTTTCATGAATGAAGACGCTGTTGATATAGAACGTATTCTGATTAAAGTTTTATTAACAGAACAAAGACTTCCATTTAGAGTTTCATTTAAATGTTTTTGAATATTTAATATATTAACTGATTTTATATATTTTACAAGTGAAAAGTTACATATAATTAGCAACAATCTCAATATTTATTCTTTGTGACTCTACTCGCCTTAATCACACATGATTTACTTTTATTTCTCTTTTTTTCCGCAATGAAGATGCGTTGTTGGTCAGTATAGGAAGTTGTTATAAATTGTGTAACAGAAGTTCCTGTTATTCATATACTAATAAATAAATAGATACTTCTTCTTGCTGCTGTTTGTTTACTTAATAACTTGGTATCGGCCTAGTCAACTTCTAAAAGGCCAAATTACAGGAGCTGAGCAATTGACGGATTGCGGCAGCGTAAAGCTGAAGTGCACAACTTTACTACTACTACTACAATGAGGTTATTTGAGTTAGGGTTGGCACAGCTGCGTACTGAGCGAAGCCAGTCATCAAAACCGTATAATGCATGTGTAGGTAGCACTTGTAATTAGTTTTAGAGAGGTTTTATCAGGGTGTGATTTGCTTTCATATGTTACTCGGTGTTTTCATTGTGAGCTATTTGCTCTTCATTAAGTATGGCACTACATAAATAAATGCTTGAAGATGAATGGGTTATTATGTACGAGAAATGTGAAAGAAGCATCCGAGTATTTTATTTTCTATTTTTTGCTCAATATTATAATAATAATAATAATAATAATAATAATAATAATAATAATATACCTTTGATATACAATGTTGGGGATAATTCACACCTACTAACTAAACTGATCAACAATTACTGAAAGCCAGCCAGCAACTTTACATTTAAAGCTACACTACTAAAACTATCGCTTATGTCACAATTCATCTATACTCTAACCCTTCACCAAATATTTGCTTTTTTTAAAATATATAATAATATTGCCCTAATTTACTAAACTGTTTAATGTACTTCGACCGCAAACATAACTAATGCATTCTTGTATCCCAATCTCTCCTCAACCGGAAATACGTTGTTGATCAACCGTCACCGGGAAGAGTTTTTAGTTGTTCAGAATGTCTACTAATGTCTTCACTTTTCTTTTCTTCGTCTTACTAATTGTATCATTTCTGCCATATCCTTTTTCTTTAAGTTTTCGGCTTACTGAATTAGTAACTCGTTCATAATAAGTGCATAATATAACTGTCTTTTTAACATAATTTTCTTGGATCTCCGTGATTCGTGTTCTTCATGCTGGTATCCTGCGTTACATAGCTGCCTCATTATGGTTTAATATTCTTCTAATGAAACTATAGATACTTCATCCGCCATTTCCAAATAAATATTTGTAATACCCTCTATATATTACACATCTCAATTCCAGCCAGAACTCTTCTTTCTTCAAGGACGAAAGCATGTGCTCTAGGACATTCATATATGACATGCTCAGATGTATCCTTTATCCCATATAATACACAATTATCACTCTCCACATTTCCAATGTTCTAAAAACATGATTTGCACGGCCCATGTCCTGTCACATAATGTAACATTTTCTGTGCTGGATTTATATGTCTTAACTGTAGTCTTTCTTTCATACCTGGGAAAAGGTCATGAACTTTTCTTCCTTCATTTATTGTGACCGATTAATTTTGCCACCCCTGGAGTAATATGCCATTGTTTCTTCACTTGTTTGTACTTTCCAATTCCAATTATTCGTATCACTTAACTTATTTCTTTCTTCTTCGGTCAGTACAAAGTGCCTTCCATCCTTACTATTAAGTTAATTGGCTAGATTTCCATTATAATCAACAGAGCTAATGTTGTGTTGTACAAATTATACCAACTTATACAAACTTTACTTGGCATCACTTTCCTCTATCGAACCGTTTTACCAGAATATGTCTTGCCGTATATACTGAACACCTGCGCCGTATCTGATAATTCCTGTATTGAAACTGGTAGGATATGTTTTCATGGCATTTAAATGTACATTAAATATTATCTGTCCTATAGAAATTATTTTGAACATTATTTTTTTTTTCTGCTTTATTCCTAGCTTTTCCTATGTGCATTGCAAAAATTTGACTTTCATCAAATAATATAAGGAATATGTTATATATTTTTGTATTCATAATCTTTTTTTTTTCAATTATCGAACACTTTTTTAACTTTCCTTAAAGCATCATGCGTGCCAATTTAATCAGTACAATCTCTTGTATAACTTCTTTACATTAAACCTTCAATTTCTGCATGATCAAGGTGGATTTACTTTTTAATTCCCCTGTATTTTCACTATCAATGAGAATCGCCAAGACGACATATATGCTATAACTTCTGTTGTTTCTGTCATATTGTATACTATACGATACATAGGTGACAGCAGATAATTGCAATGAAGTGATAAGGCGATTCTTTAAAAATATCCTGACAATCTTGTTCCAGGAAGAGAAACTGTTCGCCAACTTGTTAAAATTGTTACGAGAGACAGGATCTCTCATTGACAAAAAACACGTTCCGAACCGGCATGTTCTTACTGAATGATGAATGAATGAATTGTGCTTAACGCCCGTTTTTTCTACAGAGGCACCACAGGCGATGGACACAGATGATATATGAGATGAAATTATATATTGGGAAAGGATTTAATTTTAAGGAAGGTTTCGTTCCAGGCATAAGTTTAGGATACCTCCCGGCATTTGCCATTTATGAGGATTGAGGAAAACCTGGGAAAAAACCTCAGTCAGGGAGGACAGTCTTGGCGGTATTCGAACTCAGACCTCCCGCTCACGAACCGACGCCTTAACGACCTCAGCCACCCGTGGCGGTCGTTCTTACTAGGGAAAAGTTAGATGTAATGCAGGAATTTCCTAAGCAGATGCCGGCAATGTATTGCCTCTGAGGGCTATCATTTTCAACAATTCTTACAACATAGGATAAAGCTTACTATCAGTTTAATTACAGTGTTAATATATACTTTCATTTAAAATGTAAACACTAAATTTAAAATATTAACTTATGCGCGGCGACACTATCTTAATTTCCCGGTTGCGGTGGGTATATTTCCTCAATAAGCAACCGAGCTCAGGCGGCCCCCGTAACTCAAGATAGTAAGCTTCCATCATCTTAAAAATTAAAATTAATACTCATACATCGTGACTTAACACGCAAAACAGAGAGAAAGAGAGAATTCACAAAAAAACCGTATTGAATTGCGGCACCTTTTAAACAAGAAATGATTTCCTGGTTTTATGCCTGAAAACTTGTAAATAATACTTTGATTAAGTTCAGAATCTGCAGAATGAAGTCTGCCTTTATAGGAAAAAAAAAAAATTGTACAACTATGTCTCGAAATCAATGTTCCACTCAATTTTTGGAGTTGGTCTACTCTTTTTTTTTTTTTTTTTTCTTTTTTCTTTTTTCAATTTCAAATTCCTCTTACAATGGTCTCAAAAGAAAAAGGTTTAGAATGTAAAACTTTTATCATGTTCATTTTCTTTACATTTTATTAAAACAAAGTAAATTAAGGAATTACTTCAGGAATTCCCATTAATCTTCACTGACCTGCCTTTCAACAACAGCTTACTGCAAACGAAACAACTGATGGACAGTGTCTGTGTGAGGGCATTGTTACTTCAAATGTAGCAGTATTTGATTTTGAAATAATTGCGAAATTCCTGATCTTTTATCAAAATTTGACTGTGTCGTTATTAATATGTTGTTTCACTACATTTAATATATTTTAATATATATTTTTTAACTTTTTAAAGCAACAGCAATCAATCTGTATAAAACTAAAGCAACATTTCCTAAGAATCTATGTATAATCTACAGGTGGGGCATGTATTAGATGACTTTTTATGGGCAAGAGGTTTCTCCTACCGCTTCCTCTTACCTCCCCAATCAAAATACTCCACAAGCTTACTAAGACATTGTTTTGCACCGCAATTGCACATTATGTTCTCTATAGATAATAACCGAAAATACAAACATCAGGAACAAGTTAAAACTCCCCTACACATTCTTTAACGCATAAAATGCATCAAGCAATAGTTAAAGGAAACCAAACGTTGAAATTTTGTGAGATAGCGAAAACCATCATCCTCCTAGAGGAGACGCCTCTGAATTCAGTCTTCAAATTTAAAAAACACACTCCATTTATTTATTTCAAGTTATTACATGTCGGTCTTGGTGGTGTAGTGGTAACCATACTTGCCTCCTAAACCCAAGATCGGGGATTCGATCCAGGCCAGGATCGATGGAATTTTTCTGGCGTAAATATTTAAGTATGGCTTACTTCGGAGGGGAAGTAAAGTCATGGGTCCCGTGTTCTAGATTTACGGCATGATAAAGAACCTCAAACCTGAAAAAAAAAAGCCTGCGAGCAAAAATTTTCGGCCGTCTCACGTGCCGATTTGAATGGGAAGCAGATTAGCTGAGATGTTGAAGAAAGTCTAAAAAAACCAAATCAAAAAGTTATTGTATAATAAAAGAGAGGATAGCGCTAATACTTCTGATTTTATTTCAAATTTGTCCTAAAGTCTATGGTTTACTTATGCCATAATGAGTATAAATGCACTTAAATTGCATTTTTTTTTAAAAAAATTCCTTTTTCATTATCAATTTTCCTGAGGCCGAGATACTACAGCACTGAGTTAGCGTTGTTGCATGTCCCACCTCGTAGATAGTTAATCGCAGCTTTACAACATGCTGTATTATATTTTTTTAAATAGCCGAACATATGTAAATAGCAACTTCAATTTCTTAGCTGACGGTTTACCACGGTTTTAGGAAATCTTAATGAACCTAAATTTATTTCAGCTGTTCCTTCATTAAATATAATAGCTATAATATTAGGCAAAATTAGTTTTCCATTAGTAATTCTATAGTCAAAATAAACAATTACATTTATTTTATGCATATAATAAAATTTTATTAGGGATGTAGTAAAGCTCTAGGAAATCCCATTGTTAAACGACGTATATGACTGGAGCACACACGTTCGTTTCCATTCCTTTCACTTTTCACTTCTTCTTTTAAGTTCGGTGTGTTGTGCTCGTCAGCTTACTGAGCAAGAGGTCTGCAGGGATTAATCGTAAACTTAATAAGCGAGGAGGAAGCGCTGACGTATAGTTAGCCGGATTCATTGAAGAAGCAACAGATAAGATATTTGTTCACAGATATTTCCATACAATGAATCTATATAAATTCCATTGCATAATTCCAATGATAGCACAATGAGAGTTTTATTGCCATCGCAGTAGTGTATGCACTCATACATTGACCATACATGCCAATTATTTCTCTCTCTCTCTCTCTCTCTCTCTCTCTCTCTATTTGTTTTATTTATGGACATTCTTTAACATCTCAGGTCATCAACGTTCCATTCAAATCAAGGTGTGAAACGGCGGACAAATTTTGCTCCGAGATCTCTTTATTCAGACTTGAGGTTGTTTTTCGAGCCGTAAATCTGCGACATGGGACCCACGACTTTACTTCCCTTCCGAAGGAAGTCATACTTTGGATTTTTACGCCCGAAAAAATCCATCGGTCCTGGCCGGGTTCCAACCCGTTTTCTTGGGTTTAGGAGGCAAGTGTGGTCACCACCAGGATGACACTTTCTCTTTTAATTGTTTGTTGAAGACATACATCTTCTTGTGTAACTTCAACATACTCTTCTGCGATGTTGCTCTAAGTAAGTTTCAGAATATCTCATTTAAGACGGTAAGGTTTACGTGTGATGTCACTGGAAGAAATTCAGCATGACAGCTCATTCCCGTTTTATTGTTTACTATTGTTTGTACTGCATTTACTATCCGTTTCAGCTTACTTTATCAATACGCTGTATACTGTAATAATTTTGATGAAATGAAAGTTAAGGCTCTGCTATGTTATGTCTTTTAGTTAATTTTAGGTCCATACTCTACACTTAATGTCTGACAGAGAAGTGAAAACAACCAGTATTTGATCCAAGAACTAATTTTGGTCCTGGTGGTCTAGTGGTAACCATACTTACCTCGCAAACCCAAGATCGTGGATTCAATCCCGGCCAGGATCGATGAATTTTTCAAGTTTAAAAATCCTAAGTATGGCTTCCTTCAGAAGGAAAGTAAAGCCATCGGTCCCGTGTCGTACATTTACGGCACGAAAGAGAACCTCAAGTATGAAAGAAGAGGCCTCTAAGCAAAATTTGTCTGCCGTTTCAAGTCCTGAATTGAATGGGACGCTGATGACCTGCGATGTTAAAGAGCGTCCATAAATGAACCAAATCAACAACTAAAACATTCTTATGGAACGGTAAAATGAAGGGAAACATTCAAAACTTTTTTCAGCCACATCAATGTCTTCTATTTCACATCTTTGTACACAAGAGAAAGTTTTTGTTAGAATAATCAACAGTAAATTTGATGTGCTAAAAATCAGAATTCCAGTTCATCCAACAAACCGAATGAAGCGTGCTTATGGTATAGACGTACATAAAAAGACAAAGCGCTGAAAATACTGTAGCAGCAACGTTATATTCATATTACAGAAATTTTCCAGTTTACATAGGTTTCATAATATCAAGTAGCGGTTTAAAATAACTTTGTAGAACTTTATAATGCTCTAAAAACGATATATATCCACATAATGTCACCAACATTTAATCAAGACGCACTAGAAAGTGCAGTTTATGAAATCAGAAACATCGGTAAAATCTCTGATCATCCTTTGCCTATTGTTTCACAGTGGATAAAAGCACCATACTCTAAAAGCTTATATCTTTTAATTGTACAAATTAAAATGTTACGACATGAGTATATATTTACTTCCGTGAATAGAATAAGGCTCAATTATGAGTGGAGAAGAGGCTACCGAACAGAACTCTGATCATGAAAACGAATGTTTTCTAGCAGCAATGCATTAATGAAGCAGTTGGAAGCGAGAGATAAAAACACTCCAACAAAAAGAAAGTTGATTAATTAGAAATGCTAGCTGGATATACAGCACATAGGGTGAAATGGAATAATCTGTAGATTGCCATTCATTTACATATTCCTAAGGTGATTTTAAACCGAACAGTAGCTGGTAGTTGTTACATCCAGAGAGATACGTCTGAGTGGCTTTCTATTTTTACAAAACTGAAAATACAACGGGTCATCCACAGTCCCTCCGCACTCTGGTGATGTGCACGGCACGAGAGAAAGTTGGTGCTCCTACATTTCTGACATTCATTTCTTCCTTCCTTCGAACCCGGTTTTTTATCAGTAATCCGCCCACCGCTACTAAGATTTGGACTTTGAAGTATGTGTTTGCCTTGGTGGTTAAGTGAACACAATAACTATACGCCCGGCGCGCCGTCAGTGCTGCCACCCGAAATCTCTTCCCTAGTGAAATTTCGGCTACACAATGGCTGCGGAGCGACTTCTCAATAAGTTTTACTTGTATTTTTTCATTTAATAGCACCAATAAATTCGTGTAGTGATGCAAATTCTTACCCATATAATCAAATTTGAATTACCTTAAATTTGTACATGCACTTTGTAGTGTTATGTTCGAAATCGTAATTTTATTAGGATGAACTCTCGAAAGAGAACTAAAACAAAGAAAGTGGTCGCAAAATATAGATTTCTGTCAAAAAATACAATTTTTAAAAAAATAAATCATGAATAAATTAAATATTCTTCTAATAAGAAAAATTACAGTTATATTAATTATATTTTATAGTATACATAATATATCATGTTCATTCGTTTTGGAATATTAATTTTATGCTTTGTGAATTAACCAGGATCACTTTTTGATGTGCAATTACTTACGACACAAGTGTATTTGATTGCAAACAATTATCTTTTATGTACTATAAATGTTTTACAGTTGATGATTAAATAAGAAATACAATTATAAGTAGTTTGTAGTTTTAGCAATCTCAAGCCTTAGGATCTGTACCTTTTATGGTATAAGCTGTATTAAAATAATTGCTGGATAATCCTTAATGACCTCGTCGCATCCCACCAAGTTGTATAGTGTATTGTTTGTATTGAATTGCATAATTATGTACGCTTCTTGATGTATAAACAGTTCTACGGCTGACTTCATAATTCTTTTAAAGCACATCCTTACATAAATACGTTTAGAAATATAAAAACGAATCTAGCACTACTGTTGACTTACCATAAGCGTCAAAGCAAGCATGGTATCTGCATAATGATAATAATTTTGGCAGATGTTGGGAAACTATTATACATGATAAATATTAGCCATTCAGTGCAAAGCCCACGTTCACCACTCAGATAAAATTTCTTCTGATCCCAGAAAAGATCTTTAATTCACTTCCAAAGGCAGGAGACAATGAACTTCTTTGAATTACCGTGACCTCCCTTCCCCCCAGAAAAAAGCTTTAGACTGGAACATAAAATATGGTTGGAAAGTTTTAGGCGAAATTGACCAAGGGGAGATTTTGCACTCATTACCTCTAGTCTTTACAGTAGTCACATAAACTGAATAAAATAAGAGTCTATTTTAACAAAGCAGTTACCTTACATCTGTTACGAAGTTTGTTCGAAGAGGAGACTATGATTTTTGATATACATTTTACATAATTTGGGCACCGATTCAAGATGGTAGAAAATAATTTAGGATTAATAACACAGCTGTGCAACAACCTTATGATTAATTGCTGTAGGTGGTTGACCAAGTAAATACTTCATCTTTCATAATGCCCTAAAGCAAAATATTGCATGGTGTGAGGTCCTAGGTAGCTATTCTGTTCTTCCACCACAATCGATCCTTTCATGTTTAAGAAGTTCTTCATTTGTAAATCCTTAATGAGCCGATGCTTCATCCTGTTGTCATACGAGCTACATCTACGCAAAACGAGATTGTGTTTAAATTATAAAATAATAATCTTTTGTAACATTTAATGGCATTGTTCGACGGCGGGATTTCCTTAAAAAGGCCCAATGGCCCACTCCACTCTAAAGGCAACTCTAAGAGCACATCGGGAACGTGAAAGTTTTCTATCATTATTTCATATGATTTTTTACTAGACCATTGAAACAACAATGCCTAGTCACACAGCAGCTCAGCATAGATGTTTCAACGACTAATAAAATGGTTTTCCAAATGTCACATGTCGCAACGTTTGCAGAATTCCAAAAGACGGTCCGAATAACCTTCATATAATTCTTGCAAGAGTTTTGATCGATATGGTCTCGCGTAATAGGTTTCTTGAAGTGTGATGAATAATTTTTAGTTACAGAGAAGTTTTTCAGCACGACTCGTGTGAAATAACAATATAACTTTGAGCAATTAAATGTGCGTTTTCCTCTGTCCGTAGTTGACTGTTTTCTCAAATCGTATGTTAAATTTTGCATCGGTCAACATCTCGGTAGTTGGACGTCTAGAAATGTTTGTTCTGGGTCTGCTATTATCAATTCTATGTTCCTACTGCCATTCTTCAAACATTAATACACCAAAAGGTTAGTGTTTTATTCATTTTGCATAATAAAGCAAGGAACAAGTACAGTTTGTGAGAATTTTAGTTATTTAGTAAATTCAGCTACCAATTATATCTATAATCTTCGTTAGTTGGCGCTTAAAGTGCAGCAACTTTATTTTGCGCACTCTGCTATAAAGACGTGCTTGTTGACGAGTATCCTTACTACCAAGGAATTCGGTGAAATATTAATATGATTGCTTACAGGGAGACGTCTGGAAGATAAAACGCCCAGTTTTGGACTAAGGAAGTCTTAGCTTGTCCAATAAAATAAATATAAAATTGTGACCACCTTTACCCATTTGTTGTAACGAGTGAAAGAACCCAAGTATATAAATAAATGAATAAGATTTTCTCAAACAAAATGTGTCTGTTAAATTTAGAATATAACAAAATACAAGAACAAATAAATTTAACTAGTTTAGCTATAATGAACTGAACATTTTAAATAGTTAACACTACAATCCCCAACAAAATACAAACATTAACTATACCTAACCTTTACATGCATTTGCATATTCAATGGATAAACTAACAGCAATAAGAATGGAAAAACAAGAAAATATTACAACATAAAAATCTAGTTGGTTATTCCAATTGAAGGGGGGCGGCATAATTTAGTTGAGAACGTTTCCATAACATGAACCAAAATAATGATTAGCGCCCCTCAGAAAAGAAGTCAGAGTTCAGAGCCAAGTCTCATTCACATTGGTAAGACATTAGACCCCATTAACATCACTACACACAGACATGACAAAAGAAAGCAAGCTTGAGATACATAATGGGGAGTGAACGTATTAAGGACAGGTAGAAGAAGAAGAAGAAGAAGAAGAAGAAGAAGAAGAAGAAGGGAAGGAAAAGGAAATTGGAATGTGGCGATGCTCAAATCTTAACGGGGCAATTTACTAATGAAAAAATCGACAATAACAATGTAACATCGTAATACAAGTGAGACATCAACATCGAGGCAAAACGCCATTCTCCCATTCCCAAGACACGTAGCTCATACTGTTACTTGGTACATGGCCACACGTTTGTTTAAGTAATGGGTTTATGGTTGAACAGACATTAAATAAAAAAACTACTTTTATTTCACTTTATGATAATTTACAGTTATGATAATTTTTAATTTAATGGTTAATATAATGACATATACACACACAAACCTGCATCACCCTACTTAATAATACTATTAAAGAAATTGTTCAAATCTAAATAAACAATTTACACTCTTTTTATGTGTAAACCCTGACAAGTGTCGGTCCTGGTGGTGTAGTGGCTACCATACTTGCCTCCTACGCCCAAGATCGCGGGCCAGGATCGATGGATTTTTTTCCAGCATAAAAATCCTAAGTATGGCTTCCTTCGGAAGGGAAGTAAAGCCGTGGGTCCCATGTCGTACATTTACGGCACGAAAAAGAACCTCAAGCCTGAAAGAAGGGGCCTCTAAGCAAAATTTGTGGGCCGTTTCACGCCCGGAATTGGCTGGAACGCTGATGACCTGAGATGTTAAAGAGCGTCCTTAAATGAAACGAATTAAAAAAAAAATCCCCGGAATTTGCCAGTTATGAAGAATGAGGAAATCCTGGAAAAAACCTCAGTCAGGGAAGATGGTCCTGTCGGGATTCGAACCCCAGACCTCCCGCTCACGAGTCTTCGCCTTAACGACCTCGGCCACCCGTGGCGGTGTCCCTTTAAGCATTACATCCTAAGTAAACCAGTAAAAATATGATATAAAGATATGGGCGCTTTGTGACAAAAAATGTTGTTATGTGCTGAATGCGTCAGTTTATACAGGAAAAAAACCTGAGCAGCACCGGTAAGATTATAGGGCATGGGAGTAGTTTTCGATCTGACAAATGAACTAAGAGGTTAGAATGTAGCTTGCGACAACTTTTTACATCTTATATCTTGGGGCAGCCACTGCCGAAAAGCAAAATGACTCTCTTGAGAATTATATGAAAAAATAAGTCAGACCTTCCTCAGCAAATGACAACACAAAGGTAAACAAAACTTAATTTTATCTTACAGATGACTACTGTGGTCAATTGTGATACAAAGAGATATAAAAATGTTGTGTTCATGAGTGTGCTGCATCATAGGAAAATGCGGAGAATAAGACACATAAACGATTTGGATTAAAATGAAATAATGGAACTGTAGACACACTTGATTAAAAAAAATATCTATATCTGTAAAAGAAAAACAATGCGGGGCCAATGAACATTTCCTACAATCTACTTGACCTTTCTGCCTACAGAGCTAATGTATTGTAGATATCTATTGACCCAAACTGGAATGAATGAAAATTAACAAAAAGGAGAATATTCCCAGAATAACTTGGAAAATCTGTGAAAAAAGAACACGTTGTATCAAGAATGCACTTACCAAGGACTGAAAAAGCATTGAGAATTGCCAAGAGTATTCCACAGCCTTAAGTCATAGCAACAGTTTCAGAGTCTACAACTTTAACAAAAATGTGCAAATGTGCAATCTGTAAAATCTGTCTATCAAGCAATGACAACAAAAGTAATATTTTGTATGGAAACTGTAATATATATTTGTAAAACTCGTGTCACATACTTGTGTCCAAAGGCCAACATTAAGAAGCAATGCTTTTGTAAAGTGTATTATTCACATTTACGTGTTATAATACATGAGCAAAATTATAATAATGTAAAAAATGAGTTCCTGTCATCGGAGCTCTATGATCAGCAATATTTTGGCGGTACATTACCGAATTATTCTGGAAAAGTACTCACAGCTGATGAAATTGTCAGTTCCACTGTTTTCTTTGTACGTTAGAATTCAGCCAATGTTTCCTAGTTCTTAATGATTTTACATCCTTCTAGTTGTTAATAGAAAATTCACCCAAGAGTCAGAATATTCATTTCATCCATTTCAATTTTTCTTTTTTCTTGAGATCTTTCAGATAACTATCAACATGAATAATTTAGAGTGCTGGGTGTCTTTTCTGAATTGATACATTCTTAGAGAACGGTCTGAAAAGGTCTCGGTCTCTATCATAGTTCATTATGCAGTTAGCAAGGTAATTATGTTTAGGTTCTTTTTTAATATCTTAAACATTCATTTGAAAAATCAAATAATTACATAAAATGATATATTAAATACAGCGTTTTAAAATACACGTGTTGTGGATATCCCATAAAATAAATAAAATTGGGTATTTTAAAGTGATCAAGTTTCTTTTTTATAGATAGTTTACACCAAATGTTAATGTAAAGGTTAGCAAAGGCTTTTCTTACAATTTCACTTATTAAATAATGGGTTGCAGAATTTAAATAAGACCGTACTAGTCTTGAATATGACGCACGTGTAGGGCGCCCAAAAACAACAGAAATGATTGATTTGGTAGTAGATGACCGGTGAGTTAAAGTATAAACTTTTATGCCGTTAGAGGCCTTGTAAAGGAACGTGTTAATTATACTTTTAATATGAACAAGTTTACGCAAGATGGTGCCGCGCTTGCAAAGAGCAGATCGAAAATACTTTAGTATAAATATATAGAAACAGGTTTGCAGCATTTTAGCAGCAAAGGAACGAATTTGTCGAGGACTTACAACTGTGAATAAAACCCGGATCTACCATCACATACCGGAATCAAAGCAACATTCAAAACAGTTGATAGAAGCCGGTTGTTCAACGCCAAAGAAGACAAAGTCGATTGCATTTGCAGGAAAATTTACGGCATAAGCTTTCATATCAACTAAGTGAAAAAATCGCGAGAAATGATCCGGTTGCAGAAGAAAAAAGGTAGTTTTTGTCAAGAATGTGCACTTGCTTACAAAAGTGTTTAAGCGGTAGGAAAATTAAGAGATTGGAAGTATAAATTGTGGAAGGATTAATCCTATTTCTCAAATTTGACTCTCTCTCACTTAAATCTTCTACCAACGATCAAACACTTCGCTGGACAGCGTTTTTCATCAAATCAAGAGGCGTTTGCAGGTGCAGAGGAGTAATTTGCAGACTTTCCGGAAAACCACATCAGAAACCAGAGCATCGATGAAATAAATGTATTGGCCTTAAGAGAGATTATGTTGAAAAGTAATATCCAAGCTAAACTCGTTCTTTCATTTTAAAGGCGAGATCTTTCCAACCGCTATTATGTCTCGAGTTGAGTCATTTTTAAGATTGCTGCAATCCATTATTCCTAAGTTCGCGGAATAGAAATCCGCTGAAATTAATACAGAGGTAGGGATCAAATACTGAGTATTGAAGTGATCCAAAAAATTAAGTATAAAAGTATTATCTCAAATTCCTCAGGAAGATAGCAGGCATCAAAGAGATATCCAAAGTTAATTATGGTTACTGAACCGCAGTGATGCTGGGAAACGGCCAATGATTATTTTTCCTTTAAGTACATACATGAATATGCAGATTTCACCACTCAGGGAGATGGTTAACTTTATGGTTAGTTCATGAATTATAATTATGAGGATTTAGCACTCAAACCACATATGCAGCCATTTCCAATCAAAAGAAAATTTACCAATTAAAATAATTGGAAATATAACATGCAGGTATTATGGCTAAATTAACGGCATTTAACATTTTTACTGCTTTTTTTTTTTTTTCTTGATTCAAACCGCATCAAGTAATTAGAGCTAGAAACTCTTGATATTGTTACACCTCGCTATTTTATTTAAATACAAAATAATGTTTGAAACTAAAGGAGTTATGTGCCCTCTGTCCGAGAGTGGTATAAATAAAGTGCACTGAAAAGCAAAAGAATAGCCGCCCACATGTACCACAGTGAAAGTCACACACAATATCCTCAGGATATCAAGGTTCACAAATTAGACGCTTGTAAGTCCCGTTTTGATTGATAAGCTTACGAAAGCACAGCAGTTCAAGGCATGACAGGTTTTACATCAATGCCACCACGTTTAAGAACCTTATTCCCTATGATATTTCACTTTTTACCACACAAGCCCAAAGGCAGTAAATTATATGATTGATATCCAGAAATTGTTATGTAATGATGAAAGCGGTAGTTGCGGCAAGTGCAGTACATGCAGTGTCGGTTCCCTAAGTTTTATTTTAACGAAAAGCGGAAATCTTGATACATTCGTTTCTAATAAATTTGCGAGTATATTTGAGCTAACACAGCGAGTATCATCTGCTCCTTGTTTTGGTCTAATAAGATTAACCAGTTGCTGGTAACTGAGCCGAGTGAATTTTATTTTGTTCTAATTAAAACGATAAAAACTCTTAGGAATTTGTATAAAGCTTTATTTGATACAGCACAAAACTTAAAACAGCAAAGCATAACGACGGTGTGCGAAGTGTTTTTACTGTATCATAATCAACACACTGTTTAGCAAGGTGTTAAAGAAGCGAGGAGTATAACGGATATTTTCCTATTACTAACTTTATTTAGATATTCGTCGTCAGGCAAAGTAGTGGCAAGATCAGAGAAGGTTTCTTCATTTTCCTCGTTCAAATCACGAGCCACTTATTTGCTGTTTTTTTCTGCCAAACAAATAACGATACTGTCAATTGTTTTTCTAAAATTGTTTCTTTTTCCTCATTAAGATTTTTTTGAACTTAATGGGTTCATTTCGCTAATATTTGAGGCACATGTTAACACATCAATCTATTTGTCAAACAAGGAATATTGCTATTTTGTAGTCATATTTACCGCCGCGGGTGGCTCAGGTCGTTAAGGCGCGGACTCGTGAGCGGGAGGTCTGGGGTTCGAATCCCACCAGGACCGTCCTCCCTGGCTGGGGATTTTTCCAGGTTTTCCTCAGTCCTCATAAATGGCAAATGCCGGAGAGGTACCCTAAACTTAGGCCTGGAACGCTTCCTTCCTTAAAAAAATATCCTTTCCCAATTTATCATTTCATCTCATATCACTAGTGTCCACCGCCTGTGGTGCCTCAGTAGTAAAAACTGGTGTTAAACACTATTAAAAAAGTAGTTATATCACATTTTATTTAAAAGGTGGTTCGCTTTTCTCAACGTTGTGGTTGGGAGTATTATCCATTAAACAACTCTCTTCCCTGGGAGATCGGAAAGAAGCTGTTATTAAAACAAAAATCAAAGTTTCAGAAACATATTTGACAATTATAATCTTCCAAGACTTGATGCGCTTTTTTAACAGTGTTTAACTTCCATTTTATTATTCAGGCACCAAGGCGATGAATACTGATGATACATAAGATAAAGTGATAAACTGTGAGATAATATTTTTAAGGAAAGAAGTATTCCAGTTCTAAGCTTAGGGCACCGCCCCCGTATTTGCTATTTATAACTGAGGACATCATGGAAAAAAACACATCCAGTGAGGACGGTCCGGCGGTAATCGAACCCCAGACCTCTCATTCTTGAGTCCGTGTCTTAACGGGCCACTCGTGTCGGTTTTGGTCGTTGAAAAATTAATAATAAATTCTTGACAATCCCCATTTTGTATTCCATACAAAACTATGATCGGTTATTAAATTTGGAATCAAATCGCATGATTGATTTTTAATTTCTTAATTGTTAAATTATATTCACTTGTCCCACTAATCAATATATACAATAGAACAAAACTGTTCCCTATAGCGGAGTATTACTGTCAGACACTTGTAGTCGGTACTGGAGGTGTATTGATAACCATATTTGAATCCTAAACCCAAGATCGGGGATTCACTCCCAGCCAGGATCGATGGATTTTTCGGGCGTAAAAATCCAAAGTATGGCTTTCTTCCGAAGGGAAGTAAAGTCGTGGGTCTCATGTCATGGATTTACAGCACGTAAAAGAACCTCTAGCCTGAAAGAAGAGGCCTCTAAGCAAAATTTATCGACCATTTCACACCCTGAATTAAATGAGACGCTTGTGACCGTAAAGAGCGTCCGTAAACAAACCAAATGAACAGCAGATACTTGTATTGCCATCCTAATTATTTTGGTTTCTCAATTAATATTTTTATTAAACCTTGGAACTTTTTTCATTTCTAGCCAATTTCATTAAAAACTTTTCTGGGAATAAACCCTCAAGAGAACTGAACTATTTCTGGATTTTCCCTTATAACTTTCGGATGTGTAGGAAATTCTTTCCCCATTAAAAATTCATCTACGTAGCAGGGGATCGCTCCGTGGTCAGAATGTTCCGAAAGGACTTTTGTACGTTCTCGTCCATTTATGAAGTAGACAGAGCTGGTTTCCACCACTTCTGTTCATATCACTGCAATTTTTCTGACTGGAACACCAGTGTAGTGAGATCCATACAAATATACCTGTTTTAAATTGCGTTCTAGCCTCCCTTACCTCATCTCATCACACGCAGTCACATGTCTCGTGTTTTTCGAGCTACACTATGCAGTTTTTCATTTATTTCTTTGTTGTGATTCATTCATTATTTTTATTTATTTGTTGTTTGTGCGCAATACCTGTACAACCAAGACTTACTCAACCAAGCAATCCAAAATGTTCAGTTGTTCACTGTTATATATTGAACGTGTTAATACAATTCCACTGAAAAACGGAATGGACCGACATGCGGAACAAAGCTTCAAACCTCGACCCATCCCTCCGAGTTCCGAGTTTCTAATGTTATTGCTTTGGTCTAAAGAGTATCACACTGCCTCGAGATATCAGGAAATATTCCAGCGTTGTCATTGTTATTTTTGTACATCAAAGTTTGTGTGGAAACTATGAATATTTCCTGTTCTTCTTATTATTAATAATGTCTGAGGGTTCTCTAATTAATATATAATCAATAAATGAATAAATGATTTGCTTACACATACACACCCTATCTATATTAGCATTAAACAGTACTTGTAACATAGCATAACTGGATAATTTAATCTTTGTTCGAGAAAAAAGAATCATCATGGCTTGTGCTGTACTATAGTACATCATGCTTAGCAGCGATGTTGCTTGTTCTGTGCGAGATATAAATATGCACAAAATCTTGTTTAAAGACAATATATTTATTATAAAACTAATTTTAAATTGTTGCATTACCATAAGGTAATGACCTAAGATTTAGGAACAGGAACCGAAGAAATGTAATTATAATACTGCCAACAAATATGCTATATCTTTATCGCTTATATAAGCACAGTACAGTATTAATCTAAGTTTCTCTGAATTTTTAAGAAACCAATACTTCCTGACTGATGCCTTTGCCTTGATTTTGGTAAAATGAAAAAATGCTGGAAATATGTAGTTTACTGCTATCATTGAACATGTCCAAATCATTAACCCCAGATAGTGTTTTGCTAAAATGGTGACTACAGCAGCGGATAAGACAACTTGTTTGCAAGAGTTGCAAACGAGTAAGTCCGTAATTCAGATCATCAGTTTCAAACAGAATACTCGTAGAATCCATCAATAAATACATATGTCTGACCATGGTATGTGCAATTGAAATATTATAGCAAGAGAAAATCAACCATTCCTTCATATGAAGTGGAGCGTATGCGACAACGCTGCCAATATAGTCATACAAATATAAATTGAGCATCATTGAATCAACTTAAAAAAGTATTACAGCTTCTCTGTCAGTTTAGTGTACTTTGTAGCGAAAGCGTTATTAGTGCGTATGCAGCTATATTGTAAACTTCGAAAATGTTTTTGACTAGTCCGTTATTTTGATGTTAGCGTGTATCAGCTTACTGCATACTGTATCCAAGGAATATTATGCATCTCTTACAGATGTAATGCTATTGAGAATTATCTTACATTTCATCTTTTTAAACAACACCCTCGACTTGCGTTTAGTGTGTCTCTGTGTGTGTCTTATTTATTCTAAAGTATTTCTACTTGTTAATGGAAGCAGCTAAATAAAACAATTAATTTGCATAAACATTCCAACAGTTTCATGTCTTTTTCGTTTGCACCTAACATGTTGAAATACATAGTTGTTACAGAACCTTTACATTTAAATACCATTTTGTTTGCAACAGACCTCAAGAGATTTTCTACTACACCATCAGATATACAACTGTAACCAATTTTATTTCACCTTCTATTTATTTTTGGTTCTATTTTATAAGAACCGCTCTTGCTCAGCATAGCGCTCAATGTCCTCAGAACTAGCAACATATCCCACCAAGAGCGCCAGTTACTTCGTTGTGTTGTCATGAATTTTTATTTCCTGTCGTAAAGCTCTTGAATACAAATCTTGCGGTTTAAGAAAGAAGGTAATAAAAAAAAACACTTCCTTTATCTGTTTTGTTCATTAATATTCAACTGCCCCTTCCTTTAGGTCTATAAAAATACGGAACCACATATCGATTACACTTTCCACATATGGTTCAAGGAAAAATATTGCTGTATTCAGCATCTTGGTTTTCTTTTGTTCCTTTTCGACAAAAGAGTAACTTTGAAATTGCAACAATAACAGAATAAAAATTATTTTACTACCTAAGCTCATATCACAATTTTCATTTTATAAAGTCATAATTATAATAACTAAAAAAAAAGTATACAGCCTATCTCGCCTAAGAGTTCCAGGACGTTGTTGCTGATGGATGGGCTAGTGAGTCTTTACGAATGTTGAGGCTATTCCGGCGGTAGCTTGCTACCGATAGGGTCTCCCTTGCCGGGCACGCTGGTGAGGACAGGCCAGACTAAAAAGCAACTCAACTTCATTACCTCATCATTTCATATATTCATCCTTTATCCAACTTCATCTTTCATCCAGCACTCATCATTCATCCAACCTCAAGGTGTACTGATACCTGTTCCGAGGAAGTTCATGGCACATGGGGCGATCTTCTGAAGTATTTAGCATTACCCAGGAATGCTGGGCTCTGCCTAGGCCTTTCCTTAGCTTCTCGGGGACCTTTATGGAGACCACACAGAAAATTTACAATTAACTCCAGAGGACCACAGGTGTGAGCCCGTAGCTATTGCCATTTCACCCCTCGATGAGGAATCTCTCTTGGAGCAAACGTAAGATATGGAGGGTATTAACTCTTACGAGGGGGTCTGAACTAAAGAGCCTTTGGACCCCGGCATAATTTCATTGTGATTCTAGCTAAGGATGTCCCTAAAGGTCCTCCATATCAACCTCAACACAAGAAGGTGGCCTCTGCTGCCTTCTGTACAACTTTTAATGAGGAATTCCCTGATTCAAGAACTCTGGACCGAATCACAGGAATAGAAAAATATCAAGGCAAGTTGATACCTAGCAGCAAGGGAAATTGACTGAAAAGTTATATTCTTATTCGCAAAGGAATTCAATGCCTACCCTTCTAGAATTTCGTTCTAGCGATGTCATTACGGTGAAAATTGACAGCAAATTAGGGGGAGGGAAGAAGGGTCTACTGCTGATCTCTGTTCATCTCCTCCTTGCGTAACCCACCTACCAGTGAACTAGAACAGTGGGGTCGCGCATTGCGCTCAGAGAGGGGACCAGACCATCTTTGGATGTAACGCCAACTCTCATCAAGAAATCTGAGGCAGTAAGGATATCAACAAAAGGGATGATTATCTTTTACATTTTCTGCTCTCTAGCAATCAACACATACTTAATGTCGGTAACAAGCCTACTTTTGCCAATTGCATAAGGCAAGATGTTATTGACATTACTTTTTGTATGGAGTACATCTCTATTCAGAATACCGAATGGAGCGTCTTATACGAACCATCACTACCGGACCATAACTATAATTCATTTAATATTAATTTAGTAAACAAATATAACTTTTTACAGAAAGCCAAAAGAACTTGGTGGGAGCCCAATATGCAGGATCTCTCAGGTAGATATGGGCAGATTGCCAAGATTAGATCTTTCGGTGATATCGACAAGTTCGCCTACTTTATCCAAGAGGCCATACTTGATAGTTATCACGATAACTGCCCCATGCAATCACCGATGAAATTCAAGTAAGAGCTTGAACACAAGAGAGACAGGGAGCGACGTTTCTTTAACGAGGCAAAAAGACCTGGTGACTGGGGGCATATCACACAGTCCTCACATGTAAAGCAAAAAGATTTTCTTGGGAAGGCATCTACCAAGGAAATATCCATCCTGTCAGAGGCAGCCAGGTTACATACAACATTGGCCCACGGTTCTATAATCCCCGTAGGAACATATGTAAGCCGACAGGCGGTTTTACGTGCTGGGTTCAAGAAACACTCCAAATTCTCTTTGAGGTACACTTCCCCTGGTGCATATTTAATGACAATATCTGTGGATCCACAGACCACAGCGAAAAGTTTAGACAGAGGGCATCAAGAAGGACTGGGAACTTGCATGTCAAGTTGGCACAACTCAATGTGTTAACTGGGCAGTTAATACATTTTACCCATTTAAGTGGCCAGGTGAAAACGGAATCTTTCCTGCTTTGTTGCAGAAACGACAGGATTACCTTAAAACCCTTCTCTGTAACCTCTTTCGGGCCAGTATAGCCTTCAGAGTGTGTTTATTCCTAAGCGTATTTGTAATAATTACACTGTCTGTGAGGATAAGAATTCGTTGATGAAAAGCACGAGTTCCGCTGATGAGTGAAACATTTGATATGAAATGCTGTTCTTTTCTCTCTTTCAATATTATAATGTGCCTTAAGAAGGAAGATATTAATTGTATATCTGTTGGAATGAGTTTATGGTTATGGCTGCTCAGAAATATGGATGAACTACACCCTTTGTAGGGGGCTAAACTTTTGTATAAGTTAGAAAATCATTCCCAACAATGTACTACATTCTCCATACTTAAAACTTTAGCTTTTCATAGAAAACAATGAAATCTCTGTTTATTATATTTCAAAGCAAATACTCTAGAAATCTCTCAGAAAATAATGTACAACACAAATAAAGGTAAAAAATTAAATCTCTACTACACCAAAGTCTGATGATCGTGACCAGAAAACAAAAACTTTCTTCAGTCATGACAGATAAAATTGGAGCAAAAATTTTTAATTTTGTTTAACGCCCATTTTCATTGCTGAGGTATCACGGAGGTGGACACTGATGATACTTGAGATTTTTAATGGTGTTTAACGCCCGTTTTAACTACTGGGGCATCACAGGCTGTGGACACTGAAATACATTAGATGAAATAATAAATTGGGAGACTATGTTTTATTTTTTAAGGAAGGAAGTGTTCCAGGTCTAAGTTTAGGGTATCTTCTCGGCATTTGTCATTTATGAGGACTGAGGAATATCTTGAAATTACTTCATTCAGGTCCTGGCAAATTGAACCCCAGAACTCCCGCTCAGGAATCCGCGCATTAACGACTTTGGTTATCTGTGGCGGTAATCACACATTAGGTACTTTCACATAATAAACAGGAAACGTCCTTTCTGTGTTATTCAGGTTCAATCTAAAATTGGTTTCATAGATTTTCATAACAGCAGTAAATATCTAAATTGCAACAAAATACCTTTTTCTGAAGTACCTCAAATTAAATTTACACAAAATATTGGCTACAAGTTGAAACATAATGATACGACCTTGAAAACTGTTCATGCTTATACACTTAATACAAGAAATTCTGGATAATCAACTTCTAAAAATATCTTCTTGTGAACACCCGTGCACTCAAAAGGGGAGTGCTGAGCAAAGAAAATATTTCTGATATTCAACGAAAATAAAAATGAATGCCAGAGTAGTCGAGAATATATTATGAGGTTACAGAAAAATAAACATTCATCTCTACACTATTTTGTTAGAAGTGTGTAATGTGCAAACCTGCTGTTAATAAATTAATCTTGAGGCTTATATTTATTGTTCTATTGAAATATTTCCTTCTTCAATTAAATTTCAGAAAATCCTTAACCATTTCTTCCTTTGATATTAAGTTCTATTTGCATCATTCTGAATACAAAATTGACTATTGAAATAAAATATTCTATCTGTAAAACCCGATTTTAGAATTTCATGTATATATGCATCATTTATCTATGTATTCTTCAGATACTGTAGACTATGGTCATAACATATAACACCAAAAACACATTAAATTTTTGATCGCAACTTTCAAGTATAATCCAGTGTAAACTTCAGGACGCTTTCCATAGGTTTCTAGCCTAACCATTTTCTAGATAAGATAAAAACAAAAACCACATTTCACTTTTCAATATAGTTACCCTTTATTGAAATACACTTCTCACATTTTTGAACTAACATTTCAATCCTCCCCCCCCCAAATATTAAAAATTCTTGTCTGCAAAATGGGCATAAATAGCATCATCGTCACACTTAAATTTCCTTCCTCGAACGTCCTTCTTGAATTTTGAGAAGAGGAAATAGTCACTGGGAGCTAGTTCTGGACTGTAGGGTGAATGGCCGATCTCCTTCAAGCTAAATTTCTTCACAGTTTCATTTGCAACAAGAGCTGTGTGCACAGGCGCGTTGCCGTGAAGAAAGCTCACGCCACCACTCAGCTTTCCTCGCCTTTTCTCTTTAATGGAAGCACGTAGTCTGTTTAGTAGACCAACATAGTACTCCCCATTTACTGTGGTATTCCCTTCCTTGACATCGATGGAGAGTATTCCTTCACGGTCCCAAAAGATTGTGGCCATGACGTTCTTCATTCACTGAGTCACCTTTAGAGGCGGTGCTTCGCCAGGTTTACGCCACTCCATTGATTCTCTTTTGGACAAGGGATCACAGTAGAAGACCATAGTTTCATCTCTTGTAACAATGATTTGCAGAGCTTCTCTCTCATTGCCACGGCAGAGCTCCAAATTGCCTGACAACTGATGACTCATTGCTGCTTTTGGACTGAGGAAAGAAGTCTAGGCACCCATCTTGCACTAACCTTATTCATGTTTAAAATGTTCATGAATATTTCGGACTATTGTTTTAGAAAGGTCCAACATTGCTGCTAGTTCTGTAACTTTGAGTCGCCGTGTTCCATAATTTCTCCTTCCACAAGAGCGATGTTTTCAGGAATGAGCACCTCCTTTGGGCGACCTGCACACTCTTCGTTTCCAATGCTTTCTCGACCCATTCGAAAAAGTTTGGCCCATTATTTTACGGTAAAATATGAGGGGGATGCTTCCCCATATACACCGTCCAATCGCTGTTTAACTTCAAATGGGGTAAGCCCTTCTTCTGTGAATAACTTAATAACAGCTCGAAACTCCAATTTAAAAGTCGCAATCTTCTACACATAGCCTTCTTTATACAGTATATCTGAACAACTGAACACGGTGGCGCGGAAGTTACAGCTGCAATTATTTACTTAGCAGATAAGGTATGACACCAGAAAAGGACTTTGTGCAGGCGATAATCCTTATCGACAAGGCCGGAAACTTGTGGACCTACCCAAGTATCTTCTTCCATACACCAATGCATATGCAGTCTACATGGAAATCTTCCATGAGTTTGTGAAATTATTTTGAAGACGAGAAACACAGTAATGACAAATTTCAGCAGGATGGTGGCACCTGCGACACATCTAATGACAGAACTACTGAATTTGTTTCTTTCTTTGAAGAGTGGGTCTTTGGCCATCAAGATGGCCTGTCCTTACTCCATCAAATTTCATCCTACACGGCAAAGTATTACAGACTCTCACGAAACTGCAAAGAAAATATTCCGTAGGAAATAAAGGTTCTTGCTCCCAACGTGTTGTATAGATACCTTCCATAACTTGGAAAGGTGTGTCAGGCAATCTCTTTCAGCACCTGTTAAGAGATAATCATGTTTCTCATACAAGGCACGTCTGCGTCAAATGTTTCAAGATTTTTATAAACCAGGGTTGACCATCGCATGTTCATGTACATGAGCACTCTTCATTGTACACGTGCAGTAGGAGCGAGTAGACAAATAGCAGGCACAGCAAGATTAAAGTTGGCCAGTTAGACGTGGCGCAACGGTGCGTATATCAAATACGGTTCAATGAGGTCTGTTCAATAATCGCAATTTTTTGACAATATACTTTTACTCATACTCATAATGTTGGCAATCGTTTTCAAAGTAATACCAGTTCAATGCAATGTACCTGTCCCAGGAAGACCTGTCGGTCTTCAAAGACATGCTGGTAACCATCTCACAGGACCTTCAGAACCGCCTCTAAAGCCTTCATACTGATTCTGAAGATGGAAAATGCCTTCTACAAAGGTGTTTCTGCAATTTGGGGAAAAGGAAAATTCACACGGGACTAAATCAGAACTATAAGAAGAATGGGGTACATATTTCACATTGATTTTTGTGAGATATTCAGTAACAATATTTGCGATGTGCGGCCGTGCATTATCGTGAACTTGTTGCACGGAAATGTAGCATTTGCGTGTGAAACGGCCTTGTAGACATTTGAGGTCATCTCTGTAGTATTTCCCAGTTACAGTTGTTTTTGCAGATACGACATTCTGATAAAACATTCCTTTGAATCGAAAAATGAGATGACTATAGCTTCCCCAGCAGAAGCAACCACTTTCGCTTTTTCGGTGTTGTTGATGATGGAGATTTCAACACAGAGCTTTGCTATTTACTTTCAGGGTTGAAATGGTACAGCCAGGTTTCATCAGGAGCGATTATCTTTGAAAGAATCTCCGCATGTTCCTGTAACATCATCTACAACTGAGTCCTTTTGTTCGTAAATCACAGTCTTGGAAACCACCGTGCACAAACACGACTGATGTACATCTTTCAGCTACCAACGTGTGGGCGACATCCAAAGTAATTTTTAGAATTTCGAAAAGTCTTCATAATGTTATTTACGATCCTCTCTAGCAACGACAGCAGCGGTGTTGTTTTCTTCGTTAGAGAGCAAACTGAAGACCCGTGTCCACCTTCCTCTGAAATTGATTGCCTCCCATCTTTGAACATTTTAAATCATATTTGAGCTGTGCTCTAGGGATGAAGAAATTCTTCATAGGCCTCCTGTAACATTGCATAGACCTCATCTGTAGATATGTCGAGACGAAAGTTAATTTCAGAGGAGATTATTGTTCATCGCGTCACCCCCATTTAGCTATAGGTGGAACTGAACATGTGTCAGCTTGCACACCTCTCTTTGGCGGAACCGAAAGTGACACCAGGAAACTCATACCATGTGCTTACTACGAATTAAGTTAATACAATGTTGTAAATTTAAATTTAGCATAAAAAATTATGCCTGTAAAAATGAATTTTGAACAGCTCTCGTATATAATTCTGCCGTGCTTAGAAGCCATGTCATAAAGGTAGAGCATTATGAGCGCAAAGATAATCTATGATTACTTGTCTAAATCTGCAATTTAGATTGTTATATTTTTTCATATACGAAGTTTGTGTCTATGCTTTTTAACAAATGTAAGCATGTTCAAAATTCAGAGACATTTTAGTTATCATGAGAAATATAATGCGTGTTATGAGAAATTGGACAGTACAGCTTAAGTCGAAAAACTGAAAGAAAAGTTATTTTCTGGATTAGATTGAATGTTTAGGAATGGAGAAGGACATTCCGGACTTCAGCCTTGCTCAAGAGGCTGGATGTTTGTGCCCATATTTCCAATGGGGGCACCTCCAGGAGTAAGAGATGACTGGGCGTTCATGATCCAGGGCGATGAGGCACGAACATATTTGTTTTTTTTTTTTCCCCGGGTAGAATAACGCAACGCTGGAGGAACCCCTCATCTAAGGAATTCGGGCCCCTTAGAAGGACCGCTTCCATACCAGATGGAAACCTTTCCAAAGCGTAAGCCGCTGTCATATCTCACCAGCCCACCTCGTTTTGCTAAAACAAATAGGAGTATATTTGATTTTACAGAAGATGAATCTGAGTTGGTAACAGGATTTAATGTTGAACACGGAAGAGGCTGTGTCTGGTAACAGAACCGACGGAATGATGTGATGGGAAATGGTAGAGCGGAAAATTGGTGCCAAGTAAATATCTATCCTAACATTCGCGTAAGCAACCAGGAAAAACCCAAAATCAGGATGGCTGGCTCTACCCGATCGGTGTAAGGGTGGTTGAGATAATTACCGCTGTTATAAAGGAAATAAAGGGCTGAGAGCGAATGAAGCACTCTTTATAATAAAACTGTAGGTGAGTGATACAGTAACATTTTAAAGCAACATGTGCAGATGTATATATGACATTACGATATCCAACAGAACTAATATCAACGTCATATTTAACGTATTGTTAGGAACTGAGAAATTTACGAGCTTGTTAGGAATGTGCTAAGATACTCGTAAGACCTCGCTAACTGAAAAACATGTGCGCTATAAGCCTTTCAGAAAATACAGATCGCATCATAACGTTTCAACTTTAATAATGAAAATGATACACGTGTTATATTGCCTACTATGTTTTAATAATTACTGAAACAATGGCATAGTAAGATTTTGTAACAATGTAATCTTCATCACTCGCGGGAATAGGCTAAACAAGCCCAGAGTCTGAACCGTCAATAGAATCGTCGTTAGATTTGTCCATAGAAATAACAATTTGTTCTTAACTTTCATTTGTGTATTGTGTATTAGCGTCGCACATATGATATTATGTCGTTTTACGAGGACGAGGACGAGGACGAGGAAATATGGTAAGGTGTAGAGCTGTAACGTCAGCTTGTAAAACAACTGACGTGTTTTCATATTTTGCTGATTCTTAAGACCTCTTCTGATTTTAAATGATTAATACACACATCGCAGTAGTTTATTTACCGCGAGGTGATAACCATACACACCATTAGCGTTAAGTATGGCAAGCAAGCTTAGAAGTAATGCCTCAATTCCAATAAAATAATAAATCGAAAATACACATTTTTTTTTCCAAAAGCTATAGTTTATCAAAATCATCCACAAGCTTAGATGTTGCTATAGCACTATTCAACAAATTTTGAAATGTTAAATGTTATGGTGAAAATAATATAGGTTTTTGGGGTCGCTGAACACAAAAATTTTCCTTAAACTGATTGGTTAGTTCTTGTTTTTTACCACTTATTGTATATAAGAAACTACAATAAAATGTGTTTTTTATTTGTTTATTTAAGGACGCTCTTAGGTCATCAGTGTTCCATTCTATTCCGGGCGTGAAACTGCCGACAAATTTTTGCTCAGAGGCCTCTTTTTTCAGGCTTGAGGTTCTTTTTCGTGCCCTAAATGTACGACACGAGACCCACGACTTTACTTCCCTTCCGAAGGAAGTCATGCTTACGATTTTTACGCCCGAAAATATCCGTCGATCCTGGCCGGGTTCGAACCCGTGACCTTGGGTTTAGAAGGCAAGTATGGCTACCACTACACCACCAGGACCGACAAATAAAATGTGGAAAAAGTAAATTTCAATTCCACATAAATTACCTTAATGGTATTTTCATTTGTCTTGTCTGTTAAATTTTGTTTCAGGACGATCCTTTTTCACAATTCAGCACTAATCAGTTAACATAACAGCGTCTCATTTCCCTTTGTTCCATCATGAAAATTTCTAGTAGAATCACTGGCAATGTTTGTGGCTCACGTAGCCACAATTTGTAGGAGGGAAATCCAAATGTGAATTCAAATAGTGCATTTTTATTGACATATTGCACATTTGTCTATAGAAATCAATTAAAGTTTGATAGACGTTTTTTCAGAAAACAATTTTAAACATTTTTTAAGAATTCCCAAGCTGCTTCCTCCTAGTCACTTGCCACTGATTTAAATTTACCGTATTTAAAAAGTTGGTTGATTTGTGGATCAATTAAAACGCCTAATTTTACTTTTTTTTTAAATTGAGCCTAGGGAAGTCTTCACTTAAATGAATATAGAACCCTTCACATCTAAAGTTTTTGCAGCATTTTCAAAAGTCCTGATTGGAGAAAAATTTCGCTTCGCTCTATCAGTAGGTTCATGGACAACATTTTTCATTCTAGGTGTTAATGGTTGACTTTGGGACCAACTTTTCCTACTAAAGTGCGTGCCTCTGACGTGGCTGGCCCACTCACACAAGAAACAACAGTATAGCATTATTGTAGAATTAATAAAATTATAATTACTTCGAAATTTCCACAAGCACCTCACCAATACATTATAGTATACCTATATCAGAATATTTTTAATATCTGGATAAGTTTTTGGAACAGGAATGGAAGGAAACGTATTTCCTTAATGTGAAAGTCTACTTTGAAGCAACAATGAATAGCCGCCACTGATCAGAACTATGTCTCATATTCAATGCAACTGACACGAATGGCTGAGGTCGTTAATCGTGAGCGGGAGATCTGGGGTTCGATTCTCACCAGAATCGTTCTTTGTGACTGGGGTTTTTCTAGGTTTTCTTCAGTCCTCATAAATGGCAAATACCTGGGAGGTACCCTAAACCTAGATCTAGAATGCTTTCTTCCTTACAAGGAAAAGTTTCCCAATTTATCATTTCATCTCATTCTAGTGCGAAATGTTGTCACTTTTACACGGGGTGTAGATAATTCCATTGTTCAAGCTTGATGCCAGAAGTTCTTCTTATGTTCAGGAAGTTCTAGACCGCTAACTAAATCATTAAGCACACTTTGCATCATCTTATGTTTGGAGAAGTCCGTAATTGGAATGCAGTATGCATTTCTTGAAATTCTTGTCTGGTGTTCTTCTGTAGATATACTGCTACTTTCATCAGTGTGCATAGAAAATATTTCTAACAGGAAGTCCTTCACAATGAAGTACAGGTCGAAATGTAATGAATTAATATTGCTTAAGGAGCGCATTAGCGTCCAAACACTAAAAACTGTGCCAGAATTAAATAAATAAATAAGTAATCTACACAAAATCAGTGTATAAAATAAGCAACGGTAGCACTTTGGGCAATAAAATAAAAACCCCATAACAAATAACAAGGGTAATACACACAACAACAAACAAGACCGGTACTAAAACTCCATTGCAAGAGCTGAAAACACAACAGTCTTGTAATGGTCTAAAATTGTAACAATAAAACCCCCAGAAATAAATAACAAGAGATCGAATTGTAAAAGGTATATCAGGATACAGAAGTGTTTAATTTTTTCTTCATGGACAAGTATTTTGTTAGGGAGACCGATACAGAAATAACAATCCGTATTGTGATTGCTTGTTCCCTCCAAACATGGACGCTGTAAACGGCATACAACAATTATTTCCTTTCACCCACGCACTGAGTTCAGGCGAGCACGTAGGTTTTGCTCTGATTCCAGTGTTACAGCCGAAATTATAAATGGTGTCATGGATACACACGTCACTTCTCCGTATATACAGCAGAAGTTACCAGAGTTATTTACATATATACTTGTCTGTAACAGTAGAATGACGGATGAAATTATAACTGAATTCTCATGGAAGCGCTTCCGTACCCAAAACAAAAACAACAACAACAACAACAATAATAATAATAATAATAATAATAATAATAAATAGGGTTGCGATGAGGCATTTATTTTATCAGAAAGATTTATTTATTTTTGTGAATCTTCTACCATAGAAGTCTTGCACCTGCTATTGAATTAAAATTAATTACATCACCTTTAGTAATTATTCCGTTTAATGCCCGACAGATGCCTCTGCTCAACCCAACATCAGTGATACGACATTTGTTCATCACTTCATAGGAACTGCAAACCCATCCAGGTGGCAATATCACTCATTACATGATGAACACGAGAGAGCATGTAGAGAAAATAGCCAATTATATGATTCTGTGATGTGAAAAGTATGCTGGCAACAGTGTACGTATATATGGGTCCTTAATATTTAGTGGAAAACTCTTATTTAGGTCACGCTATGATTGTAATGCGAAAACTAGAGCTAAGCTACAAATTTCTATGTTATTTTACAAATAAATTGTCGGGAATCAACCATAATTAGCTCCTCTCATTTTCATGACAGTTTGTTTGTTGAACTGTGTAATAGAACAATAATAGCGTTTATATACAATGTCTTAATATTTACAGTCGATAACTAGGCAATACTAATGAACGGCATGGTACCCTTAACTCTTCTTCAATTGTATGAACATGGCAACAGAATTCCGTCCAGTCTTCTGGCCTCACAAACGAAATGCTTCTTTAGTTGCTGTTTTAGCTTAGACAAGGGAAAGTCTGCATTAACAATGTGATTTTTCATCTTATTTTTATTTTAGCTCAAGCGAGTTCTGTGGTTTAGCCGTATATAGCGATCTATGGAGTTTCAAAACTTTGTCTATGCAAAAACTTTTGCAGCACTCCTGTTTTGTTCAGTCAGTAGAACAGCTGACATGTCTACATTATTTCAGAGAATAGCATTATTTTTAAGAAGCCACCTCATACTTTCTTTCTTCATCGCATATTCAGTTGGTTGTTCCTTTTCTTGCACTTAATGCTACTGAGTGCCATCCGTTACCATTTCACAGTTTCTTGTAAAGTTTGGCATTAAGTTTTTTTTTTTTCCACCGCCTGGTTGGCCAAGTTTGTTGCGGACTCGTGAGCGGGACGTCTAGGGTTCGAAACTCACCAGGACAGTCCTCCCTGACTGAGGATTTTTCCAGGTTTTCCCCAGTCTTCATAGATGGCAAATGCTGGGGAGGCACCCTAAACTTAAGCCTGGAACGTTTCCTTGCTTACAAAATATCCTTTCCCAATTTATCATTTCATCTCATGTATCCATCAGTGTCCACCTCCTGTGGTGCCTCAGTGTTAAAAGCAGGTGTTAAACACTATTCAATAATAATAATAATAATAATAATAATAATAAAATTTTAATCAAGCATGGCTCAAAAATTATGTGAGTTATTTGTGCGTGGAAGTGTCCGGAAGTTTTTCCAGCTTGGAATTTATTGATAAGTTCATTCTTGTTCGCAGCATGGACGGTGATGAGTCGATTATAGGAACTTACGTCTGGTATGTCAGAACTGTACCAATATTTATCGAATGTTGGGGTGTAGTCCACCTATGAATAATTCTGTTCAGCGATCAATATTTCTCAATTGACATCAAGTACTTTGTATGCCAGCAGATCATATTCGTGCGCTCAATTTGTACTTTTCTTACACTTCCACGTCGTTTCCATTTAAAACACATTTCCTTCAGAAGCCTTCTTAATTTGTGAACTTTCGAAGGAAGGCAATCCTTGATGGTAGCTAAGAGCTTAAAGAATATTGGTACTATTATCTGCATCAAATAAAAGTCTTGAATAATTTCACGCATTATTTTTCTGTTGAAAGCATCGATATTCATTTTGCACCGTCCTGGTTTGGGGCTTACATTTTCCACTGTCGATAACACTGTTTCGGCCTGAATCTATATCTTCCTTGCGAATATTCATAATAATTCAGTTAGAAACCCGGGTGCGATTTGCGGCCCGGGAGTTGGACTGTCTTCTTCGTCACATTGAGTTATTGCTTCGCCATGAATTGTTTACCTTTCTCACTGGCAGACGTCATAGTGAGGGAAGAAGCTAATGCACATACAAACAGTTTCAATGTAATAAATTATATAGATGGAATAAAGGGAAATGCTAAAAGTACTCATAATCAACATACCCGACGTGAACAAAGATGAGAAACTACTGCAACTGAGCAGTAGCGTACATTTATCCCCAGACCGAAGAAACTTGGGCTGCAGTCACGTCTCCTTTCGGAAAAAATCGAGCCCGATTGCAGGGTAGATGGACTTCAAGATATATTGTCGGATCGTTACAGCATTCAGCATATCAGCTTGATAGCTCAGTTGGTAAGGATGTCGTGTTACTTATGGGAAGGTGAGGGTTTGAGCCCCTCCAGAGGCTAAATTTTTATGCCCATAATTTGTCTACAATGTTCCAAAATAATAAATGTTTCTTTTTTACTTTCTTATATTAAAACTTACAGTGTTAAAACAACCCATAGGTTGCTCATTTAGGTTAGGCTAGGTTATTTTAAGTTTAAATAAATATACATGGAAAACTTTGTGTTAAAAGGAAATGCGTATTCAAGGTTAGGTTAGGTTAGATTAGGTTAATATATATATATGCAATATGTGCAAGGCTCATAGTGTTAAAATTAAAAACGTATGCCTTTTCCCCTTTGATTATTATTAATTTTACATGCTATATTATAGTTCACCATTTGCTTTCGCCGTATACTGAATATGAGTAGCTATTTATTATTAACATGCATCCCCAAAAGTTAGACTGTTCTATCCGCCTGCATTTGTTGCACACTACAACTTGGGCTCCAAGTTTTGTATAGGTAAATGTAACGTGCAGTTATCGCTTACGTATAGCTTCAACACTCCTCTTTTTACTTTACTTGTTACACATTTACAAACTCTTCAGTTCCAAACAGCCTACTCTGGCAGTACACACCCACGCACGCACACATACACACATGTTTTGATTAAAGAACATAGAAACCACTTTAAGAAGTAAATTAGATTAGTGAAGAACAATACATTTGGAATTTAATCTTTTAACATTTTCCAAACCTAGTTAGAGTGCATGAATAAATATGGTTCACGAAAATTGATAAAAAGTAGACTAACAGCAAAATCTAGAACATACAAGTGAATATTGAAACTTGACTTTGTACGTACTTTGAGTAGATCATGAAACGGTATCACCGAGTCGCTGCAAGATTCCTGAAGAAACTAAAAACTTTTAAATAATTTCTGTTTTTGGCCCCAGTGTAAATATTATAACTAGTTATATCAAGGCATATATCGATATGTTTAGCCTAATGGTACAAAACCAATTACGGATTTATTTGATTTGGGCTGAAATACATTTAAACAATATGCAATTTAAGAAGTGATTTTTAAGAAGACATCCAGCGTATTAATATTATGCCAGATTATTTACTCTCGCTTTCTCATATTATCAAAGGTGCTTATAACTAATTTAATTTCCTCGGTAAACATTCACATAGTAGGAGTTTATTTTAATCATATAATGGGTCCATATACAGTAAATGATGAAAAATGGTAACCAGTTTTGTATTTAAATCCATAAGCTTTTGATTAATGTCATTAAGCTTGAACCAGTGAGCAATTTGTAACACTGCAATTAAAATTAAAGAGTATATGTCTCTTTTTGAAGTGTGCGTACAATAAATTTTACTGAAATAACTTGAAAAAAATTTAATGTGCACTCAATAAGGGAGTTTAGATAATGCCATTTGTGCTTTATTCCTTATAAGACCTTAGTTATCCCATCACGAAATCTAAAAACGCAACTAGGATATCAAGCCCTTGGGGGCGAGGCACATTCTCTGCATTTCGCACACTTTAAATCTAAAATTGGGAATAAAATTTGCATATATATATATATATATATATATATATATATATATATATATATAGAGGGATTACGTCTTCCCTTTGTAGTTGATCAGTGAATACAATGCAAGTTTCGATATTGTCATTTTATATCTGTGCATTGGAATATCTCTGAAACGGAATAACATATCTACCTATTGCTAAAAGTGTATATTTTTATTTGTACTGCATTTAATTTTGCACTTAACATTCATATTAATTGCTACTTGAAAACGCCGTTCTATATAAAAGTGAGTTGAAAAGTACAAATGTAAGTATAAAAATTCCCATATTTGGAAATATTTCTTAGGAACCTATTAGTAAGAGACATTTCACTACATTTTTGAAAAGAAAGGAAAACGTAAGGTACATCAATGGGGTACAGGAATTACTAATTGAGGCGGCAATCTAAACCACCACAAAATTAGGAAGAATAAAATTTTTGTAAGAAAAGTGTCAGAGATTATAGTTTAAGCTGAGAACTTGAAGAAAAATATATAAATGATATTAGCTAATGATGTTCAAACAATATTTGTTAGCTAGTAGCTGTTAGACGCTAAGTCTGGCGTGAAGAAATAACTAAAAACGGATCGATCTCTGGATCCACGGGTTCAAGTACGGCCGAGATCGATAGATTTCTTTTCAGGATGGGAAATCTCGAGCAGAAGTCCTCAGAGAAGGACGTTAAGTCACAAGTCCCATGTCTTAGATTTATGGTACGTTTAATGAACTCTAAACCTGAAAAAAGCGTTTCCTGGGTTTCACGTCTAAGTAATACCTTAGTTCGCTGCCAAAGGATGACCTCCTGTCACTCTGATACCTATATTTTCTCAGCGTAACTATGTTCGAACAAGTTCAGAGAAATAGAGTGCCCCCCACGCTTAACAGAAATAAGAAAAAGAAAAAGAAGGGTCATAGAACCCGAAAAAGAAATAAGTACGCCAATTAAAAGGAAACTTTAATGAGCATCATGCAATGAGACTCCAGGAAGACGTCTACTAAATATGTATATTTACACTTTTTACGCAAAGTTACAGTTGTTCCTATCACCTACAACACTTACGTGATTGTAATTAAAACAGCTATAGTAGATTAGTCACTTAAACAGTCATAGTTACTTGGCGAAGGCAAGGTGAAAGTTCTGCAGCTGTACATTGGTCTTCTAACTTCAACGTTTTAGGGAGTTGACTGAAAAAGTGCAACTAATTCAGATTTGTTTATACAGACCCAAAAAATGTTGTACCATACAGTCATATTTTCCCTACAATTTTGTACCCCAAATTACTCTTAGATAAATAAATAAATAAACGGTGGGAAATGCAGTAAATTGTTAATAATTGCAGGTTATTGTAAATATTTTCCTTTTCCCCGCTTTCACTATAAATTGTTCATATTTTCTAAGGTAATGTCCTAAATGTTGGTAAACCTAATTGAATCAGTTTTCCCTTAAAATGTTGATATGTTTCTGTGTAGGTACTTTCCTAAGTGAGGCATTTACTTTATTCTGTAATATTCTAGCTCTGTATTTTATGTCATACAATTCTGGGGAGGTCCTATCCTAATTATGAGTGCCCAATTAAGTGCATTAAGTTCCGTAACATCTTAAAGCAATTATATCAGATAATTTCATCTATACTACTATGGTGTAAATGTGAAATATTCTTTGTGATAATGACCATTTAAAGGCTGTATAAGACATTCACAGGATGTCCCAACAAGAAAGATAATAAACCAACCACTTTTTTCTGTAGATCGCCTGAAGGTGCAATAGGTTGCACCTTTGGATACTGCAGAACGTACAGTACAGTCACTATTCCCTCATGTTTCATCAAACGGCATAATTTCCATAAACGTTTTCTGAACTTTCTTAAGCGGATCGATAATGCCAGGAATGTTTCGATCTACTGCAAATCTTTTGTTGCATACATGACTAGCAGATGGATGGCTGGTATGCATTGTAGTTCTAAGTGAGGAAAGAAGCTTGTGCGTGTATCCATAGAGTGTCCTTTTATGGCAACTAACAAGAAATGGTCTAGTTCTATGAAGGGCGAGAAGGACCTCTTGGAGCTTTTGTTTTAACACATTTGAAACTGCCCCTTCGCTTGCAGGAGCAGCCCTTTTGCTAACCTGGTTGAACGAATCAGAGACTATTTTCTCAGGCATGTACTGTCTTCCGGTGTAAAGAAGTTCCTCAGAGAATACACAAATCCCCTAGCTTGCGCAGGACTAAGAATCCTCGGTGCACTTCCGCTGTGAGCATGCTGTTTACATATCCTTAGTACGAGCAATAATGATAGACTAACAATACATGGAAACAACAAAATAATGGTAATTCCACTTTCAGAACACTATCGTGATAAACATTGTTTATGTTTGCCTCCTCTCCTTGCCACCCCTTCCAGCTAGACACTGCCATGTATCTGCTTTAAAAGTTAAGCTATGTTATTTTGGAAAACTTTACCTGGTCCTCTAGGCTTAGCGTTACACGATGATATGGCCAGCATTCACACAGGGCCATATTAAGCATACGTTAGGTATCACGCGCACGTTTCCCTCCCCAGCATGCTGTTTGTAACGTCACGTAGTGTCAATAGTGGTTGACTTAAGCTGTCAAAGCCCATTGCTTACATAACATACATCGCTTTTCACAAAGCAGATGGCCTTCATGCCCAACTTCTGTTCTCGTTATTAAGATCTAAATTAATACTAAAGCAGCGATGTGTTTAAAATACTAATTTATGCATAAGTACGAATGCTGTCTTTTTCCCTTTTACATTTCACCCTTCCTGCATTTTGCAGCTAGTTATTGGTACAATAAACAGTTTTAATTCTTTTCCTTTTTCTCGTTTGTTGTGACACACTTTCTTTACTTTCTTTTTGGTTAAATCAGTAGGTAAAGCTGCTTCCGAATAATTTTCTGTTTTTCCCCCTTTATCCTAATAAATGTGCGTGTTCGAACGAAAGAGTTCATAGCATGTTCTCCCACATTTAAATGTTAATTTATCGACGAGGGCTTTCGTTACGTTTGCAACCTAAGCAACTTCCAAGAAAATGCTGAGATAGTCCTAAATTGATGACAGAGTGAAACTACTGCTCTTTTAGTTTAATTAGCTTTTCCCTTGAAAGCGATGAAAGCAAAGTTTTCTATACAAAAAGGTGACTTGTATGTACCGCAACAGTTTCACTTGATTTTGATTTTTAAATATAAGTATACGCCTAATTTTCAGAGCTTACAACTTGATTCTTGAGATAATCTAGTTGTTTAATGGGTTTTTCACAACATGAAAAAAACAACTCATCTTCCGCATACCCTTTCTCGTCTCTTACACGTTATCGTCATCGCAACTTTTTCTAAGAAGTAATGTAGTGCTGGTATCACGTACATAATTCTCAGACGTCAGTACTTCAGAGCAGTTTGCTGCTTGTTTATTCCATTATGAGAATTTTATTTGCCACTATGTTTCGTTTTTCTTATTTTAATACAACTGTTAACTTCCCGATGGCAAACAAACAAATTTTAATTTAAATATGGCAAAGCAATACATTTTAATGTCATTGAAGGAGTGCTTGAGAAGGTCTGCTTTTAAATTTCTTTCGTAGTCTTCCTTGTTATAATGCATGGAATAAATGTGGAAAAACGCTGCAGAGGAATGGTTGGCTGTTATACAAATTGAGTTTTTTTTTTCTTTTTTTTAGCTCTTATCTCTTTGGTTTTCTGTCGTCGTTGGCACAGTAAACAACTGTGCAGCTGCAAGGTATGTTAACTCCCTCTTAATATTGTTCAGAATTTAAAAGAAGCTTATACTAAGAAAACTCACCACAACGCGATGAGAAATCAGCTTGCCGTGCTGCAAGCAAAGATTAACTTGGACACAAGCTGAGGTCACAAGCAGGAAATGCCACTGCGCATCCCGCCCGTAGATACCTACCATGTTACTCAACATAGCATACCGTGGTATTCACATGACAAAAAGAACGATCGAGTAATAAGTCTAAAGAAACCTCAGCAGAATTTCACATGCCGAACTTAGGCGCCGACTTTTAGGAGCCGGAGAAACCCGGCCCCACATATGCTTTCTCAAGTGATAATAATAACAACAAATGTTTAATTTTTAATTTGAATGCTCTAAATTTCATAAAAATAATTTTTTATTATTTAGGAATGCGTCTAAAAGACATTCCTTCTTAAGCAGCTACAAGGAGATTGTCATCATTTCATTCAATTAAGAGAAATTGATTCAGTTTCTTGAATTGTCAAAAGTAGTTTCATTAGAAGTTGGCATTTAAAGGAAATGCTCTTTTTCCCCCTTCATGAAACGCATTCATTAAATTTCAAGTTTTAATTGTGTGTGTTTTATGCGATTAACATAGTCCCAGAGAAGAAAACACAGAGATTTCAGGAAGCGCAATCTATGGTTCAGCGCCCGACAGATTCCCTCTCATATATCACTTTCACTTAAGACACATTTTGGAAAGAAAGCACAAATCTTCATTTACAAGCGCTACAGCTATCGCGCCGTTTCACTACAAAAATATTAGATTTTGCAAGTGTTTCTCACAACTTGGCAACTCCTCCTAAAGCCTTTATAAATAATTTATGTTGTGTTCATTTTCCGGTTCAGATTTAAATATATTGCTTCTCATCTGTTAGTAAAAATTTTAAGAATTATTTACAAATAAAATGCTGATATTATGCAGATTGTCAGACGTTTAAACATGAGACTGACGTATCGCAACATAATAATAAACATTTTGCAATCAAAGATGAGCAAGTATTTCCTAGAAAAAGTTTCCTTATTTATAGTTTCTTAAAAGTGATAGCTGTGCACCCAGAATTCTTCCGCAGTTGTAACTATTCAGATGCCAACATGCACAGCTGAAAGAGCATTCTTGAGTTTTAGAAGGCTTAACAACTACTGGGGATCAAGAAAAGGAGGCTCAGGGAGTAGGTAGGTTCATCACTACCACTGCACTATTTGAGATCATCAGAGGGATATCCCCCTTTTAAACTGCCACCAAAACATAACTAGGCTCTACTGGGGGTCAAGAAAAGGAGGCTCAGGGAGTAGGTAGGTTCATCACTACCACTGCATTATTTGAGATCATCAGAGGGATATCGCCCTTTTAAACTGCCACCAAAACATAACTAGCTCTTTGGATCTCGGAAGAATTTGGTTGCGGCAGCAGATTTTTGTTAAAATAGACATTTCTTGAACGTTAAGTTACTTAAAATGTTTTTATTGATTTGTATATTTTCAGTAAGTATTCTTTTTTTTTTTTTTTTTTGATTGATTTATTTATGGACGCTCTTTAACATCTCAGGTCATCAGCGTCCCATTCAACTCAGGGCGTGAAACGGCCGACTAATTTTGCTCACAGGCCTCTCTTTCAGACTTGAGGTTTTTTTCCTGCCGTAAATGTACGAGACGGGACCCACGGCTTTACTTCCCTTCCGAAGGAAGCCATACTTACGGTTTTTACACCCCGAAAAAATCCATCGGTCCTGGTCGGGTTCGAACCCGCGATTTTGGGTTTAGGAGGCAAGTATGGTAACCACTACACCACCAGGACCGACGGTATGTATTCTAATGCCTTAATTTATATTTATTGGTTTGCATGTTTTCAGTTCATAGACTCTTTAAACAAAATGTAAGAGTAGAGATATTGAAAAATACTCTTATTTCAGTTTACTACAAATCATAAACTTGTTACTTTTTAAATGGTCTGCTTATTAATGCATACTATTAATAAAAATTTAAATTTTAGGTACAAAGGAATGAACGTATTTTGCTTGATTTAGCTGACCTGTAAGTTCAGAAATCTCTCAGAGGGAAACCGGGCCACAGAATTCGGCGCCTATGTTGGCGAATCTTCTCTCTGCAGCAGTTTCAATGTAGGCATTAGCAGCAGTGCCAAAGGGTATTTGGGTCAATTGCATATCCTGAACCTTTTACTTAGGCGTAATACAGATGAACAGGATTGTACAAGCGAATCTATGTATTCATAAGCAGAATTGCACTCCAAACACTTCACGATGAACATACATAAGCTAGAATGTTGCATATTTGCACCAGACATTACCTAACATATGGCAATCAGGATGACCTCAATGCTGGCGGTGTTGCGTGTTTGCGTGACAGTATTGCGATTAATGGAAAACACTTCTACGTTTCTATCTGGTTAACGTTGTCTTGTATATGCATCATACAGGTGTGATCGACGTCAAGAATTTAGTTTGTAATGTAATTTGTATCTCGCCACGTAGGCCGAGTGTCCCTTAATATACCCAGTTTAATTAAAATTTTCCACTCAACTGCGCAGTCTTACTGCACAAATTTCTCACCAATAATTTATTTCCGATGGAGGAATAGATGAAGTTTCTTTTGTACTATCCGACGATACGTGAAAAGAGTAAGAGGACGAACTTGCATTATTAACGCTAGATATGTATAGTTTTGAAAGAACACACAGCAGTATTGCCTATATAATTGACAGACCGCGCATATTTTTGCTTTAATGAAACGCAGGAGCTAAAAATGAAATAGTTCAAAATCATGTTTAATGTGTATATTCGCGCAAGCAGAACAAGCACGTCAAGAGAAAATGAACTTTACTCGTAAGAACATCTAAAAAAATTCCCAGCAAATAGCTAAAGGGTGTAATGTCCAGTTCAATCCCCTTGCAGTGCGCTAAATTGAGGCTACCAAACAACCCAGGAAGAGCCAAATTTGTGCTTTGCAGCCGATGTAGCTTCCGTTCTTTTTCAGAAATGTATTTTCATTTCTTAAATGGAGCTAAAAGTACCCATGAATTTAATACTTTATTTAACATAATTAATAATATTTAACTGGTAATGGTTGATAAAGCGTTATGGCGTTAGAGCATATTTCCTTTCTTGGTATCTGCTCATGATTTTTGAAGTATTAATGAAAAAATTTGCAGCACATTCTTTAAAAACATTGTTACTTTTGTTTTCCCTATTAGTATAGTTAGTTAGCACTCGTCGTAGTCATTTATCACCTCAGCCTCCCGTCAGTGAGATTTCAACTATCAAGTAGAATTTCAAGTGCACTTATTTCCCGACTGAGTGTGTCAGTATTTGGTTTATTTACGGACGCTCTTTAATATCTCAGGTCATCAGCGTCCCATTCTAATCAGGGAATGAAATGGCCGACAAATTTTGCTCAGAAGCCTCTTTTTTTCCGGCTTGAGGTTCTTTACCGTGCCGTAAATGTACGACACGGGACTCACGGCTTTACTTCCCTTCCGAAGGAAGTCATACTTAGGATTTTTACTCCCTAAAAATCCATCGGTCCTGGCCGGAATCGAACCCGCGATCTTCGGTTTAGGAGGCAAGTATGGTTACCACTACACCACCAAGACCTACCAGCTGAGAGAAGAGACAGGTGGTCTCCAACGCTATCTGATATGGAACTCGTTATTTCTTGAGCGTGATATGGTCCAGGATAATTTGGTCCAGGAATTCTAAAGAGATTATTAACGTGCCCAGATTCTACAACACGAGTCTCACAGCTTAATGGGGAAGGGAGGAAAAAAAAAACATTTTACGGCCAAACTTACTTCTAGTTACATAAGACATTATTTTTAGTAAATGTGGGCTCATATTCCATTGTTAGACCATCTAATTTGCGAAAGTGAAATTTAGGGGGTTTCAATCCCAAATACATGCAAACTAATCATAAAAGTTAAAAAAAGCCTTGAAATGTTGGGGAGGAAATCAAAAATTTTAATTACAGAAGCTGTTCTTTGTAAGAAAAAATCTTTAAACACAATGAATTCAGTATTAATACGGCGAATCTAGTGAGAAAAAACTTACATTACTTTGCTCTATCTATTGTTAGACTATCTGTTTGCAAAAGATGAAATCAAGGTTTTTTCCATGCAAAAATATGCATGTAATCCATACAAAGATAAAAGCACTGTAATTGTAAGGTAAAAGTATTATTTACAATTTTCAGAACTGCTCTTTTGCGCAAGCAAAAATATTTAGAAACAATTCACTTCGTTACTACGGCGAATGGAACGAGAAACGATTTATGACATCACTTTGCTCTAGCAGCATAAGGCACTTATTTTTAATAAACGAGGATGCATTTTCTATTATTAGACCTTCTTATTGCAAAAGGTGGAAGTAAGGTTTTTATAAGGCAAAAATGTGCATACAATCCATAAAAAGATAAAAGTATCGAAATTGGAAGGTGAAAATCAGATTTTTAACTTTCAGAAGCTGTTCTTTACTGTAAGTAAATAAATATTTTTAAAACAATTACAGCGGTGAATAGACAGAAAAATATATGACTTCACTTAACTTAAGCACCATAGTCACTATTTTTTATAAATGAGATTGCAATTGAAATTGATCTGTTATGTTATTGTGAAGAGATAGTTGGGGTGAATTTTACACGACAAAAAAAAAAAAAAAAAAAAAAAAAAACCGCACTCCTGGTCATATAGTTAAAATGCAATGAAATGCACGTGTCCTGCATGGGTAAAATCTTTTTTAACTTTGAGCACATTTTATTTTTCACGTAAACCACTAAAGTTAAATATTAATATGACTTTGTTAAAAATAAAGATAGAATCAATAATGATATTTTCATGTGGGCATTGGACGCGCACAGAGGGAGTGAGAATACGGAGGTAGGAATCAGCAACCATTAAGTTGTGTTCTGTACTTTCACGTGAAGCTCAAAATAAGTTGTGCTACTTTCATGGTCGCGACTTCACATCCTCACCCCCCTGTGCGCGCCGAAAGCCTAAATGAAAACATTTTTAATTGTTGGTTCCCTTTTCATTTTTAACAAAAAATCATATTGATATTTAATTTCAGTGCATAGTGGAATGAGTTATTGGATAGAACAAGCCATTTTCAAATTCTCGGTAGCGTATGTCATGATGCTTTCATTGATTCACCGTCTTTCCGACACATTATGCAACGTGAAGACGTTGCAAGTTGTTAACATCCCCATGTATGAGAGGAAAATCTTTGTTCAGACACGCTATTAAGGTCTCGCTGCCCGGGGTGGACAGTATTCGGTCTAAAAACTTCATAAAGTCTTGCTTGTGATGATTTAAAGATGAAAACTACAACGCCCATGTATAAAGTTTTGAGAGCATCAATTTCGATATTTGTCCATTTTTGTGTAATTTATTTCGAGGTATAACATTTTTTATTTCATATTTCTCGAAATAATAAACCATTGTGTGAAAAATATCAATTACTTGCAAAATAACATGATCTCAAAAGTTAAAAATCTGATTTCTATGATATAAGCATACGTATATTTCATTGTTATTTTAACTACATGGTCAGAAGTGCATATTTTTTGTCGTGTAAATATCTCCAAACTTTTTACAAGATCAGTATAAGTGTTGTGTAAATAATTGTGTGAAAAATATCATTTACTTGCAAAATAACATTTCTCCAAGTTGAAATCTGATTTTTACAACACGTTTCGTTGCTTTTAAAATTTATGGTATAGAGAAAGTGTGTTTTTTGGCGTAAAAACCCTAAATTTCACCTTTGTAATCAGTTAATCGCTCTGCTACCAAAATAATGGCTTCTGTTCAAAGTGAAACTTCATTTATTAAAAAATATGTGCATTATGTTGATAGAGTTGAGCGCAACCATATATTTCTTCTTACTTCATTCGCAGTTGCAATAGTAAAATATTGTTTCAAAATATTTTTTGCTTGCAAAAAAAGTACAGCTTCTGAAAATTAAAATCTGCTTTGTAGTGCGCGTTTGATTGTTTTTAACATTTATGGTACGGAGGGCATATATTTTGTGCGATAAAACATAAACATTCACCTTCGCAATCAGATAGCAAAACAATGGCTCATTAAAAACAAGTGCCTTATGTTGCAGGAGTTAAGTGATATCATACAATTTTTCTTACTTCATTCGGCGTACTAATAGTGAAAATATTTTGTCAAAATATTTTTTGCTTGCAAAACAACAGGTTCTGAAAATTAAAATCTTACTTTTACCACATAATTGTTTTTTTTTTTTTTTTAATTTTATGAACTGTATAATGTGTGTTTTCGTCCCTGTAAAACCCCAAAATTTCACCTTCGCAAAAAAAAAAAAAAAAAAAAAATCAGATATTGTAACGAAGGTATTTGTAAGTGGAGATAAGTGATGTCACATGTGAGATATAAATTTTCCCATTTTTCAAAGCACAATGCCTTTTATGTAGATGTGCTGTGATATATATGTGAAAATTTGTAACAACTCTTCAATTGAAAATATTATATCAAAGATGGAAAGTGCTTAACAGCGTATGATAGAATCGCAAGTCTGTAGGATGAAACAGGTCGATAGACTGTACGGCATTTTGGTCAATAGCGAGATATCGTCTATGTTACAAATACAATTGGAACGGGGAAGAATAGCAGGCTTAGGGTATATGTAGTACCTGTAGAAGAGTTCGATTCCTGACTGATGTACTAAAGAGGATAGAAACATTCTTCGTCCCTAATTGTATGGGGGTACTTACTGAGATGGCGGTGAGTAAATTAAATGAACAAAAGAATAATATATTTTCATGTCATTCCCGGGGAACGAAAAATAGTGCAGAATTTTGTGCTATTTTGTTGCAGAATGCAGCAATGGTATGGGCGTTTGAGGCTAATAGTGGTGAATCATAATGCGTGGGCAGATGAAAATATAGGTGTAGCGCGTGTATGAGATTGGATGTAACAGTGCTACGTTAATAAAAATATTTAAACGCCATACTACATAGTTATCATTGCAGTAAAAACAGTGAAAACGGGTCACTGTGTGAATACCAGGGTACAGTTTTATTGTGTAATATTCAGTTAAATGGATATATAGAATAAAATCAACACCTTTTCCCCACATTTTACAAGAAATACCCCCCCTCCTTCAAACCCAATTTTATTACAAGACACAGAAGCACAGCAGAGATTTTTAAATACAGCAACATTTTTCTAACGGTTAAATGTATGGTTTGAAATTCTATCTATTCGAAAAAAGTATCTTTAAGTGAATTATTAATTTACAGTCAGTGAAGAGAATGGAGCGAAAACGAGAAATTTTCATTTAATACGAACTTAATGCCGTTAATTCCCGTTAATCTGTTCATAAGTGTTAAATGAGATTTACATTAACTTTATTAAAGTTGCAAGACTCCTGCGCACTCCCATTCTAACAACCTAATAATTCACTGTACATGCGTAGTTTTCAATTCGTGTGTTTTCATGGGATCAAGTTTTGGTTGGGGCAGTTTCGGCGTGTACTGCAGAAAGGAAAATAAACTTTTTCTGTTCTTGGTAGGTTACGTTGCTCAAAATCTGCTATGAATATTAAGCATGATAATGGTACTTCTGTTTCCATATTAACATGTCTAATTCCGGTGTCAACACAATAACTGTATTGCCGGACCATTGTTCATAAATAATTTCTTACAATTGTCCCAAATTTCAAAATGCATGCGTTAATTGGAATTATTTAGAAAAGTTACTATTTTTATGGAGGTGGTTTTATAACGAATGTCGAGTCATTTAATATCTTGTTTATTTTCCCGCAACTGAAGCTTATAAAAATATGTTTTATAATGCTACTTTTTGACATGTATGTTATACGTGGGCCGCAGTTGCAATGCTGAGGGTTTTGGATTGGTGCTTGGGTTCATGTAATTTTTTTTCTAATTTTTCTGGTATTAATAGTGATACGCAATTATTCCATCATGGGCGGTGATTACTCATAGTGGTTTGTATTGTTAGCTTTATAATTAAGAATGAATGGAAGCACGCTTGTATTGAATACGGAAACTCTAACTTTTCGTTATGGAATGTATTATTCTTCATGGACGAAAAATGTAAAGCATATGTTTTATACTTTACCCTCATTCTGCTACGCAATCGAAGTTTGTATACACTTGTTGAAACCGATTGATCTATTCCGTTAAGACTGGAGTTGATGTTCTTTTGATGCAAGCAATTTCAGCCGTGTTTATCACAATTGCTTCAGTTCCATTGTCGTAGGAAGTGCGTGTTTCATTTTCTACTGTTACTTATGTTGTGTGCAATTTGCAGAAAGTGAAATATACGCTATAACAAGGAGTATTTATTCATGATTGTTACATAGAAAAGAAATCGTACAAGTACTGTAGGAGAAAATTTCGTGTTCAATTTGTTGAAGTAACATCTTTATCATCGGGAAGTGCAATTTTTAGGTTGGTGAACAAAGTTCGAACAGAAGGCGCTTTCATTGACAAGTCAAGACTAAATAACAGAGTTTCAAAGGAGGAAAAGCTTTATTTTAATAGTATTTAACGCCGGTTTTTAATTCTGAGGCAGGAGGTGGACATTGTTGATATATAATACATTTTTTTTAATAATGTTTAACGTCCGTTTTTCTACTGAGGCACCACAGGCGGTACACATAAGATGAAATGGTGAATTCATAATTTTTTTTTTTTAAGGAAGGAAGAGTTCCATACCTATGTTAGGGTACCTTCGACGGTCCTAGCGGGAATCGAATCCCATACATCCCGCTCATGAGTCCGCGCCTTAACCATCTCGGTCATCCGTGGCGGCATAGCTATGAAATAGCTCTGAAATAGCGGGGAAGCTATGAACTAGGATATCGATTGGAAACCTCCCTAAAGTATTTAACACGATTAGCCCAGTAAGATAGTGGGTCTGCTGAAAGTGCGTGTAAAGTCACTCAGTTGCTCACATCTTTTTTCACGTAAAATTATTGTTGTAACTAAAATAAAATCCTAGAAGATGTTGAAACAAAATATACGGTAGACAGTATACACTATTCGAGAGAATGAATTGCGACAAGTGTCTCAAAATATTTTGAAAACGATTAAGGCTTATCTTTCAGGAGAGGGCATCTGCTATGATGGTCAATACAATGTTAATTACTATTTACTACTAATAAATAACAAAACAAATAATGCTCCCCATGATTTCCGACTGCGCGACGTGATTTCCTTTGCAAGTCGCGAGGCCGTTGCGCAGAAACTTCACATCTGAAAAATAAAATTCAGATTGCGTAGTGGAATGAGCACAATGTATATACATCGTCCTGGAAATTTGAAGCAAGTTTTACATTTTACTTTTTAGTTTTGTTTCTATTATTATTTCTCCAGGATCTTTTTGAGGAAAAATTGCGAATTAACTCAATAACAATAGTGGGGTGGTATTCATTTTTGTGTGAGGCATATATATATATGATATTGCAGTAAGTATACAATGGTGAAAATGACAATATGATTGAGGTAGTTTATTGAACTTATTGCTTGGAAAACAAACTTCCTGTTATGTTAGATTTAGTAAAATAATCTCCTATACAATAATATTCCGAAATTTTTGGTTTTTATCCCCTCTTAAAAATATATAAAATTGTTAAATTTGTAAAATATTTTCCCCCGATTCTGCAGCCTAACTCAGTTGCAGTTCCGGTATAATGTTGCAAATATCATTTATATATCAGCTGATTAAAACACACAGCATTTGGCTTACTTGCAAGCTGTAAGGCAACAACGTCTTTCCTATTTGTGCACAGATTTTCTAATTTTGAATTTAAATGTTTCTTCAGTATTGCATTTTTCTTATTGAATACGGCCATATTGGTATTTTGATGCTGTATTATACTAGCCGTTGCTGCGGTTATAACACGAAACGCTAAACAAAAGAAAGATTTTTAATAGTGTTTAACGCCCGTTTTTACTACTGCGGTAGCACAGGCGGTGAACATTGGTGATACATGAGATGAAATGATAAACTGGAAAAGGATTTTTTTTTGTACAAAAGGAAGCGTTGCAGGCCTAATTTAGGGTACCTCCCCGGCATTTGCCATTTATGAGGACTGAGGAAAATGTGGAAAAGCCTCAGTCAGATGGAAATAGAACCCCAGGCCTCCCGCTCACGAGTCCGCGCCTTAACGACCTCGACCACCCGAGGCGGTCAAAAGGAATAAGTACTTGAATCAACTCTTAACTAGCCTTGCATCGGAACCGTGCTGGTCCGAAACACAAACTGAACACATACCTTATTCGATGTTTGCTTTGAATATGAACTTTCTACTCGCTTATTTTTGCATTTCGTTGCCTTCTGTCAGAAGAAGAATGAGCCACGTTGTTCCTCTTGGGACATTAGTGTCATGTTATAAATAAACTTTTTATGGTGTGTAGGTCACACTCTGATGGCGACTTAAATTCTTTAACAAAATTGGATTATTTTAACATGTTTTACATAGCGTAACCTATGCCACGTTGTTTGATTGCCAAGTAACCAGCAGACGATATTTATTCAGTAACTTTATGATTGTACAGTAGCAATAGGTTGCGAAAGAGAAACCACAGGATCATTAATGCAACTCATTAATGTGACAGAAGAGTCAGATACCTTCCTGACTGCCTGGCCTGACCTGACTACCCAAACAGTAGCTGCTGCACGCACAGGTTTTCCTAGAATCAGATTAACGATACATTCATTACTAGTAAATGTGAGCTCAAAAAGCAAGTAAGTATGCATTCAAAATTTCAAGCACGTGGAATCAAATATCGGAAATGTAAGAGGATATTCTTATACAAAAATATGACCCATGAAAATATTTAACTCCTCCACATTAAATTTCACTTCCTAATATTGAGTATTCATGTCCCTCAAAAACGTTTTATACATTATGAAAAATATACCAACTTTAACTTTGTTTTATTTTATCTCAAAACGTTCAACAGCTAAAATGATATTGAATGCATACCAATGACAGAAAACTAACCAATCAGTTACGGCTTGCCAAAAAGTAGTTATCATGCAGTAGACTTGGAACGAGCTATTTGTGTTGCTGACTCAAGTCAGGCCAGCAAATGTAAGTAGAAAATTTTATTTAATTTGCCTCCATCTGTAAACATTTAGAAATCTTTACTTCATAGTATTTATGTAATTAAACATTTAATTTATCTTAACAAATAAACAGAAAGGATCTACACGTATGGATTACGGAAAAATGAATTCATTTATTATTACTGTAATAATTTTGATAATTTTATATCATACATTATAATACAAAAGTATATATTTAATTGTCTCCTTAATACATCGGATAATTTATTTGCTGTTTTTTTTTTTCAAATTTTTTTATTTTCTTTTGTCTTATAAATATTAAAATACAAAGTCGTAAGAATGATATTTAGGTATTAAGATTTAAGTTTTTCATTTTTATTATATAAGTAATATACTTCTGAATATTTACCACCACCACCACCACTTCTTCTTCTTCTTCTTCTTCTTCTTCTTCTTCTTCTTCTTCTTCTTGATTTTCATTATATCTCGGGTTAGGCTATTCATGAACGCTACAATATACAACAGATATTTGAGTAAGGTTGTTAGATTATCACATGAAAGATACTATTTCAATTCTAAAGCACTGATCTATATTTTCAAGGACTAGACGAATAAAGCATGGAGCATGAACTGAAGATCTGCGGTTTGATTCCTGCTAGGACCGTCTCCCTGGCTGAGGTCCCCCCCCCCTTTAATTCCAAATTTTGCTGGGAAATGCAGAATGGACGTACTAAACCAGTTCCGGGATTTTTCTTTCCCATCCAAAATGGAATTCACTGGCAATTAATTATTCAGTCTCGTGTAAGATCAACGAGAATTGCCTATAACACCTCAATAATACAAAAATGTTAAACAATATTAGAAATAAACTAAAGTGTTTGCTCCGAATACTATGTATATTTACTCATGTGTATGATTTATTTTATGTTAATTGCACATGTATACGTCCCTGGAGATTAAGGGAATGCGGAAGAAATGGATATAAATTAATTTTAATGACCAATGGCAAGAAACAGCATACGTGGACGACGGTTCTCTTCTGTTCTCCATTTTGATGTCGTGTGGCAGAGGGACTAAGCAAATAAGATGAAAACTGTTACACAAAGTAAAGGGAACTGTGATTATGAACCGTCATTAAACCACTTTCCTATTTACTATAGCTTCGAGCTGCGTAATGTTGTAATGTCACTCAAGAGTTTTCGTTACCGTAGCGTGCTGAATTGCAAAGGAAATTGGGAGTTAGGTAACACATTTTGGTTATTAAGTTAAGCAGGTCTCCTGAATAGGCTAAACAACGCTTGGAACATGATGACGGTAAGGAATGGCATACGAGTACTTGAGACTACGGCAAGGTCAGCACTATACTCCGCCCGCCATTAACCCCCAGGTTAAATCTACACAACTAAGGCTGAGTGAATCTGGGTCAGTTTGGACACGACAGAGTTTCGCAGTCGAAGCAGGGGATCGAACCCCGGATTGTCCAGGTGCCTTACCACCTGGGGTACCTCGGTATCACCGCCACGGGTGGCCGAGGTCGTTAAGTCTCGGACTCGTGAGCGGGAGGTCTGGGTTCGAATACCGCCAGGACCGTCCTTCCTGACTGAGGTTTTTTCCAGGTTTTCCTCAGTCCTCATAAATGGCAAATGCCGGGGAGGTACCCTAAACTTAGGCCTGGAACGATTCCTTCCATAAAATCCTTTCCCAATATATCATTTCATTTCATGTATCATCAGTGTCCATCGCCTGTGGTGCCTCTGTAGCAAAAACGGGCGTTAAACACTATTCATTCATTACCTCGGTATCAAATTTGGTTTTCTCAGTAGTAGATGATATCAATATAACAAATACACTGAGTACATTATAGTTGTATTCCTTGTATATTACACCCGACAATTTTAAATGCAATGTTTTACTTCGGTGTTTAAACTCACTTTTATATAACGTATTTTTTAAGCTTCCAGGTTGGAATTCCTTTTCTGTTTGATGAATTTTTCTGGTTCTGAATATAATGTGTATTAATACGATTGCGGGTACTAGGCAATAATTTCTTTCATTACATATTTCATTTGTAGGGCCCTGAGACCAAAAAAAAAAAAAAAAATTAAACAAGGGGAAATTTACAGCATCGAATTGCCATAGTCTTCTGAATCTTATTTATTTGACCTTTGTTATGTAGCAGAATACAATTAAGGAACTTAGTAGGTCATCAGTAGAATATGCTCTTATGAGCAGATTTCGGCAATAGTATTGATAAAAGTCAGCAATGCGAATACTATGCTTCTACAAACAGCTGCAGGATAACCTGTCCCACAGCATTCAGTGCCCAGGACGGTATAGGAAATATTTAACAGCAGTATTAGGCTGCTCTATGTGTCTGAAGTAATGTGACAACAAAGTACTAGGAAAAGTCTATTATTTCAGCTCCTTGTATGCTTCATGTTATCAACTGGAGATGGAGGGAAAGGTACTAGGTATGTTGTATTTTGAATTTGGAAACAAAATTTGGTGAATAATACTTTTTAACATTAGCACCTTCTGCATTTAACTTATGTATAAGTACATTGGCAATATGATGCCCCAGAGATTTGTGTTTTCGTCGAGTGAAGTCCAAACGCTCTCATTTGTAAACTCGTTTTTTTATTTCACTTACATATAGAACATGTTGTACTTAGGTCTTCTGCAATATATTTCAAAATAAGAAAATACACAGCAGAAAGTCTAACATGCACTTTCTACAGAAATTCAACTGAAACAGCTGGCGGGATAAACACGACCTGCCTGCCTCCATGGAACTTTAACTCCATCTTACCGGAAATCGTGCATTCACTGAAGAGCAACCTGTTTCCAGTAATGTGTACAAACTCCGATTGCGTAGGGAATTAAAAATACTGTATGTAAAAATAAAGATTGCACAAACATGCATCACATAAGGAGGAAATTCGCGTTACCATCTTTTATTATTCTCGACTGTATTTCTTTAATGATCTCGTTCTTTTTTTAGTAATAACAGCTGCAATAAAAGCTAAGCACATGTCCTAAAAACTGAGATTAACTAGCTATATATGGAAATAAGCGTTTAGCATCTTTATGTTACAAACGAGCTTATGTTTATTATTGTAAATGTTCTTCGTAATATTACATATCATAGTATTGTTAACTACAGAAAATATGTGCGCCTCGTACTTTCAAACATACATCTATAATATGTTAGTCTTACTTGATGTCTGCTTCGGCATTCTGAAGGAAACAAAATGAACATAACCTTCCACTATGGTGTTACGTTTGCTTCTGAATGAGCTGTACTCCCCCGTGTGCTGTGTGACAGGTTTATCGTTTCAGGTCTATGGTATACATGTACATAATATGCCATACTATAGATGTTTATAGGCGTTTAACAAGTGTGCTCATGGAAAAGAAAAGGACTGTTTGATTATTTCCCGTATATGTACATATCTCGTCAAGGGCAGTCCTAATGTTCAGTTCAATACGCTTCGACATAGATGCCTTCGAAATAAGTGCCAATTTCATATACACCCACATGTCCTAGTATAATGGGAGTATTTTCCAGCTAAGAAGAGTGTTAAACTTGCTTACATTGTACTGTTTAATCCGAATTTAAGAGTTCTGAGAATATATCGGAATAGACCTAGGTGAAGGGGTACAGTTTTGAACCAAGGGATCTAATATGTGATTCATTACTTTTAAATATGTCACAAAAAATGTAAGGACATCAGCAGGAATGTAGGCAGGCCTATCATTGGCTTCATCTTGATCAAGACATTGTGACGGAACTGGCCCATCAATAACTTCGCTTGGGCGATGGACAGCTCAAGTAGGCACACTAAGCATATATTTCTACTCAGTTCCCTTTAGTCACGTGCGATGAAAATTAACATTTCATTCTTAAGGCACATATTTATTAAAATGATTACCTGTAAATAAAATACATGTTTTGCGCATATGACAAAATATCAAGTAACATAAAGAGCCAAATATGCTAGAACATTTAAAATATTCCTTACCGAGAAACATTCATATTTGTGATAAAACTTACAACTTCCGATGTGGTTTTAAGAGATCTTAAAATGAAATTAGCAGCCTCTTATAAAATTGAGCAGTAGAAGCGAGCTTGAGTAGGGGTAAATTTTGCCCATAATAAAATTAAAGCATGAAAAGTTATTATTTACACAGGCTTTATTAATCAACTTAATCTTCGGTGGTTGGTAAGAATCCCCCTTTTCCAATGAAGCACTTTAGTTTTGCAAAGGTGAGTTGTATTTTATTTGGGTACTATTTAAAAAAAACAATGCGGCATTTAAAGTTTTAAATTACTATGTTTTAAAACATAGACTGCTGAAATTTTGCATGGTAATTATACATACTTTCATCAGTATAGTTTATCTTCGTGTAATTTATTGTACAGAACTAAAGTTATGATTAATGATAATTTTATACATTTGAAAGAAATTAAGCTGCGTTTTATTGAAAATTACTGGGCATATTTCACTGAAAAGTTTATACATATTCTTAAATTTTCAGCATTAAAATTGATGGAGGAATTTGTTTAATTCAATAAATTGTTTAAAAAAGACAATTTAAATTGTATACTTAAAATGGTCATAAAATATACATAAAACTTGGCCCTATAGATACACTAAGAGAATTTTTGAAATAATACAGAAAAATACTGTCTACAAGAGTGACGTATTCATTATTTACTTAAGATAGTTTCTGAGAAAACGCACCTCAAAAGTGTAAATAATACAAGTAAACTTGAAGTAAAGCTTTATCTTCATTTCCATTGGTGCTAGGATTACTAATGCTGAACATGCTCACATTTATCATCTTTTACCTCTTCCACTCCCTTTCTCTTCAGATATCTTTCTTGGCAGGCTTCCTATTAGAGTTTTATGTCCAACATTAGTAACTACAGTGACAATAAAATTGAAGGTAAAATTTTATATCAACATTTCCGCTACTTGCATTTTTTTTTTTTTTTTCTTTCATTTTTAGATGCATCTTCTCAGAAACTATCTTAGGTAAAGCAATATAAAGCAAAAGTAATATTCTGCAAAATTCTGTGAAACAAATTTTAAATAACTATTTTAGTGAAATTGCAGGGTCAAGGTATATAAATTGGAATGGGTTTGTATAGGAGGGGGATTAAATTATGTTAATGGACAACAGCCTCATAAAATGTTAAAACTTCAAAAGAAAAAAATCTTAACCTTATCTTTAATTTCTCTTACATTATTATCAAATGGGTTTTTTTTCTTTATTTTATTTTATGTAATGTTCAATTTGATTTGTAATTAATTAACCTGTACGATGGATGGTACGGAATTTTCCATTCGCAGTTTGATTTCGATTGATGAACCTGGATTTTTAAGGGATATTTGGAAGGGTTTATTAGCGAAACGAGCCGATGTTAGCAAAGACGACCGTCTGGGAGTTTCTTCTTGCCGTTGCCCCGCTCGGAGATTTTGTTTGTAAGTAGCTGCCTCGGCCGATGTAAGCTGAAATTACTTCGTTCCAACCAGTCGTGGTGTTTCCCTCAGGGAATTTTTTTATCTTTCCCGATTCGATATCAGAAAAGGACAGTATGAATGAGTTAATGGACGAGTTTTAAGCAAATTAATATGCACAATCGATTTATTAAAATGTTCTACGATTGATACTACCACCCCGTGAGCCTTTCAGACATAGGATGACCTAGAATTTTAATAAGTTTGGGATTTTCTAATAAGCCGATCCTCTACTAGATAATTGTTCACTGGAAAACACACTGCACATTACACACAATAGAGAATTCATCTAGCATAATTATATCGCGACGGTTATACATTCCGGCGCCGTGACTATCAGTTTGTATGAACACTTCTTATAACCTCTCTTATAAAAGTGCAACTGTGTCGCCTTGCAGCGAAATTAATTTGACTAACTTGAGTTCTTAAACGGCAACAAATGGAGGGAAATCTGAACACCTAGTAGTAGTAGTAGTAGTAGTAGTAGTAGTAGTAGTAGTAGTAGTAATAGTAGTGGTGGTGGTGGTAGTAGTAGTAGTAGTAGTAGAAGTAGTAGTAGTAGTAGTAGTAGTAGTAGTAATAGTAGTGGTGGTGGTGGTAGTAGTAGTAGTAGTAGTAGTAGTAGTAGTAGTAATAGTAGTGGTGGTGGTAGTAGTAGTAGTAGTAGCAGCAGCAGTAGTGGTAGTAGTAGTAGTAATAGTAGTGGTGGTGGTAGTAGTAGTAGTAGTAGCAGCAGCAGTAGTGGTAGTGGTAGTAGTAGTAGTAGTAGTAATAGTAGTAGTAGTAGTAGTAGTAGTGGTGGTAGTAGTAGTAGTAGTGGTAGTAGTGGTGGTAGTAGTAGTAGTAGCAGCAGCAGTAGTGGTAGTAGTAGTAGTAGTAGTAGTAGTAATAGTAGTGGTGGTAGTAGTAGTAGTAGTGGTGGTAGTAGTAGTAGTGGTAGTAGCAGTAGTGGTAGTAGTGGTAGTAGTAGTGGTGGTAGTAGTAGTAGCAGCAGTAGTGGTAGTAGTAGTAGTAATAGTAGTGGTGGTGGTAGTAGCAGTAGTAGTAGTAGTAGTAGTAGTGGTAGTAGTAGTAGTGGTAGTAGTAGTAGTAGTGGTAGTAGTAGTGGTGGTAGTAGTAGTAGTGGTGGTGGTAGTAGTAGTAATGGTAGTAGTAGTGGTGGTAGTAGTAGTGGTGGTAGTAGTAGTAGTAGTGGTAGTAGTAGTAGTGGTAGTAGTAGTGGTGGTAGTAGTAGTAGCAGCAGTAGTGGTAGTAGTAGTAATAGTAGTGGTGGTGGTAGTAGTAGTAGTAGTAGTAGTAGTGGTAGTAGTAGTAGTGGTAGTAGTAGTAGTGGTAGTAGTAGTGGTAGTAGTAGTAGTGGTAGTAGTAGTGGTGGTAGTAGTAGTAGTATTGGTGGTGGTAGTAGTAGTAGTATTGGTGGTGGTAGTAGTAGTAGTGGTAGTAGTAGTTGTAGTAGTAGTAGTGGTAGTAGTAGTAATAGTAGTAGTAGTAATAGTAGTAGTAGTAGTAGCAGTAGTAGAAGTAGTAGTAGCAGTAGTAGTAGTAGTAGCAGTAGTAGTAGTAGTAGTAGTAGTAGTAGTAGTAGTATTTATTTCTTGTGCATTTAGATACATTTTATAGCAAAATAAAAACATTAAAAATAAGAAAAACCATTAATTTTAAATGTAACGGATAGGAAGATTGCCTTCGGCAAATCCAGATGGCATTAACTCCAATGAAATTTATTCCAATTTGATTGACTCAGCCCCCCCCCCCAGTCCGCGGTTCATCAGCAGCTACCTACTGGAATATCCTGGGATCCAGGCTCCGATCGAACCAAAAGAAAAACACACCATTAAGATAATTTATACATTCAATTTCACGCAATACTAAGGCTTCCTCCCTTTTTAATTAAACCCATTCGGCTAAATTTTTACTCTTGAAATTTTCTTATTTCTTAGGGCCTTATACAACATTAGCACCCTGGATATTGGTGTATAAGAATTCTGCTGTACTAATGGTAACTAAATAACAAATCCCATTCCTTCCCCTATTCTTTTCATTCTCCTTTCACTATCTGACAAATCTATACCATTCCTCTCACACCTTTCCTAAGTATTTTGTACCCATAACTATTTTTGTCTCACCTTGCCTATGAATTTTACCATTCCCTTAATATTTTCATCTGATTTTAAATTTAAAATTCTTCTGCCTCTTATTTCATTTGGTAAAGTTTCCTACTTTTGTAATACGAACTGTTCCCTCCAAAACTTGGTTTGCTTACAGTCTAATATACAATGCCAAGTATTATTTGGTTCTTCACACATGGGACATGTTCCCTAATATATCCATTTTAATTCGCTTAAGTATATTACTCCTGTTCTAAACCATGCCAATCCTTCCCTTCCAAACTTATCACAAATTTAAATATACCATTCTCTTCCTCACACATTTTTAGTGTACTACATAATTTAAGAGATTTTTTGGTGTTAAGAGTTTCCATATTTCTTGTTTTTTTCAATATCCTCAATTTTTCTTATTATTTTCTTTCCAAAGTCCCTTTCCCAATCTTTCTCCCTGGTACCATATTGATCCCATGCCCATTTCTTGTAGAATATTTTGGATTTTAGATAACCAAGTTTCTCTCCCCTTATTTTTTTCCTTGTGCTACCAAACACGAATTAATGATATTCTCCTCCTCTAATCTCCCCCATTCTATACGAATATTTCAATATTGTTTCCATGACCTTGCTTTTATAGCCCGAACTTCCTAGTTCCATTAGGGCAACCTCGTTAGGAGAAGATCTAGGTAAGCACAGAACAATTCTACAAAATAATCCATTTATCATGTTTATCCCATTCCATCCTCCATCTGACCCCCAATCTTCTATTCCATACATCATTCTCCTGTCCACTATTGAGCCATATATTCTCTCTTAACCATTTTACTTACATATTTGTTATTTTATTTACACAAGATTTGATTACACTCGTGCTATTTTTCCTTCTGCTACTACTTTCCTTTTTGATCACTCCATTTCCCATTGCTAGACAATCTAACAGGTAAATAATGAATTTTCTTGATAACTTCAATTTCTGTGCCCTCCCACCGCCGTTTTCCGTTTTTTTCAATTTGAAACCCTTTATCATCACCACAATCTTAGATTTATTTTTATTTATCTTGAGAACCCATTCTCTACAAAATGTGCCTATTACTTCTAATGGTCGTTTCAAACCTACACTTGTTGAAGAACCTGTTACCAAATCATCTGCAAAGAGCAGACCCGGTATCTCTACATTATTTATACTTGGCTAATGTACATTAACTTCACTAATTTCTATTAGAACATCATAAATAAATAGATTGAAGAGAAGTGGGCTTAATTTACATCATTCTCTTAGGCCTTCATTGTTTGATATTTTATCTGTAACCCTCCCCCTTTCATATTTAACACAAAATTCATTTTCCTTATAAATATTGTGAATTACCTTTAATAAATTCTGACTTACTCCATTCTTTGTCAGTTTAATCCAAAGCGCTTCTATAGAAATTGTGTCGAAAGCTTTTTCCAAGTCCGGAAACAACATATGGATGCCACCTCTTTTGTTACTAAGATATTTATTAATTAATGTTCTAATTATAAAAATATTGTCAAACATTCTTTTACCTTTCTTGAAATACTGAAATTTTATTTTCTTTCTCTCCCCATTCTTATAATTTTTTGCTAACATTCCAGTGAAGACTTTCGCAATAATTGAAAGCAAACGACAACTGAAGTGACGTCTGCCTGACAATATTTAAACACTGACTATCTTACTGTCACGCCGAATTCTGAGACGCAACTCGGTAACTCAACACCAACTAACTTGACGTCTAATTACCAACTAACTTAAGTCTCTCCCACAGAATCTGAAAACGAAGTAACCAAAGCGCTCCGAAAAATGGACACTTTATACGAATTTTGAACATCAACAGTTTGGACTCCAAACTAATATTTGAATTTGACTTCCAGGAGTTTCTAGTAGCTATCCCTTAAATCCTGACATTTCATTGACTAAAAATCTTCCGCTTTGTTTGTTCCTCCAACAAACGCCTTTCCTTTAAAAATCGCACAATGCAGGGTTCCGATACAATATACAAAACAAAAGATAGCCTTGCAAGGGCTCCAGGCTGACGGAAGGCACATGGCGCGTCAGAATGGCAAAAACAATTCCCTTCACAGTTTTAACATTCTGGATTTCATACATTGTGAAGTCTTCCACATTATTTACACTTTTTACACCGGTTTCTTAATTTCCTATTATATAGGAAAAACTCAATCAGTTTGTTAATATCAGTGGATCTGTATTGTTTATATAGAGAGAAACACACATTACTGACCAAATTAATTGTAATAAATATTTCTAATGACTCTTATTATCGCTCCAGGGGTTGAAGTTGGATATTCCGCTTCAGAATGTTTATGACCACCTAAAATATTATTTTTTTTAAAAAAAAAAGTAATTTATAAAATATCAAAATTCCGTTCCCTGAGTTTTAAGGTTGAAATATATATATATATATATAACCTTCAATACAATATGTCTAGTGGCTTTCAAGAAAACGCACCTTAAAATATTCTAAATGTATACAATAATAAAAGAAAGGGGGCATGACACAGTCATACTTGTAGCTATTTCATTTTTTAAACATGGGTAGAATATATTTCAGGCTTGAAAATCTGGAATTACAATTTTGAAAATACATACCATATTTTGAGTAAAAAATGCATTATTTTTTTTTTCAAAAAAAAAATGTGCACATCTACTGTTAAGAAAATTTTGAACATTTTGTGCAGTGTAGTGAGGTGAGTAACGTATGGGCGAGTTTTATGAAAACATAAAACATAAAAACATGGAATGGCTGTGCCGGTGATAAGTTCAATATTTTATTTTGAGAACTTCTCGTGTATTTTTTTGACCAAGCAGGTGGTAACCCTTGAGACGCGCATTCGGCATATCCCAAGTTCAATTCCCGTTCTGGCAAAAATTCTTACCTCCACTTGTCCGTTATTTACACTAATCCCTTAGGCGAATGTTATGAAGGATATGTGTATTTAACGAATTTTCCTCTCTCATTTCATACCATGAGTTCTCTTACAGGGCTGAAAGCGCCAGAGCGATACAGGTTGGCGAGGTATGATGATGGTTTGCGCTTTGGAAAGGTTTTTGCCTCGGCTTCTGGAATGGAAGCGAACTTTCCGAGGGGCTCCACTGACATCGGAGAGCTCTGGAAATATGTTAGTGATGCCATTTTCGTCCGCGCAGTCAGCGCCCGTTGATCTTGGTTGTCCAGTGTCTCCCTCACATCAGCCCTTTCTACCGAACGTAGGTACAACGAGCCGCAAAGAGCAAGGGCCAAGTCCCAGTCCATTCATCCATCCCTCCCCTGAATTTTGACTGAAATACTCTTTAAACGAAGTGTGCAAGACATGTGCTGTAATATATTGCTCATATATGTTTTTATGTGCAATGATATAAAGTGTTGTATAGAATCTGTTCCTAATTGGCAGTACCGTGGTCAAGTGGGCTGACTGCTCGCCTCCCATCAAGGCGACCTGGGTTTGATCCCAGCGACTTTATGTGGGATTTGTGGGGGATGTGACCCTGGTTAGGTTTTTCTCAGGGTAACCCGGTTTTCTTCTCCCACTCATTTTGCCATATCTCAATCATTATTACGGAAAACAATGGTAAACTGCGCAGTGTCTATTTCCAGATCAGCTGAACGCACGACATGGTGCAATGTAAGACCTGCCTTCGGGTAGAACTGTGTTTGAACTATGTAGGTTTCGATTGTTGAGTGCAACTTTATATAGATTGTTGCTCTGATTAATTCTCTTTTCCATTACAACCGTGGCACTTGTACACATTTTTACTTTGTATGAACTTTAATTCTTTTGACCTTATTTGGAAATTGTAGCTTAAACTTTTTTTTCTAAAATTTCGACTTCATATTTCTAGTTAAGCGCCTAAGCTTCTTCCTTTGGATAACAACACGGTTTTTAGGTTTCAAGGGCTTTAACAGGTGTGCAATATGAATTTAGTTTTGGTTTCCCATTTCATTCATTGTTTTAGAGAGAACATTTTGAATATAAAGATGTAATAAGCACATTTATCTCAACAGCAATGTACAACACACTGAAAATTGTGCTGCACATTTCTGCGTTCACTGAAGCACAGTTTTTTCCCTGGTGCTCGTCTTTTTTTGGCAAAAATTTATCTTCCCATGATTGCTGCACAATCATATCTTCATTCTACTTTATTTTGATATATTTCATATCAATTGGTATCCTCAGAAAATGGAGAGTATGTTTTCCTCACTTATATCTTATATTATTACAATCTCAATTGAACACGCTAAGAATCAAGCTTATATTTCCCAAGCTACTTTCGGTATGATAAAACTAACAAGTAATGAAAGATTAGGAAAGATTCAGCCTTTATTTATTTGCAAAAAGAACAGTTTACGTGGTGTCATATTGGAATGTTTTGGTGTCTATTTTAGAAATACTGAACAAAGAGGAATATGTGTGTACAAAAGGCATTTCAAATAACTACATAATGCAAAATAACCAAAGGAACAATTCTCTCTAAAGCATCCCTCTTGTACCGTTATGTTTAACTGCCACGTGTGGCCAAGGTCGTTAAGGCGCTGATTCGTGTGCGGAAGGTCTGGGGTTCAATTTCCACCAGGACCGTCCTCCCTGACTGAGGTTTATTTCTGAGGCTTTTCTCACATAAATGTGAGAACGCTTCCTTCCTTTAAAAAGGATTATTTCCCAATTTATCGTTTCATTTTATGTATCATAAATGTAAATGTCGGGGAGGTACCCTAAACTTAGATCTAAAACGTTTCCTTCCTTTAAAAAGAATTATTTCCCAATGTATCGTTTCATTTTATGTATCATCAGTGTCCACCGCCATTGGTGCCTTAGTAGTAAAAACGGACTTTAAACACCATTAAAAAAAAAAAAATATCTTTATCATTCATTAATCCTAATACTGTCCTCCTTCAAGTAATTACACTGCGAGAATTTGTCCCTCATGTCTTGCAGTAGTTGCTTGATCTTTAATTATTTAATATTGAAAAGGAAAAATATCTTATACATACATTGCATTAAGTTTTTTATGTTTTCAATGATTTACAATAATTAATAATTCTAGACAAGATTAGCATGTAATTTCTTGTACAAAAACTTATACGGAGAGACCTACATGTGAAATAAGATCAATGAAAACGGTTAACAAGCGTTCAGAAAATAGCTTCAGTGTTGCTACCCTATCTACCGTTGGTAGTCCTTCTTCCCCCAAACATGCATGAGAATAACTAAACAATAATTGCATTTACAAAGCTAATGAAATATGAATTGCAGGTGGAGCAACTGATATGCATCATTGGTGTCATACTTTTGCACGTTATGATAAACAGAAGTCATAACGTTTACTTTACTTAAATTTCATTCCATGACGGCAGACCATTCTGTTTAAACTACTCATGCAGTCAATGTTATTTGTCTATAATAACAAACACGCTCTAGATTAACTGCTTTGGCGCATAGTTTTTAACTGTTCCATTAAAACAGCAGAAAAATGTACAATACAAGAGGAAAACTTCAGGAGGCGGTTCCTGACAGGGAAATGAACAAAACGACTCATATCAAAATATGTTCGGAAATGTACAGAAGCATTATAATTAGAAGAACCAGATTTGGGTACTATCCTGGAAGGTGTCGCGTATGCCTATTCTGCAGACACTTGAACAACGCGTCAATAAAGCCTTCGCACTCTTTGGGTGCGGCAATCCATGACGCGACGTGTAGGTGCGTGCATTCGGGAGCATGACTGTCATACCACAGGCACGCATTTTGATGTCTTGTAACATTGATATTTATCCTTAGTTCCGCACTTTACCACTTATCTAATTACAGTTCTGTACATTTCCGGATATATGTTGATATTCAGTTTTATGTTCCTTTACATATCAGTTTTCACTTCCTGGAGTTTATTCCTAATGTTTGGCATCAACTTGATACGAAAACACGCAGTTTTAGCAACAACAAAAAAAAAAATAAAATAAAATAAAAAAAAATGTGTGGTACAACTTCCACGGGTCCTTTAGTGAACTTTTCTGTTGCTAATTTTCTTCTCCAAATCCGTGTAATATCAGACTGAATGATAATCTTTACACAGAAGAAAGAACAAAACTAAGACTGAACAGAGAAAAACGAAATATATGGGTCTTCAAAAAGGAAGAGGGAAGAATAAGGCGAAAAAATTAAAATGGACGAAAAAGCCATAGAGTCGGTCAACAAATTCAAATAATTTCATATTTATGTACGAGAACACTAAAAGGGGAAAAAACACGCGACTTAGGTCAACAATAAAACAAGTTTGAGGCACAGATAAAAGGACCTTTGAAGAAGAACACAAAATGAAAATAATGAATGTTTGATCTCTTAGTGAAGAACAAGGCTAACTTAAGAAGATATTTCAAATGGGGAATGGATTAAACACTTTAAAGTAGATTTCGAAAGAGAACTTGGGCCTGGTGCAAGCATGAAGTACACTAAGGGGATATGGATTTCCCATCTATGCCTATGTTAGGTGACAAAATTAACCAATCAGAGTTCGTCCAAGCAATAAAACGTTTAAAAAACGGGAAGGCAGCGGATATAGAAGTATTTTAGCTGAGTTCTTTAAGAATACTTTACAAATTGGGAAATTGGCAGTATGTATACAGTAAACTTCAATACATTATTCCAAGGGGAAGAATACCAGAAGCGTGGAAAGGGGCACTTTCCAACCACTCTACAAGGGCAAAGGCAGTAATAATATACAGAAAAATACCGAGGGGATCTCACTGTTGTCAGTTTGAAATACTTTATAGCACAGTTTCGTATGAGAGAATTTAATGTTGGGTTAAGGTATATGATAAAAGTTCTAAATTTCAGACTGAGTTTAAGGGTTTTATTTCAACCGTTGACAATGTTTTTGTTTTTTGTTTTAAAATTTGTTGATAACCTTTGCAGATTTTAAAATGGCATTCTATAGAACGAAGCGCTCGGTGGGAAAAACTAAGATGTAAAGGGTTTTATAAGAGATGTTTATGACAATGTATAAGGAAGTCAAATTTGTTATTAGGACTGATCGGCATAGCATATCTCAGAGGGAAGTTAAATAAGGTTGTATACTATCAATGGTACTCCTTAATTTGTTTATTGATGATATCGTTTATTTAATGATGAACTTAGATAAAACAGTAATTGACGATGAACAAACGCCTACTCTTTTATATCCTGTCGATATAGTAATTCTCCCTAGGACGGTAAAAGGACTGTAAAATGACGTAAATTCACTGCAAAATTATTATAAACAATGAAAATATAAGTAAATGTATCTGAAAATAAAGCTTTCACCTTCAAAAATGTTTATGTCTAAGGCAAGCTGGAAGATGGGAGAGAAGTGATACAGATCGTTGAACAATTCGACTATGCTGGAATAACATTCGACATGAGTGGAAAATGGAATAAAAACACAGTTTTTGCCACGTACAAGGGGGGAGGCGAACTCTGAGATACTGAGACTTCTAGCTCGGATACCGGATATGCCAGTCAAAACATTAAAAGCAAGGTATGAAGCAATGGTTAGATTCTTATTATTATATGAAAATGAGGTTTGGGGATGGGATAAAATAGGTCTAATTTCTGCTAGGGGGAGGGACACATCAAAATATTGTGTACTACGAGAGGTGGGATGTTGGAAAGATGCAGTCTACAGCAAAAAAAAAAAAAATATATAAATAAATAAATAAATAAAAAAATAAAAGTGTAGTTAGATACTGGTTAAAAAGAATTAAAGGACAACAAGCAACTCTGAGGGTAATACGCTACCGTCAACAATTAAACAAGATGAAATATTCAAATTGGTGCGGAATTGTCAAAAATCGGATTAAACGATATTTGACAGAGGGTTAAGGAAAATAGGTATAGCGTAGTGAAAAAAGTCAAAAGACGCCAGTTTGACATAAATCTGCAGGAAATTAAAGCGTGGTGCATGCACATGTCATCTGGATCTGCAGAGCGGAATAAAAATTAGATGGGGTAAAAAGACCTGTATCATGGAACTAGGTATGAAATAGAGGTCAGGAATAGCATGGCTTAGACTGGGAGGCTAAAAGCACGCAAGATTGTTGACCGAGAAGGCCGGAGAATTTGCCTATTATGCGCGGAACCGGAAGACTGGGTGCATATTTAGGGTAAGTGCACACATGCAGTTTTTTCACTTCCATTAAGAGGACGCTGGCATGTTGGGAGTTAATTGTAAGTATACAAAATTTCCTAAGCCTGGGTATTTTCTTAAATGAAATGTATATTATTAGAGACAAGAAATTACGTAATCATTGTACATAAATAATAGGAAATATATATGAATATCGGAATTGTTATATGTATGTCTGTTTCGTGTGTGTGTATGTATGTGTGTAGGTGTGTGTGTGTGTGTGTGTGTGTGTGTGTGTGTGTGTGTGGGTGGGTATGAGTGCGTTCTTGCTAAAGTTGTTTCTTTTGTTGGAATTAATTTCAGAAATGAAGTATTTTACAAGAGCTTGAAAATCTTGCGACCCATGCGACTTGATGTGCAATATATGTATACTTAGTTTAATGAGAATAATAAATACTACCAATACCCCTACCCGTACTACTACCCCATCCCTAGCACTAATACCAACACCTTATACTACGCAACAGACTTATGAGGACGGTCAGAGCAACCCAGGTTAGAAATAACTCAAGACACCTGAAGTGGGCCTTGGAATTAGTTAAACAAATGCAAGGCAAACTATATCACACCATAACAAACCAAACGAGATGTCGTGAGAATAGACGCAGGAAATTGAAATAAAAACATGACCAAACTTAATTTATAAAAATGCCTAAAAGAGACAGAGACAGGGAAGAGGAACCAACCAAATGAGAGGAGAAGCAACGGGAGTGCTACAACAAAAAGGGCTTATCAATAGAAGTCAGAAGGAGACGAGAACGAAAAGAGGGCATACGTAGGGGGGATAAGGACAAATAATATTCAGTTTTGACAAATATGTAAGAGCATAAGCACAGAGAAACTGTCGGAACATCTGAACAGAAGAGGGCAGAAGCAAAATCAAATGGTCATAGTATGTTTTCAACCTTAACAACAGATTCGGGACCTAATGAGATGAAAAAGATGCAGAATTTGCTGAGAAAAGGAAGATAAGATAGAACTTTTTGTACAGCAATGTGAGCCGGTAAATATGAAGGAGGAGGAATCCACCAAGACATCTTTCGTGAGGGAGTTCAGTTTATTTACGGACGCTCTTTAACATCTCAGGTGATCAGCGTCCCATTCTATTCAGGGCGTGAAACGGCCGGTAAATTTTGCTCAAAGGCCTCTTCTTTCAGGCTTGAGGTTGTTTTTCGAGCCGTAAATGTACGACACGGAACCCACGGCTTTACTTCCCTTCCGAAGGAAGCCATATGTAGGATTTTTATGTCCGAAAAAATCCATCGGTCCTGGCCGGGATCGAACCCAAAATCTTGGATTTAGGAGGCAAGTATGGTTACCACTACAGCTCCATGACCGACTTTCATTAGAGAGAGCGGAGAAATGTGCATTAGGGACATCTTAAAGGGTTTAATGTGAATATTTATTTTATAAACTATATATAAATATCAATGCCGAAAGGCAGGAAATGAAAAGAACAACTGCTAATTGGAGCCTCAAGAGTAGGGAAATATACAAATAAAATGCGTTCAGAATCGTAAAACACCTTTTTATTTATTACTATAACTAATATACACTTGTCGATTATAACATAAAATACTTTTATTTAAAATTAATTTGTTAAAACTTGAAAACCAGAAATTTAAATGCTAAAGTCTGTATTACAATAACAGCTTTAGTTTCTACTATCTGAAATTAAGGAAGCATTATATCAGGATGAGAACAATACTATGTATAATAAATTGTTAGTCAGGTGGTGGCAGTAGTAGTACTAGTAGTAGTACAAGTAGTAGTAGTAGTAGTAGTAGTAGTAGCAGCAGCAGCAGACTTAGTAATAATAGCTGCAGTAGTAGTAGTGGTGGTAGTAGTAGTAGTAGTAGTAGTAGTAGTAGT